>JAJEJO010001490.1:222998-338876 GCA_020662805.1 Glaucomys volans | reverse complement strand
TCAGTGTTCAAAAGAAGTGTTTGGAAAACATGGTTCATTCTGCTCATCTGGTTTACAGGTGAGGAAATCGATGCTTGGGGAAGGATAGGGACCTGCCCAACACTACAATCTACAGCTGGAATCCAGGTATAACGATTGGTATAAGGAGCAACAAGGAACCCAGGTGTCAACTATGAGGGCTGGAACCACAGCAGCTCAACCGTGCCTCAGAGGCTCAGGTTCTTCCTGTTTCCATTTTGCCACCTTAGCCTGGCAGGAGATGGCTGCTGCTGCTCCATACCTCACATCCATGTTCCAGGCAGGAAGAAGAGGGAAGAGGAAGGGGCAGAAGACATTCTTCTAGTGTAGCTTTATTTTGAGGAAAGGATGCCATCCCCAGAGGCTTCTTTGTTTTAGATCAGAACTGAGTTACATAGTCTTTCGTAACTGGAAGACAGCTAGGGGAAGGGAGGTAGGGGACGGGCTGGGTTCAAACCCCATTGGTGACTGCCTCTCTGTCCAGAGATCCTGTGCAGAAATTCTTCAGGGTCCTAGGATTGCAGGACCCTGAACCAGAGAGGCCCCCTGGACACGTGTGGTTCGAATGTCCCGCCCTGAAAGGTCTGCAGGAGAACGACCCGGTGCAGGGCAGAGCTTTGCTAAACACAGCACCTACGTCTTCGAGGGCTTGCAGACAGAGGACCTGGATCAGAAGGAAAGCCACTGGGGCTAATTCTAATTCTCTGACTCTCTCCTGCTCACAGACCCTAATGAAAACATGTGTAAGAAACCCGCAGGGTTAATTTCGCCGAAAAAAAAAAATTCCAATAAAGCTCCATTAGATTTTCGCGTTAAATTAATGTAATGGATGCTTAAAAGCCATGCTAATTAGGCTTCGTTATTACCAGGAATGTCAGGTGGATGGGATGTGGCCTGAAGCTGACAGTTTACATCCAGGCAACCTACGGGAGAGGGTTTGTCCATGGTGGGAGACGCCACCTCATCTGGCCCGGCTCCTGCTCACGCCTGGGAATGTCTTTAGTCGTTGGAGTTCATTGCCTGGGGCTGGAATATTCTCTCCATCAAGATGACAGAGAATAAATTGTTTTCTCTTTGTTTATTTTGCTTTATTTCTGTCTCTGTTTGCTGTTGGGTTTTATTTTTATTTTTTTGCTTGTTTCCAATTTTCCCTTAATGCCTCTGCCAAGGTCCTGGCACGCAGACGCCCTTGCTTGCTCAGAAACTTTGCGGGCCCCTCATTCCCATCAGATAAGCCCAGAATCCTGACCTGGCCTTGTGGCTTTTGTCCCCAGTCACTTTGCTCGGCTCCCCTGTTTCTCTCTATGCCGGAGAGCTCGCTCCTCCATGAACGCAGCTGTCCCTGTCCCCGTTTGACTTTGGTGAATGGCCCCAACCCCATCATCTCAGCCTCCTGACACTTATTCTTTCCATCTAGTAGACAAAGAAACAGGCGGCCAGACCCCGACCCTCGACCATTCAGCTCCTCGCCTCCGTTACCTGATGCAGGTGGCGTGTTCCGGCTGACCTCCGAGTTCCTGTCCCCGCTTCTCCCATGTCCTTCCACCTCTCTGCTGGGTCAGCAGATCATCTTCAGGGTGCCTGTGCCCCCCACCAGGGCTTGGAGTTCAGGACCTCCAAGTCTCAGGTGGCACTGGAAGAAAGCTCTATTTGGCCAAGGGCAACTTCAAAGCCATGGGGTGGAAAGAGTGGGCTGGTCTAGGCCCCTCCCCTCCCTGTCCTCGTGCGCCTGGGGCCCAGGCTGTGTGCTGGATACCCAAGTGGGTTGCAGACCTGAGAGGACTCTGCCCTCCACTGCAGGGTCCCTGACCTTGGAGGGGAGAATGCACGCTCCCAGCAGTCTGGACCTGGGTGCCAGCTGTTGGTGGGAGTTGGCTGTGATATGGCTGCCTGGCTTCTGGGGTCCTTGGGGCCCACAGGACATTGCAGGTCAGAGGTGGGTTGTGGGGAGCCATGAGACCCTCAGGAAGCTGAGCTTGAGGGCAGCCACCCTGAGCGAGGGAAGGAGGAGAAGCCAGGGTCACTTTCCGATGCCCCTCTTCCTGAAGTATAGTCCAACCCAGCCCAGGAGGCCCCAGGATGTAAACCTCTCCTAGGGGAACTCCATGTCTGAACTTGTGGGGAGGGTCATTTGAACCCGTGCTTTTCCTGCTCTTAGGGATCTGTCATGTTTCCACACAATCCCTGGGGCTGGCCATTCTCCCTGGGAGGGGTCTGGTTTTCCCTCTGGTCCCCACCTGCCAGGCTCCCAGTGCAGTAGATTCTGTAGCCTCTTATGGGAGGCTGGGGAACAGCGACTCCCGTGGGGTGAGGGTTGACAGGAAGGGAGGGACACAGATCTCAGGAGCCTCCTCAACAATCCAAGTCCTCATGGTTCAGAGCAAGGAGGGGGAGGGACCCCCAGGAAGCACCTGGAGAAGCTGAGGACTTTCAGAACCATCAGAGGCTCTCTGAGAAAAATCCAGCAGTGATGGGGTTGGGGTCCTCTGGACCTAAAGCTGGAGGAACTGCTGGGGGAGGAGCTGTTTGCTGAAGTGCAGGCAGTGGGGAAAGTGTGCGTGTGTATGTGCACGTGTGTGCGGCATGTGTGTGTGTGTGTGGGGGGCATGTGTGCATGTGCAGCCTGTGTGTGTGACCCCACGTTCGGCTCTCCTCCTTCTGCCCACACGACTCTGTTCCCCAAGGCAGGCCATGTGGAATCTGCCCCTGTGTCTTTGTAAGACACCCAGATGGGACCCCCTCGCCTGTCGCCTCCCCGTGAACCTTCTCTGAGTGCCTGGGTACCCTCTCCACCTCGCAATCCTGCCCAGATGGCAGGAAGGAAGCCCTGGCAAGGTGCGTGAACCCAGATGCCCAGGGGCTGAAAGAAGTGGCGTGTGAGTCTGAGTAAGAGGGCGAGGGGGAGGGGGACAGGAGCCTGGAGGCAGAGGGCACGAGCTGCCAGTCGGGGCAGTGCCAGGTGCCCCAGGACGTTTCCTGACCACCTGGCTGAGGCCACCAGCGCTGCCACTCTGGTCCTGCCACTGGCACAAGTGGGCGGGGTCTGAGCCCCTCCCAGAAAGGGTGGGGGTGGGTCCAGCCTACTCCCAGGGCTACTCAGGCCTCCACTCCGTGGTGGGCAGCTCACGGCTTATGGTTTCATTGGCCACCATGGCAAGGGACCGAGAGGCAAAGGACCACAGATGTGGGGAAGGTGCCCAGGAATCCGTGGCCTTTCTGGGTCAGGCAGGGTGTGGGCAGGGGAGAGGCCCCAGGCTTACGGGGCCTCCTAGGGGGATCTGTGCCATGCTGGGGGTCCCCTAGAGGCCTCGTGGCTGGGGACATGAGCCCACCTGCCACCACCTGCAGTCAGAAGCCATAGGGGACGGAAGGGAGATGCGGATGTGGGCCTCCTCTGCTTCCCAGACCCTGGGGTCAGGACTCCCCTTGGAACCCACGGGAACAGGGATCCTATGGCTCTGTTCCCGGCGCCCCTCCTGCAGCTCCTCTGGCTGTCAGAGCTCCGACGCGGGCAGCCGGAGGAGGCGGGCCGGGATCCTGAGTTTCCTAAGTCACCTATGCTAATCCTGTTCCTCTGCTGGTGATTAATAACACGGGCCATACTGTCACTGCCGGGACTGCTTGACACTGTTGCTTCAGTTTACAGTTTATAAGCTAAAGTTCTTTAGTGGAGAGCAAGCTAAACACACTTAGCAAGTAAATATTATTTATTCATAATGCAAGTATAAATGGCACGTCAGCGTTCCAATAAAGCCTTATTTACAAAAACGGGTGGCAGCCACATACAGCCCCTAGGCCATGGTGTGCCAGCCACTCATTAAATTGAGTCTCAACTTCCTCATCTGAAAAATGAGGCTAATAATTTCTATTTTCCCTCATGGGGCAAATTTGAGCACCAAATGAATTGATTTAAAACTATTACTACATAAAATATAATGTACACATGGTCCCCCTTTCCCATGAGAGACAAAGGTCCTGGTCCTCAGGAGAGGAGAGGTGACTAATTCTGCCCTTTGCCCTTGCTGTGTGACTTTGGAAAAGTCTATTAACTTCTCTGAGTATCTGTTTTCTCCTTTATAAAGTGGGGATGATAAGGCCTACTTTGCACAGTATTGTAAAGTGCTCACTGAATCCTCAGTGAAGGGCGCTGTGGCACATGCCTGTAATCCCAGAGACCTGGGAGGCTGAGGCAGGAGGGTTACATGCTTGAGGCCAGCCTGGGTGACGTAGCCAGACCCTGCATCAAAAAAAAAAAGGGGGCCGGAGGCGCAGCTCAGTGGTACAACGTCCCCCAGTATATGGGGGGGGAGCACAGCCCCTGCTCCCCTGCCGCAGATTCCGCCCTGCTTCACCCACCTGCCTTGACATGAGGTGAATTCATGCCAACTCCAGTTCCCATGGGCCCAGGAGCCCTTGGGGGTCTCTGCCATTCCTGACAGCTCTCTTCTTCCTCTACCACCCACCCAGTCCCCTCCCCACCACACTGGCGTCCCCATTTAACAGAACGAGTAATTAACAATGTTAATTCTAATCTCATTTGCTAATGAAGGCAGTCTAATTGCACCATAATTGGCAGCAGCAGCAGCAGGAAAAAAGCACAAAATAAACCCTGCGTGTGTAATTCGGTTTAACTTCTTTATAATTACCTTGTGGGTTGGGACCGGGTGGTCTGGGTGTGGCCTGGAGGTTGGGGAATTATGGGAGGAGGGGGAGCCAACGCTTGAGGTGGGCAGGAGTCCGCAGACCCTCCTGATTCTCCCAAGGCCTGGGAGAAGCTCCTCCCCTCCGTTCCACTTTCCTTCCTTGCTCAGGGTGGGCTCAGGGTTGCCCATCCACAGGTCCCCATAAGCCTTCCTTCAGGGTCTTGATCAGCTAGCTCATCCTCCCCCAGCTGCGGCTCTGCAAGATGGGAAGGCAAACCCCGGAGCAGCCTTCACAGCCTTACCCTCAGCTCTTACCTCATACTTCTGCAAAGGAAGGGAGGCCGGGACCTGCCTTCACACTGCGTTACCCTCATTTGAATGTGCTTCCCCACCGTGAGGCCCTGGGAGCCTCCTCTGGCCCCATGAGCAGACCTGGCCTGTCCTCTGCCAACCCCTGTGGGTACCTGCATCAGGCCACACAGCTGTTATTCCACCTGCCTCTCTGCTTATGCACTTTCGCATTTCTAGATAGTTCTTTTGACGTAAGTACTCCCAGCAGGGCATCAAACAGGAGCTTGATTCTACTTGTGCAGAGTTCTTGAATGAGAGGGAGGTGACCATGGAGAAGTTTCCGGAAGCATTTGGCCAAGAGAGTGAAGAGACCTGGTTCGAGTCCAGGTTCTACTACTGACTTTCTGTGTGACCTTGTGTGTCCCTCTGTGCAGCAAAAGCCTTGCATGCCACCAGCTCTCGTATCCCACCTGCTCTCGGTGCCTGGGACTTCAAAATTCCACCGTTGAAATTCTTTTATCCCTTAAGAAAAAAATGAAAAAACAAAACAAACAGAACAGCCAACATCCTAAAGCCCAGACCTCTCTCTCTCTTCACTGGAAGAGAAGCTTCACACCTAAGCCTCCAGTACAGTCTTCTCCCACCTCCAGGTAACCTCACTCTGATGCGGATGATGCTGAATAAATAAGGAAACATCTTCTCTGAACCCTAATATAATGTCTTCCACATCTTCTCCAAGTAAGTAAAACCTGAATGGCTTTCCTTGCCCCGTTTTGGAAAGAAATGAGTGCCCAAGGTATTTGTTCTGTTTAGATATACAATCATTTCCATAGCAACCAGCTGAGACTTAGGCTAAGCTGCAGATGCTTTGGTTAAGGGATGGCAGGTGAGGGGATTTAGCATGGGGGTTGGGTGGCACTCTGGAGACTTCCTCTGACTTGGATACCCACTCTGCGGGCACCGTGGCATCACAGGGCCTTCTGGTGTCATTCTCTCCTTGGCATCATCCCTGGGGGACAGATCCCCATCCTCCTCTCCCACACGCTGGCAGAGCGGCAAACCTGGGCTTCCTTCACCACCACCCCAGAAATCCTCCTTGTTCCTTTCCTAATTGGATATCATATTTCCTGGATTCCACAGCTCCACCTTTTTCTGAGGATATGACCTTATTTTGTTGGAGTCTGGGAGACAAGATTTCTGAGACAGCTTCTGAGAAGTTCAGTGCCATCCAGGATCGGTTTTTTGGCCTGTACCTGGCTCTCAGTGATCTTTTGTATAGGGCCAGATTTAATTTTTCTCTTTCCTCGCTTGTGGTTTCCTTACCCTTTCTTTATCCCAGGTGTTCTGAAGTTTCCCAGTGAAGACCTTTATTATCAGGGCCCATGGGGCTGGAGACTCATCTCCTCCTGTCTGGGTGCATTTCCTGAATTTTCTCTGGTGATAACCGAGTACCTCCACTTCCATCTCTCTGGATATCCATGTCAGATGATGGGTCTCCTGGGCTGACGTTCTGAATTTCCAATCATTTTTTTCTCCTGCTTTTCATTTATATTTGGGATCTATTTTGTAGTGGTTTCCCTCAATATCATCCACCAACTCCTTGAATTTAATTCCCAGAACTTTGTTTTATATATATATTTGTTCCCTGATTTTTTTTAAATAGAAGCCTATTCTTCTTCTTCTTCTTTTTTTCATGAATGCAGTATCTTCTTTTAATTCTCTATGGATAATTTTAGGATTTTAAATATCCTGCTGTTCCTTGCCTTGCTTCTGTTTAATCTGAGCCTTCTCCTCCCGCTACCCCCTTTTCTCCTGGTACTGGGGATGGAATCTAGGGTTGCTTTATTGCTGAGCTACATCCCCAGCCTTTTTATTTTTATTTTGAGATAGGGTCCCTCTAAGTTGCTGAGACTGGCCTTGAATTTGTGATCCTCTTGCCTCAGCCTCCCCAGTCCCTGAGACTTTAGGTGTGTACCACGGTGTGATCGGACCTTTTTTTGGTATGTGTGTGTCTCCATCTTTCTTATGGATGCCTGGGAGCTCCATGGGTTTGGAGGCTGACTGGGGGCAGTGACTGAGTCTGCGCCTCCCCCACGCTGCAGCATGGTGGTAGGAGCTGAGTGGAGGGGGAGGTGTGGAGCCGGTGCTTAATACCTCTGCTTCCGCCCAGCACCTTCCCTCAGCCAGGCCTGCTTTGGGTTCTGCATTTTGAAGTCCTACAGACCCATTTCTCTTCTTCCTTCTGCTGGGAGTGGGGGTGGCATCTGGAGGGTGGACCTGCTTCCTGAGCAGACTTTTAGTCAGTCCTTCTCTTTTTAGCTGCCTTGAGATTTGCTGGGCCTCTGTGCTAGGAGCCAGTGTGTTGCTGGGCTTCCCTCGAGTCTGCCCACCCTTCAGCTTCTCTGGTTTCCTGAGTCAGTGTTCTGCCATCTTCTACTCAGCACTGAGAATGTTGTTTTGGGTCACCTCCTTCCTGTTCCTTGGCCCTGGGTTTCTGTCTTGCTGCAATCCCTCGGAGTCATGGTAGTGAGGTATTAGGAAGGGGAGAGGGAGGGCAGATGAGCTCCTCTTGTGTGCTCGGGACTCTGGGGTTACCCATATCCAGCTTCTTGAAATTGCCACAGGAGCCCGTGGCCTAAGTGGGGAAGGAGGTTTCTCTGCCACGCATAACCAAAAACCCGAACCTGGCCCCTCAGGCAGCATTTATCCAGAAGTGAACAAGCATTGGCCACAGAGGTGAGAGGTGGCTCCCTCCCGCCCCTCTGCTTCCGGAAGCTCCCCACGTGGAACCTAATGAGAAGTGAAATGCCATTGGCAATGAGGGCCCAGTGGGAGGGAGAATTGGAATCAGGGCTGCTAGAAACAGCCTGAGTCCAGGGCACCTGCAGTAAAATTGCTTTGATGTGGTAACGGATGATGTGAAAATTAAAAGTCAAAAATCAAAGGCAGAGGCTGGCGCTGGTTGGAGGGCACGGAGGGAGGCCTTGGGGGCTCTGCTCCCCTCTTCCCAACCCTACTTTCCTCTTCAGAACCATCGTTCCTGCTCACGTGTGTGCCCCTGTGTGCATACACACATGTGAACCTGCACCCACACATGAGCATGTGTGTCCGTGTGTCTGTCTGTGTCTCTGTGTGTGCACACATCTGGATGTGAGCCTGCATGCCACCGTGCATGTGAGTGCAAGGACGTGGGTGTGTGTGTCACCAAGAATGAGTTTGAGTGTAGTACAGTGGGGAGAGCTACAGACTTGGGCTAGGCCTGATGGAAGGACGCGCCTTGCTTTGGTGTGTTCCGGCTACCGTGACAGAGTGCACAGGCGGGGTGGCTGAGCATCAATGAGAACTTACTTCTCATAGTTATGGTGGCTGGGAAGTCCAAGACCAAGGTGCCAGAGGATTTGGTGACTGGTGGGGGTCTGCTTCTGGCTCAGAGGTGGCACTTTCTTATTGTGGTAGAGGCAAACAAGCTGTCAGTGTGCTAATTCCCTCCTAGGGGCCCCGATCACTTCCTGACAACATAAGAATTTTAGGGGGACACAGCACCCGCACTCCTGTTGTCTCAGTTGACCCCCTGGCTTTCTCTGAATCTCTTTTTCTTATCTGTAAAATGAGGTCCCTGGTGTGGAAGCTGGTCCCGCCAACCCCCTGGGAGCTGTGCTATGGGAGACCTTGGGGCTGTACATGGGAAGTGCTTCGCTCAAGGGCAGGAGTTAGGCGTCCCCTGCTCCTGTGAGCATGCGCTCATCCGTTCATCCTGTGGAGCATTTCTTAGTGGGGTCTCCGTCCTGAGGAGCTCACATTTGCTTGGAGGAGACAGACACAGGCACCTACTGTATACTGTGCAGAGCCAGGAGGAGCACTGGCCTGGCCGAGGTGGGGGAGGGTCCTCTGGGGTCAAGACTGGGAGTGAGGAGTTAATGTTGGACAGGCCAATGGGGGCTGGTGGCCTCAGCTGAGGAGGGCTGGTGGCCCTTCAGGCAGAGGAGTGAGAGTGCCTGACATGCGGGAACTTGAGAGGATGTGGCCTGTCAGCTGCCGACTCGGGGACCCATGTGGGCCCCCGTTAGCTGGCCACCTCCAGATACCCCTCTAGATTCCTGGGCTGGCTGCAGAGATTTGCCCAGAACAATGTCACTGCAGAATTTTATGCTGTTTTTCCCTTCCAGCGGAACGTCTGCCAATAGCTTTTATGATCCTGAATAAAAAGCCTTTTTTTTCCCCTTTAGATATTTTTATTTCACCTTTAAAGGATGTACAGTAAGGGTGAGAACATCTCGATGAAATCTCCGCAGTAAATAACTCTTGGATTCCTCTCATGCAAGCCGGAGGACGAAAGGACAGGCCAGGCTGGAGGTGGCCTCTGCACCCTCCGCATCCTTGACTACCACCAGGTGGGAGGGTCTGTGGGAGAGGGCTGGGGCTCCCTCTGGGGCTCCTGGGGTGCCTGTGTCCTAGCCCTTCTCCCTTCCCTGTGGGAGGGCAGTTTGCAGCCTTGGCCACGCACTGTGAATGTCACCACTGTGCACTGGTGTGAGGGTGTCAGACAGGCATTGGATCTGCCCCCATCCCTGAGCTCCTGCCTCCTCCGCTGGCAGCTGTGAGAACATGGCCAAATCACTTGACCCCTCTGCAGTTCAGTTTCCTCATCTGTAAAATGGGAATAACAGCACCCCCCTGCGAGTGCTGTTGGGGTGAATAAATGAATCCATGCAGGTAAAGCACTTGGGAAGTGTGGCTGGGATCTGGAAAAATGACAATAAATGTTAGCACTTTGATTATCCTTATTATTTCATCTTTGCATCAGCTGAGTAGGCCCTGGCTGCGTGCCTGCCTGGCCTCTCTGCTGCGAGTTACCAAGCCCAGGGAGGTCCAGCCTCTTGTTTGAGGCCAGCCTATCAGAAGGGGGAGGCTTGGTGAGGTCCAGGGGCTCTGCAGGGATTCTACTAGATCTGGACCCACCCATTTGGAGACTTAGGAGGTTGACCCTGACCCTCAGCCTCAGGAGGGGAGGAGCCCATTTTTGGGACTGGAGAGATTCAAGTGCTAAGCTGAGTTGTTGTGTGCTGTTGCTGGAGGGGGTGGGGAGGTGGCCGGGAACGTGGGGTCATTGGTGACACAGGCCCACGAGCTCTGCTGGACTGAGAGGCGCCGACCACAGCCGTTCTTAATGAAGCTGTCAGCTGGGCCACCAGGACACAGGGAGCTGGGCAGGAAACCATCAGTGTAGCCGGATAATGAGTCAGAGGCTCGGGTGGGGTGAGGCCTGGGGGTCAGCGGGGCAGCATTGGAGACTGTGTGGGGAGATCATGACACAGCCAGGCTCAGCTCAGCTCCAGAGCCCCACCTCACCAGCCCTGCCTGCCACAGGTCCCTCTGTAAGGTCAGGCCAGTTCTGCAAACCTTTCCCTAGCATGGGCTCCATGCCAGCCTCTGCACTAGTGCTGAGAACGAAGAGGAGACAGAGGTGATCCTGCCCCAAGACGCTCAGGCTTCTGGTGCAGACCCACAGCTAGGAGGCAGTTAACCACGACGAGATGCTGGTCAGGAGGACCGTGGACCAGGTACTGGCTCTGGAACCCCATTGCCTGAGGTTAACCTTGGCTCCTCTTCTGAGCTTCAGGAACTTGTGCAAGTTACTTACCCACTCATTGCCTCAGTCTTTTCATCTATAAAATGGGATGCACTGTGAGAGAGTGTGACTATTTTTTATTTTTTGGAACCAGGGATTGAACTCAGGGACACTCGGCCACTGAGCCACATCCCCAGCCCTATTTTGTATTTTATGTAGAGACAGGGTCTCACTGAGTTGCTTAGGGCCTTGCCTGTGCTCAGGCTGGTTTTGAACCTGCAATGCTCCTGCCTCAGCCTCCTGATTACAGGCGTGCGCCACCATGCCCGGCTGAGTGTGACTATTTTTGCTGTGCAGAAAACACCCTGAAATCCATGGCATGAAATGACCATGAATTTACTAAGCATTGGCAGGTTTTGTGGTCAGGAACTGGGAACTTGGAAAGGGCATAGTGCATGGCTTCTCCCAGCTCCACGGAGTCTGGGGCTCCTGGAAGACTTGAGTTTGTCAGTGATGTGCCTGGTTTGAAGCATGTCACTCACTCTGAGCTCCAAGGCTGACTTCAGTGAGGACTGTTGCCCAGAGCATCCACGCAGTACCTGTCTTCTCCGTGTGCCTCGGGCTTTCTCCCAGTGGTGGGCGAGTTCTGAGAGAAGCATCCTTAGAGAAGATGTCCAGAGAGTGAGGATTCTGACACCCGGGTGGAGGTTGCATGGTTTATTCTTGTTATTATTATTACTTATGATACTGGGGATTGAAATTAGGGTGCTTTACTACTGACCTACATCCCCAACCCTTTTTATTTTGATTTTGAGACAGGGTTTGCTGAGTTGCTGAGGCTGACCTCAAAACTTTCAATCCTCTTGCCTCGGCCTCCCAAGTTGCTGGGATGACAGGTGTGTGCCAGTGTGCCTAGCAGCTGCGGACTCAGAAGCCAGCTCACAACACTTCTGCTGCACTGTATGGGTGGGGATATTTGTAAACCTGCCCAGATTTAAGGGGAAGGGACAGTTTAAAAACACTGTCCATAGTTTGCAATAATTAAATCAAGTGGAACAGGTATGGGTCTAGATGCCTGGCACGTTGCACTATTACAGTAGTTAATAAATGTTAAGTGTCGTGAAAGCATGTGCACAATATTTCAAATGTTAAGTTTTATTATAATTAGTAACATTTAAATAATTTTAAATGTTATTATTGTAGTTCTATGTGGGGAGGGAGGTGGTAAAGAAATGCTTCAGGAAGAAGGTGATAATCTGCAGGGTTTTGAAGAATGAATAGGAGTTTGCTATGTACCTGTTAAGAACATGATTCAGATAGAGGAAACAGCTTGGGAAGTCACAGAAGGTTAAAACAGTGATGTGTTTTGGTTTGGCATTTTTGCAGCATTAGGGCAAGGAGGAACATGACTGAAGCTGAGTGGGAGGAGTGGCAGGGGAACAGAAGCCAGAACAGACAGTGTTTTGTGAGGCCAACTGAGGAATCTGAATTTTGTCTGGAGGGCACCAGGGAGCCATGGAGGGTTTCAAGCAGAAGGAGTAACACAGTCAGGTTTTTCAGGAAGATCCCTCTGACAGCATTATGGGGATGGACTTGAGAGAGTGCATGGGGGGAGAGGAGTCTGGAGACCAGTGTGGAGGTCATGGCAAAGCACCATGCTGACTCTCCTGACTCCCCTACAAGGTCCCTGTCCCCTCCCCAGGTACCCAAGGGGAGACAGGACTCTCCATTGTATTTCACACTCCTCCCCTGTCTGGATCTGGAGAACCAGCTCCCTGCCGTCCAGGGCTGTCCCTCAGACTGTGTTCAGGACGCTGTGGGGTGGGGTTAGGAGAGCAAAGCACAGAGATGTCTGCCTTGCGGCTGAACCACAGCAGGACAGGGATGGGCTCCTTCCCAGGGGGAGCCCTGAACTGGAGCCATAGTGGGGGGGGGGGGGGGGGGGGCTGTTGTCTGGCCCCGCCCCTTTCTTGATGAGTGACCCTGGATCCTCCACTGTGCAGAGAAAGGCTGTGTGAGTGACAGTGTGGCATGTGACAGTGTGAACGAAGGTTCTGGGTAGGACAGTGACCTCCAGCAGAGTAGGGGCAGAGGAGGAGGTGTGGGTGCTGGGGCCAGAATCTGGAGCAGGTGGCTCTGTGACCTGGCCCAGGTTCCCTCCCTTTTGTGTCTTGGTTTCCTTATCAGTGAAGCGGGGACGAAGGAGATCATGCATCCTAGGTGCATGGCGGGGTGTGGGCCCCTGACGAACCCTCCAGGAATGCTGGCCGTTGCTCACTGCAGGGCACCTATAGTATGTGGTGCATTTCGTTTACATAAAATCCTCAGCTTGTTAATTATCCCAATGCAGAGAGGTAGAGTCACAGAGGCAGGGCTGTGGGCTCCCAGTCCGGGTTTCCTGTCCCTCTTGGACACACAGTAGACCACCCTTGCTGGCCTTCCCTGGGTGGGGATCTGGCCAGAGGAAAATGGGCCCATACAATGCCCATGTGGGTTCCAGGACGCCTGTGAACCTCCCACGGCTCAGGAGCCCTTGCTCTCTCCCCCTGCTGGCTTGCCGCGGAGGGGCTAGAGTGTCCTCAACTGTGACAGCTTTGCCAGCTGGAGTCATTGGCAATGTCTAGAGAGGTTTTTGTTGCCATGACTTGCAGAATGCTGTAGGTGTCTAGTGGGCGGAGGCCAGCCCCCCGCAACAGAGTCACCTGGCCAAATGTCAGTAATGTGGGGATCAGGAAACTCTGGTCTGGAGCGTGATTCAAGGACCTGGGATGGGCTAAACAGAAGAGCCTGTGACCTTGAATATCCACATGGAATACAGCCTCAGCTCTACTCGAACATAAGCAAGAAGAAATGTGGGTTGGTGGAGCTACCTTGGTGAGCTCTTGAGGATCGTGTGTGAGAACAGTTGACTTACCTTGCTTAAGGCAGGTTGCTATGACGATGCCCATTTCATAGACCAGGCAACTGAGACCAAGGGCACAGAACTTATAAGCGGCAAGCTGTGGATTTGAACTGGGTTTGCTGGGCTCAAAACCCTGGGCTCAGCATACCACCACCTCTTTGTAGCTGGTTCTAAGGAGAAGGCTTGTCTCATTTTTATCCCTTGGTCTGCATCCCCTGGGGCCTGGAGGTGAAAAGCTGCAGAAGAAGCCTCCAGGTGGCTCTGGAGCTCCCCTGCTAGGAGCTCTGCTGCTGGGTGCAGACTGACTGCCCCCCAGGCAAGCTGGCTGTGGTCCAGGCCAGGCAGCCCAGGATGGTTAACTGACACCTGCCTGGAGAAAGGCTGGGGACCCCCTGCCTGGCTCACTGCCCTCTGCAGGGAGCCCTGTCCTGCTCATTCTGCTCCTTCCACACCAGCCCCCACCTGCTCCAGGTGAATTTCTAGGCTGGGTCTGGAGGCCTCTCAGCTCCCAGTTAATTTCCTGCCTGGGCTTCCTGAAAGGCAGAGGGCTCGAGGTGCTGGAAGTGATGAGATAGCCCTGTCTGCTCCGCTGGCTTCCTGCCTGTCTGTGGCGCGCCACTGCCCGTCACTCCCCACGCAGTCCCCGGCACACAGGCAGTCGGGTGCGGACTGAGAGCCCGGCGGCAGGTGGGAGAAGGCCAGCGTCCAGGCCTCTAAGAAGCTGTTGTGTGTCCCCAGATACATGTGGCGGTGTGTTTGTCTACCTATACCTACTGACCCCAAGAGTTATAAAACCTCCATCAGGTCATCGGGCCCAATCCTCTGTGTGCACTCAAGTTGGCATCCTTCCAAGGGATTTCCAGCGGGAAGCCCCTCTTTTATTAAAGTAATTTACAAGGGTGAACTTAAGCCTGAACCAGTTCTTGAGTAGGTAGGAAGTCCTTCCTTACTTCTGCTCCAAGTCTCTCCTGGGGTAGGCTGAGTCCTTGTCTCTGCAGATCTTTCTGCTTCCCTGATGCTAATTCTTCAAACACCTGAGAAGAGGAATTGAACACCTCCCTCGAAATACTTCCCAGATTCTCTTTTGCAGACTAAGCAAACCCACCTCCCCTGACCCACCCTCCTGGGAGATGATTGAGGGGAAATGTACACTAGGGGAACGGGTCCACTCGGTTTTACTCTGCTCCTTTGCTGAGGTTTTTCTTCTCCGCTTTCAAAGTCCCTGTAGCTACAGAAAGTGCAAGGGTGAGGGGGCCTGGTGGACAAGCATCCCTGAGCAGGCTCAGCTTTGGCCCTTTGCATGGAGCAGGCAGTGGGGGATGCTCCATGGTTATTTCTCCCACCACTGCCTTCCCTCAGGAGCCCGCCAGGCCCTGCTTCCTCCCTGGCTGCTGCCTGAGAAAGGATCAGACACCCCTGACCAGCACCTGCCCTATCAGCTGTGTGGGGTGCTGGGCCAGGTACATGGGGAGAAGAAGCAGGTGGGACCCTAGGCCCCAGCTGTGGTTGGGCAAAGGGTTTCTCTGTTGCCTTTGGCCACCATGTCACTCTGTTGGCACCTTCCCTGTGTCCATATGTATCCAGTTCCTGGACCTCGTCTGCTGAAGCACTGACCAGTCTTCCCAAGTGTGGCACAGGTTCACTGGAGTCCCCTACAGTAGGGTGCCCCAGCTTTGTTAGACTCCTAGAGTGTGGAGCATTTTTCCAGATGGGGAAACAGAGGGCCAGCATGGGACTGCAGTCTGCCCAAGGCCTGCTCCTTGGTGGTCAATGGGGTGAGAACCCAGACCTTCTGACTCAGTGCCTTCTCCACAGTGGTGGTCAGAGGGGAGCCCAGCCTGAGCCTCCTCCCTGGGAGTCTAAGACTTCTCAAAAAGCCATGGGAAGGTCCCCAGCACAGCGGGGACCCAAGGAGTTGTGTGAAAAGCAGCTGTGCCCTCTGGGGAGGAGAGAGGAGGAGGAGACCCAGTCTACCTCAAGCACAGGAGCTTGAGGGGAAGGATCACAGCTCATTTTCCTGAAGCTGGTGTAGCATTAAGTTCTTATGCCTGCCAGCAGCCTTTCAAATTGGCTACTGCCACCGCTGTCCCCCAGTTACATAAATCCTCACAGCGATCTGCAGAGACAAGAAGCAATTAGGTGAGGGAGGGAGGGAGTGGGAGAGGAGGGAGGGAGGCAGAGAGAGAGAGAGAGAGAGAGAACAGAAATCGATGAGAAGGAGAAGTCCAAGAGAAGGGGGAAGCAGGCCAAGGGGCACTTAAGAGATGATGGAGGGACAGAGAAAAGGGAGCAGGTGGGGACACACAGTGGCCCAAAGGGAGCCCCAGTTAGAAGGATACAGAAATTGAATGAACAAAGACACAAAGATAGACATAAAGCAAGAAAAGTGATCTAGAAAGTTGAGTTTTCTCTTTTGTGAAACTTAGCATCAACTAGGTGGCAGGTGGAGGATGACAGGGACGGAGTGTCTTAGCTCTTGGACATTCGGAATCACGGGCTTGCGGGGAGGAGAGCTGGGGGCGGGGAGGAGAGCTGGGGGCGGGGAGGAGAGCTGGGGGCAAGGAACATACTTGCAGGAGTATTTTCTGCATTTTCTCTCACACATGTGCTTTGCTGGGAGCCCGTGAGGTAGAATGAACAGGGCCTGTACCCCCTCCATTTCAAGGTGGGGATGGCCCCCAGTCAGAAAGCGGGAGGAGTTGGACCTGGAGGCCTCACTGTGGACCTTGAGCTTCTTACTGTCTAGGGCATCTCCACAGAGCCCAGACCTTCTGCCAGGGCCCCAGTGGCCAGGAGCACGAGGAGCGTGCTCTGGACTGGGTGCTGTCTTCCCGCCTTCCCTGGGTGGAGTGGGCACTGGGAGGCACAGTGAATCTGGGACTCCCTGGCCGTTTGCAGGGCCAGGTTCCTGGTTGGAAACCTGCCCCACCTTGTGAGTCAAGTCGCCCCCTGCTGTTGAGCACTGAGCACTGCTCTGAATTAACCCTGGGTTTCACCTCCAATCCCAGCCACAGCCAGCATTGGCCTCAGGTGAAATGAGATGCTCAGGGCCTCCCACTGGGGCCCCTGAGAACAGGAAGCCCCCTCCTCCCCACCCTCCCATTCCAATTCATTTTAAAATGTTATTTATTTTTCCAATTGTTCCTTTTCTCTTATTCATTTTTCAATGTTCAGTCTGTGCCAGGCAGTTGTTCTAGGTATGGAGGAATTCAGCTAGGTACAAACTAGATACGGGTCTCTGCCCTTAAGGAATTGACATTTTGGAGGAGGGAGATGACAAACCAAAAATATGCAACATTATCAATGTTGTGGAGAGAAAAGGACAACACAGGGGAGAGATTCGAGGTGTTGGTGGTGCAATTTGGAGGTGACCGGTGGACAAGGCCTCACCTGGCAGATGGCATCAGGGTAAAGAGCAGAAGGAGGGGTCCATGACCTGGAGGCAGGACCGGCCAGTAGGGGTGAGGGACAGCAGGGAGAGGGGCAGGTGGGAGCAGAAAGGACACAGGCCAGAGTGGTAGACGAGGAGGGCATGACCGCTGGGCTTGTGGACCGTTGTTCCAATGCTGGCTTTTATGCAGAGTGAGCAGCCATTGGAAGGTGGAGCGGTGCCATGACCTCACGTTTTAACAGGGTGGCCCTGATGGCTGGAGTCTGGTGTGAACGTGGGAAGAGCTGACGCAGGGAAACACGTTTTTCCACACTAGCAAGGTTCGGCGGGGGTACAAGGTGAGAAAGCTCGGGGTCTGCTCTTGCTGAGAAGCACTTAGTGGAAGGTGCTCGGGGATAGGGACCTTCACCTCCACACTGCACACCCCCAAAGGATGAAAAGACTGAGCTGGCAAAGGAAGCTTCTGAGCTGGCCCTAGGAGGGAGGGCGAGGAAGCAATTTTGTGAAGTTCATATAAGGTGCTGAGCACGGTGCATATCAATACAGCTTAATTGAAATCATCACACCAGCTTATGAGGTGTTTTTCCCCCGTTTATAGACAAGGCCCCTGAGGCTCACAGTAGTTAAGGAGCTTGACTGAGCTTATGTGGAAAGTGGGAGCTTTGGTGTCTACTTGCAAAACCCCCCTGTGCCCTGGGACCTGACGCCTACCCTGGATGACTGACACTCCTCTCCATATGGAAGAACCGCAGCCCTGACAGCTGCTCCTCTGTACGCAGCGTCCTGGGTCTCTCCATTTGCCTTTGTCTCCCCTACCACTGCCAGAGGCCAGGCTGGAACGGGCTCTCTCGGAGATGGCTGTCTCACCTCCTACCAGGAGCCCAGCCAGAGTGGACAGCTAGATTGGATCTGGACCTGGTCTGGAAACCCTTAGTCTTCCAGCTGCTCAGGACGAAGTCCTGCCTGGCCACAGTGCGCAAGGCCCTGCACACCTGGGGCCCTGGAGGAATCTTTGGTCCTGGAGAGAGCCTGCCGAGTGTCTCCCTCCCTGGGTGTTGCCTAAGCAACCTCTTCCTTGACAATCTCCTTTCTCACCTTCCAGGTCTCAGATAGCAGATGGCTTTCCCAGGGAGATCTCTCCTCTGCTGACCCTGCAGAGGTCAGCACTGCCAGTTCAGTCCTTCTCGGGCACTCAGGACTTTTCTTCCATGCTCATCCTGGGGCAAGATGGAAGGGGAGGGAAGGAGAAGCAGGACATGAGGCATCTGCACACACCAGCCAGGAATGGGCCACCAAGATGACTTTGGGGAGGACTGGCTCCCAGGACAAGTGGGCCTGTCTGGGGCCACACACAGTCAGCTGCGGGCAGTGCCTGGGGTCTGCCCTGACTTCTGAGGGTGAGATTTCCTGGATAGCTCCTGTCCTCTTGTGGGCCTCCTTCAGGATTGAGTCCCTGGGAAAGTGACACATTTGTTCCCAGGCATGTGACCAGGGCTAAACTCGGGCAGAAACACCATTGCATGACAGTGGGCAGATCCATTTCTCAATGGACCCCTTTCCCTCTTCACTCACACCTTCCCCAGGACCCCAGAGAAAGGAAGCCCAGGGGTCGTCCTCCCACCCCTCTGCAAGGGACCAGGCTTTGCCTCCCTCATTCCACTGCCCCAGCCCTCCTGGAGACACAGTGCTAGAGGAGGGCTGGGGACCAGGCTGAGTCATCCTGGGGTCTGGCAGGCTGAGACAGGGAGTGAATGGTGTCACTGGCAGAGGTGGTACGTGGTGATAGTGACAGAGTGACTGAGAAGAAGTCAGGGGTTTCCACCTCCCTGGGAGGAATCTCACCTTCAAAACAGTCTCTGAAATGCCATGTGACACTGTTTCCATGATTTAGGAAAAATCAGAATGCAGGCCAAATGAAATCAGGGAGCTAGCCCCAGAGAAGAGAAATTCCCTTTTTTTTCTTTTTCTGTGTTCAGTGCCCACAGGGCTCTGAACTTGGAAGGCACCTGCCTCCTTTCACATCGTCCCAGGAAGGGACGGGGGTCTGGGGAACCAGAGCAGGTAAACTTGGTTGTAGGTAACGAGGAAGGTCAAGGTTAGTGACAGTTTTTCCTGACTTGGTATCAGGCAGTTTGGTTCTGCCCTGACTTCGTTGGACATTCTGCTTGTGATTTTTCTTTCTTCATAGCGTAGAGATCATTTTAGTTGGCACTGGCTTCCTGCAGTAAGGCAAAAGAGGACAGAAGGGACACCAGCCAGCAGTTAGGAGCCTGAGCCTTGCCTGAAAAATGGTGTGATCTTAGGCCCTCACTCCTCTCTGGTCCCAAGTATGCAGATCTGCATTTGGTCAGAGGGCCTTGGGGCCCAGGGTGCATGTGGCCAGTGGCCCTGGGCAGCAACTCTGGATTCAGTAGGGGTGAGACCGCTGGCGCCACCAGGCCCTGCAAGTCTGGTCTCACACAGGGAAACTCCAGGCCGGCTCACCGTCGCCTGGCTCATTTCCCTGCCTTGGCATCCTCAGTGGGGTCTTGACCCTGAACCATTTCTCACTTGCTGATGGGAATTTCCCTCTGGTGCAGGGGTGGCCCATGAATCTCAGGTCCTCCAGGGCTGGGAGCACTTGGTTTACCAGATGGGAGGCGAGACCCCTGCCTCTTTCTTACTGACCCCTTAGCCAGATGAATGTGGGAACACATGGAATTGCCAGATTCAAGGGGGGATGCTTCTCTCCTAGACCTGCATGTGCCTGCTTGGTGGTGGTGGTGGAGGATGGGCTCCCTGAGGGTAGATGGGCTTCCTCATTCTGAGGCTGGAGGTAGGAATGGGCAGCAGTTCTCACTCTGAGTCCCTCTGTGTGAATCAGGGTTCTCTAGAGGAACAGAATCAACAGGAAGTATGATTATAATAAAAAGGGGATTTATTAGATTACTTACATGACCAGAAGCTAAATAGTCCACAATGGCCGTCTGCAGGCTGGTGAGCTAGAAGAATCGGTAGCGGTTCAGTTCAAGAGGCAGAAGACCAAGAACAAGAGGGATCAACAGTGCTACCCTAGTCCAAGACCAAGGCTTCTGGAAACTGCCTGGAGAATCACTGGCAGAGTCCGCTTCGGAAGAGTGAAGAAGTGAGAGTCAGATATGCTTAGATGAGGGAAACAGCAATCAAAACCTGTTCAAGAAGAGTCAAGTCGAGCTTGCATCTGCTGCTTCTTCCCTGTTCTTCCAACTTTTTTTTATCCTATCTAAGCCACCATCCTATTGGACGGTGCTGCCCACACTTAGGGAGGGTCTTCACTTCAGTGGGCCATTCCACATTCCACGCATTCCTAGACATGCCCTCATCGACACACCCAGAAGCCTTTTAATCATTGTCATCTCTTAATCCAATCAAGTTGACAGTTCAAATTAACCATTACACCCTCCCCCTCTCTGGGTCTCATTGCACCCTCTCACCCTATCTGTGAAGTGGGAGTTTGGACTATGTCAGGATTCTCAATTGATGGTTCAGGGGCCCCTGCATTGGGACCACCTGGCTGTGAATTATGTGTAGAGGACCAATGTCCTCTACAGAACTTCAGAACCAGCACTCCTGGTAAGGGCATGGGAATCTGTGTTGGAATGAATCCTGCCAGAGGATTCTGATGCATGTGAACTTTGACTTGACCATGGCTGGAGCAGATGACCCCAAAACCCTCTGGCATTAGCATTCTGTTATGGTTTGGATCTGAAATGTCCTCCAAAGTCTTATGTGTCGAAGGCTTGATCCCTAATGCAGCCATATTCACAGGTGATGCTTTGGGAGATGATGGAAACTTTAGCAAGTGGGGCCTCGTTGGAGGAAATAGGTCACTGGGGTATGACCTGGAAGGGTGTATCTGGTACCTAGCTTCCTTTCCATCTCCAGCCATCATCCATGTGAGCAGCTCTGCTCCACCAAACCCTTCTACCATGATCCTCTGCCTCACTCAGGCCCAGAAACAATGGGGTCAACCAACCATGGACTGAAACCTCTAAAACCATGAGCCAAATATATCTTTCCTATTTTAAGTTGTTTTCCTCAGGTATTTTGTCACAGCAACAGAAAACTGACCAATGCACACTTTCCTGGCCTGACTCCCTCATGCTCTGGCATTTGATTATTAGGTACTATGTGCCAACATTTTGTGTTGTGTGAAGTCCCATAGAAAAATCAGGGGCACTCTAACCAGAGAAGCAGCTGCCTAGAGGGGACAAGTCAGCATTTGTAAGAGATGTCATGAGGGAGGATCTTGCAGGCAGATGGAGGACTATGGCTGAATGATGGACGGAAGCACTTCCTAGATAACCATCAGAGATCCATGGGCTGCCTTCTGCAATGGTGAGTGCTGTCAGTGGGGGTAGTGCCGGCAGATGCTGTATGCTCTCCTGGGAAAATGTTGTAGACGAGATCCGAGCAGCAGGTGGGGAGGCATTGAGTTTGAAGATATTGATGAAGGTCCCTTTTAAGTCAGAACTGCTAGCATGCCATAAAAATCAGGTAGTGTTACCTGCCCTGGACTTAAAGCAATGTGTGCACACCAAGCACACATGGACTCTCACACACAAAGAGACACTCATGTGTGCAAACCTTCAAACATGTTTACATGCACACGCAAGTACATGTTTCCCCACGTGACACACAGCACACTTCTATATATAGTAAGTGCACACGAGCATGGATGCATACACCAACATGCATGGACATACGTGCCGTTCCCACTCTACACACATCTGTCTCAGCCTCTTTTCCCTGGCTCTTTATTTTCCCCCAGAGCCAGGAGACTCCCTATGCTGTTTCCAGGCTGGTCTCTGGAGTGAAAGCCTTGTTTAATCTCCATTAGCACTCTTATTTCCTGCACCAAATTAAAAGTGTGACCAAAAGTTAATTATTCTAATTCAATTTGGCCCTAATGTGGTGTACGTGGTGATGGGGAGGCCCGGGTGGAGGTCAGGCTGGGAGTGGGCAGGGAGGAGGCACCAGGATTTAATACATCTTAATGATTCTTACAGGAAAATGCCTGAAGCCTTTTTCTCTGTGATTTCCCTGCCACTCCCCCAGGCCCAGCCCCCAAGATTTCCTGGAAATCCCAGGGTGCTTTTGGAGTTTGACTCTGGGAAATATTTGAAAAATAGCAGGTCTCTCCCTGGAGGCCAGGAAGGAGGTGGGAAGGGGGTGTGTTTGATTGTGTGTGTGCGTGTGCACTGATGTGTACACTGGCAGAATTCTCATATTCTCCTGTCCAGAAGCCTGTGGAGACACTAGCCAGAGCCTCCCTCGTGAGCCCATGCTGCTGAGATCCCTGTTGAGCCTCCATCCTTGGATGGAGCTGAGACCACTACCTTTGCTGGAACTGGGGAGAAGCCAGCCTTCCTCTGTTTCACCTCAAATTGCTCCCGCCTCTTCCCACTTAGACTTCTCTGTTCATTCCCCATCCTTCCCTGCTCAGGAATATAGATTTAGGGGGCTTGAATCCAGCTTTCCTAGTCATCATATCTTCCCCAGACACTGAGTCTGGTCTCCACACATGGGGTCCTGACTGATGCTGAGGTCAGGAGGAGCTGGGGTGGTTTCTCCAGGGGAACTGGAACTCTTGTCTTGAGAGCTTCAGTCTCATGGAAGAGTCAAACCAGGGACATCCTGGACTGATGGAGGAGGCAGCACCCCAGTCGGGAATGACGGACCATAACATCACAGAATCTAAGGGGGTGGAGATGTTTTCCACTTGTGTTGCTGAAGTCAAGCCGCTAGCTGATGCTAAAGGAACTGCGGCATCCCCATGTTTGCATGCCTTGGTGGCAGACCTGCTGTCCCCTAGGGTCACCCATTCTGCCTCTTGTCAGCTCAGTTCATGTCTTCCTGCCTGTGTGTTGAGCTGTGACCTGCATCCCTAGATCTTCCCATTGATCCTAGAACTGCCATCTGGTGTCACATGGGACAAATCTGCCCCAACGTGGTGCATAAAATATTCGAGGACAATGTGTAATGCTCTTTATGGAAACTCCTCTTCCCCAGGACAACCATTCCTCAGCTGTTTGTCACAGGGCTTAGAGTTCATCTGTGTCAGCTGGGATAGGCTAACTGCCATATTGTGCCATCTCCAAATCTCAGAGGCCTAATTAACATACCAGGGCCTGACTTCTCACTCCATCAGTGTCCAGTGCAGGTATTCAGCAGGCAACCTTCTGGGTAATTCCACACCCCTGTTTCCTTCCATCGGGGCTCACTCTGTCCTTCCCAGTTAGCCAGTGAGTGGGAAAGGGAGTGTGAGGCTGCCTGGGAGGCTTCTGGATTATATCTGGGAGGGATGCACATCATTCTTGTCCACACTCTTTTGAACAGAAATCTATCCCATGGCTGCCCTAACTGCAAGGGATTCTGGGAATACAACCTGCAGTCTGTCCAAGAGTTGCTAGGCAGTCTCCCTCTTACTATCCTTCAGGGACCCATCTCCAAAATGCTCCAGCTTGTCCATGTCCATTTTAACAGTGATGCTCAATTTTTTTTTTTTTTTTTTTTTTTTTTTAGAGCTGGTGTGGTCTGACCCAGTACCAATAAGAGCTCCCCACTTCCTGAGCATCATGTCCTAAGTGGTGTCAGGCTAGGAATAGGCTCCTACCTGCTCCTGAAAGCTGATTCAGCATATCTTCTCCCAGCTCTGTTCTCAGTGACATTGTGTTGCTGTGTTGAAATGGGCCATGGTGGTAGTGTTGAAATCAGGGAAATGGGCACATGCTTCAGGTGAAGGCTGGTGTCAGCTCCTGACATCCTGGCTTTGGCTGTGCTATCCCAGGAGCCTCACCAAACCCTAATGAGCTGAGTTCTGTTATTTCTACTATGTGATTTAAGGAACTGAGGGCATGGGACCTGTACCACCAGTGCAGAGGGGCCAGACACTGCTGCCCTGTTCTGCACACACCCATCTCCGACTATTTCCTTTAGATGACTGTTAGGACCAGAAGTACCGAGCCTCCATCTCAGTTGCTGGCCTCATGGGGGATGTGTGTCTCCCCTCCTGGTCTGGCAGGAACCAGGTCTCAGTCTTGCTAGGAAAGTATTGGACACTTAGTAAGGATTAAGTAAAGACCCGATCAACCCAATCCAGTAGGCCATGGTCTGGAGGAGCCTCCAGCCTACGAGGGAGAATGAGCCTTTCCAAGATACAGCCTTTGATCTGACAGGGGAGGTGGACCCCAGTCTAAAAAGGGATAAAAGGTCTTCACTCACAGAAGCCCCAATCTGAGTGCAAAAGGAGTCACAGCCTCTGTCCAGTGGGAGTGGCTGGTCAGTTCTTCCCCAGGAATTCCTGATCAGGTGGGGGAGGATCTCGATCCAGCCCCCTCACCACAGTAGATTGACAGCTAGGGGAAATTCGATGGGCATTAGGTCAGAGAAAGTTATGAATCTCCAGGGGGTGTTGATGGCATCCTCCACCTGTAGTCAACAGCTACCAGAGTCTGTCGGTCCCTGTACAAAGTCTTCTCTTCCAAGAGCCCAGGGACATGGGGACAGGTGAAGGGAAGTGAGAAGCCTGAGGCCTCTCTTCTATCCCCTGCTTTCATCCTTCTTGTGAGACCAGGTTGGGGATAGAGGGAGCAGGGGCCAGGGCTGCCAGGCCATAGGCGCCTCCAGATGCCACCTTCTGGCCTCCCTGGTCTCCTGCATGGGAGGCGCTGGGATCTGATTAGAAACAGATCTGTAGCATGAGTTAGGAGGAAAAGAAGGGGAACTGCATTTTGTTATTAATCCAATTAGGGGAAAATACCAGGGATGGCAGGTTTGTGTGACTTGCTGGCTCAGCCGCCCTGCACCTGGGCTTCCTGCTCTGCTTCCTCAGTTGAGTGAGGGAATAAGGCACAGGGAGAGGGAGCTGATGGGTGGCTGATGGGTGAGCCGGGGTGGTGGAGGAGAGTGGGATGAATGGAAGGTGGCCTGGACTTCACTTTTCGTCACTTGACCCCAGCACTGGACAATGGGCATAGAGATCTCCACCAACAAGACAGAACTTGGTAGTTTTCCACACCTTTAAGGTTGGCCTGGCTTTCTGTTTTCTGGTAACCTATTACCCCTCTTCCACTTTCTCTTCTTTCTTCCTTCTTTTCATCATCTTCTTCATTCCTGGATCTATGAGAGTGACAAAGCTGGGAGGGCCATTGTCTGCCAGGGATTTAACATGAGTAAAATCAAGGAGGGGGAAGGTGAAGGACTGAGGCGTCCTGAGCTGGAGGGGCTCTGAGTGGAGATCACTCACAGGAAGCAGGAGTGACCGTGTGGGACTGTGAGTGTCAGATGGAGAGGTCCTTGAAGCTGGATCATGCCTGATTCACTGGGGTGTCTTCAGTACCCAGCACAGCATCCAGCATGTGGTACGGTTTCAACAAATGTTTGTTGAGAAAATGAGTGACGCTATCCCAGAGACAAAGCAGAGCTGGGACTTTAGCCAACAGAAGATGGTCGAGGGATAGAGTGATGTGATCAGATGTTCTACCCCCAAGGGCACAGGTTCTTCAGGGGGAGAGGGACTGATATGCCTCAGAGGAGCATGCGGTCCAGCTGCAGAGAGAACATGCGCAGGCAGGAAGGATTCTAAGGCCGTGTATGTGAGCAATTGCAGTTTGCTGAGGTGCTCCAAAGTAGGAGCGCACAGTAGGAGCAGATTCCTAGAGGAATTTGAGCTCTGATTTGTATTGGTGAGGGGAGCTGGGAGGGTGTGTCTGGAAGGAGCAACAGCAAGAGCAGGGGTGATGGATGATCGTCGGAGGGGTACAGTGAAGAGCTTGGTCCATCCTGTTTAATAGGATCCTAGAACTGGCAAGACCCTTCATTTCTTTTTCTAGACAGGTAAACTGAGTCTCAGAAAGGGGAAATCAGAAGCCCAAGGTCACACAGCAAATGCTAAGAGGACCAGAACCTTCCTGATCTCTATCTAGTACTCTTGCCTGTACACCACGTCACCAGCTACCCTTGCACACAGAGCATAGAGCAGACATTTAACCAGCTTAGTCACAGCGTGTCAAGGGCAGAGAAAGAATCCTTTCTTATTCACATCGTTCCAAATGTCTTGCATGTAAAAGACATTCCTTTTTGGAGACACTAGAAAGATCTTGGACACCTTGTGGGGTTGTGAGGGAGGGTGGTGTGTGTGTGTGTGTGTGTGTGTGTGTGAGTGTGTGTGTGTGTGATGGAAAGCAGCCTTGGGTGAGTGCACTGTTCCTACCCAGTTTGTCCCATGGTAACCCTGAGCACCTGTCGACTTTGACTTTCACCTTGACCACGGTGATAAGCAGTTTCTGCTTAGGGTAGGCTCCCTTGATCTCACTTTGGGATTTGAGGACTTGAGCCAGAGCTCTTTATCTGACCAGTTAATCTGCTTTTTCTCTTGTAGCAAAGTCCTCCCCATAAGGATGACTTTGGGTAAAGTTTTGCTTTTTCTTCAGCAGATTCCCTACTGGCTCAGACTTCAGCAGTGTGCTTGTCAAGTTTCTCAGGGCCAATTCTGCCTTTGTTTCTGGACCTCTGCTGTTTAAAAAGAAAAAGAACAAAGCTGTTCTCTTACTTCCAGAAAGGGAGTACAATTTGCCAGTACCTCTAGAAAGAGTGCTGTGCAGAAGGGTAAGGAATGACTCTGGGGCAAATTTGCTAATTTTCTCTGATAGTGTAAGAAAAATATCAGTTAGCCTCCAGAGACAGACCCTGCACCAACTGTTGGTGTGACCCCCTCCTGCCAGCCTGTTGATTCCCTGAGCTTATGAGAGAGCTTGACTGTATTTTCTCTAAAGTGCATTTTAGCTTTAGCCATCTAGAATTCCATGTTTCTTTATGCTTCCATTTCTCTCTTGGACACAGATACGTATTGAAAACGACTTTGGTGCAAAACATCCTGCATCTCCTTCCTTCCCACCTCCACATATGGAATGACCTAAAGTGCAGTTGCAAAGTAATGTATCTCATTACACATCTCATTACATAAGTGATGAGGAGGAATTTTAGCATCAACCTCTCGGTTAAGGGCAAGGACTCTGGGGCCGACCTCTCCAATTAGAGTCCTGGCTCCCATCACCTATTGGTTGTGTGACCTTGGGCTATTACATAATCCTCCTGGATGTCAATTTCCTCCTCTATAAAAGGGCGGATCCAAATAACACTCATCTTACTGGATGGAGAGTAAATGAGGTTATCTAGACAAAATGCTTACGCCAGTCCTGACATAAGGAGGTGCTCAGTAAATGTTGGCAATGATCGCAATGATGGTTGCTCATTGGTTACACATCTTGTCACTCTCCAGCTGCTCTGTTGCTCATATCTGCAATGCAAACCTCTTAGCTTGACTCCTGAAGTTCCCTCGGAGACGGTCTTTACCTGCCTCTTGGGTTTCCAATCCTTCCTTTCTCTAACAAAAGCATAAGAATTTCACACACCAATAATACACGATTGCTGACAGTTGTCTGAAGTCATCACACTGATCATTCTTAACTGTCTTCGTACAGGCAAATGCCTTGGCCAGGAATGCCTGCCATCTTGTCTTCAAAGTGTAGCCCTTTCATCTGTCTTTAGTGCATCAGACAAGGACAGCCACTTTCCCTGGGAAAAGCGTGCACCCCTTGTCATCAGCAGGATGCCTGTGGCAGTTCCAATTTTTGTTTACTAATCTACCTTCTTTGCTGGGAGCCACCCAGGAGGGTAGAGAGATTTTATTCTCATGTCTATCCCTGGGGTTCTGGTGCTTTGAGCTAACTGCCCCTCACCAAGTCATCACACACAGAACACAGAGTTGGTGCTCAGTGAAACTTGCCGAGCTCTGTGTGAAATCCTGAACATGGGCGTTGGGCCTATGAAGAGCATGGAACAAGAGCGTGGTTTTGGGGCGGGGATGCAGGAAGAGTCAAAAGTATTGCTGATAAGGTGCTTCTAGGTCAGCGGCTGAGTGCTTGCCCAGCATGCACAAAATCCTGGGTTTGATCCCTAGCACTCCCAGGCCCAAAGTAAGTTTAGAGATTCAAGTTCTCTTTCATGGGAGCAGGTGTCCTTGGGACCCGTTACCAGGCATCTCATCTACGAAGAAAGAATGGAGTGTGGGTTCACTAATCTACATATAGTCCTGGTCGCACCCTCTAGGGAAGTCCCAGAGGTTCCTTGTTTCTCACCCTCACACACTAATATAGTCATAAATTTAAGCTCCAAAAGATCCCTTCAATCCATCTACTTCCCTCAATCTCTATTGCCGCCCTCCCAGTCCAAGCTACCATTACCTTGTGCTGGATCCTTGTAATAACTTTCTAATTGGTGTACCTGCACTCACCCTACAGCCCTGTCTCTGTTTGAATTAGGTTAGACTGTGAGTACCAGAGAGCCAGAATTACATGGAAAATTTTTCCGGTGAGCACTTAGGGCTGCCGCTGTGGCTCTGCTTCAAGTGTCGTCAGGCACCGGATCTCCTTTCTATTTGATGGCTCTGCTCTTTGTAACATTTCCATCATGTGGATCAATATGGCTACTCCAGCTCCAGTTATCACATCTGCAGTCCAGTTAGCAGGAAGGCGGACACTCCTATTAAGAACACTGCTTCGCCAGGACTCCCACTACTTCTGCTCAGGGGCCAAAACTGAATCATGAGTCCACACCTGGATGCAAGAGAGACATGGGCTGGAGTCATGTGTGCACTGAGAGACCAGAGGCATGGAGGAAGAAGGGGACTGATGATATTGGGTGACAAGTAGTAGCTTCTATTACAAAGCTCTATGATAAATTCATATCACTTCACTTCTTGCTTAAAGTCCTTGAACTGCTCTCAAATTCTCTTAAGGTAAAAATTCAAAATCTCAATATAACCTACAAAGTCCTTTCTCTTGCCTCGTTTCCCCTCCCCAGCACCCCACCCCGGTTGGGTGCTAACCATCTCCTCTTTCACTATCTGGCTTTCGTACATGCTGGGTCTGTTGTGGGGAGCAGTCTTCCTAGCAGGTATATTTTTTTAAACTTTATTTATTTATTTATTTATTCATTTATTTTCATTAACTTTCTTTGACAGTGATAAATGGTTTTTTAAAAAATTCTTTTCATACATGTATATAGGGTAGTAATGTCTGTCTCACAATCTATAGTCCTTCCCCTCCCCACCCCCCACTCCCCTCTGCATAATCCAGAGTTCCTTCATTCTTCCCTGCCCACCCCCCACTATGGATCAGCATCCACTTATCAGAGAATACATTCAGCCTTTGGTTTCGGGGGATTGACTTATTTCACTTAGCATGATACTCTCCAGTTCCATCCATTTACCTGCAAAGACCATAATTTCATTCTTTTTTAAGGCTAGTATTCCATTGTGTATATATACCACAGTTCGTTTATCCATTCATCTGTTGAAGGGCACCTAGGTTGGTTCCACAATCTAGCTATTGCGAATTGAGCTGCTATGAACATTGTTGTGGCTGCATCACTGTAGTAATCTGATTTTAAGTCCTTTGGGTATAAACTGAGGAGTGGGATACCTGGGTCAAATGGTGGTTCCATTCCAAGTTTTCTTAGGAATCTCTGTACTGCTTTCCAAACTGGTTTCACTAATCCCTAGCAGATATTCTGTGCCTCTGGTGTGCCTTCCCGTCCACCTGATTTCAGTATTGCAGCATGGACACGTCCAAGCATTCCACTAGAGTCCCGTCTCCAACCTGGGCTATAGCATCTTCCTGTTTTTCTGATGGAGTGGAAAGTCAGAACCTGTGCAGTGTGAAAGGCAGAGTAGTGTGTACCCTCAGGGGCACCGATGGCAGATTGGAGTCTATGAACAAATGTCTCCACCCTAGGAAACAATTCTAAGGTGGGTTCTCATGGTTCTTCAGAGAGTCTGCAGAAGGACTGAGCTCGGTTTTCCCACCGAAGAGTGAGCTCAACCCTGGACCCTGTACTGGTTTTACTCCTTCCTTGTCTTACTCTTCTTATCACTTTTGGTTCGTAGGACCATTTTCCAAATAAGCTGCCTGCACCTAAGACCTTGTTTCAGACTCTGCTTTTGAGAGACACCAGCCATGACAGCTGATACCAGAAGTTTCTCTAGGAAGCAACTCCAAGCACAATAGCACACTGGTCCTACTGCTACATCTCCTGGAAGCCGCTGATGTGAGGGAATGCTGTGGTAGCCTGTTAGAGGCTTGGGGAGGAGGCCAGTTTGTGAAATGCACCTTGCAGGGTGTGATACCCACCTCCAGGATGTGGTGTGTGCTTCCAATCATGCCTGCTGATGTCTGTGTTAGCTCGGATATATGTGTCGGGGATAAAAGGGATGGGAGTAGGGTTGGGACCACTCACCATCACTTCCAGTCATCTGCACGGAGAATTCATATTTTCTGTCGCTACAACCTTAGGCTCTCTGGTGGAGGGCAGGTTCTGGTCTCTGGAGAGGACACTTCTGCTAGAAGGTAACTGTGGGATTCGGCTGTGAATGGTGTTGTGAGTGTTGCCTGTTCACTTTGGATTCTTCATGTCAGTGGAACAGTAGGCAAAGAACTGTCAGAGTTTTTATAAAAAGGTACAGGGAAGGGAAGGGAACATTCTGGAACTTGGGGGATTCACTTGGGCATCTCTGGATACTTCTATATCTGTTGATAATAGTGAATGGACAGTTGTAGCCACTACGGCTTCAAGAGACCAAGGACATCAAGGGCTTGCACTCCTGAGGAATGTTGGTCTGGGTTGTCCCACCAGGGAAGCAACCCAGCCCAGCTGCAGAACTGGCCAGGGTGGACAAGAGTGAAGGAAATACAGACTAAGTGATAGAGGGTGTAGATCAGGACCTATTGGAGCATTTGGTGCTGTTCCTTGACTCACTCACCTTCCTGTCTGAAGATTTTTTTTTTTAAATTAGAGTAGCCTGCCATTCCTTGAAAATTCAGCAACCAAGTGCACTTATTTTGGGTTGGAACACATCAAGGGGTGGACTGTAGCAGACACTTCCTCTGTCCCATGCCACAGCACCTTGGTTGGTCTGACGTCAGCACAATTGTGGTGGACAGTTCCAGGCACACTGCCAGCCTCTGGTCTCAAGCATGCAAAGGGCTATCTCTTTGCTGCTCTGACTCAGGGCTTTCTCTGCTTGGTCTGCACAGGAGGAGCAGGGAAGTTCAATAAAACAAATACCTCTGGGGTAACCCTCAAGCAATGGGGATGGGAGTCGGAGGCTGATGCCCCAAGCTGCTTCTGTCAGAGGGATAATTCTGAGGTGCATTCCCTGTGCTTATTCTGAGGGTTCTGAACTTTGTACAGATGTAACTAGCTCAATAATCTGCCCTTCATCTGTTTCCCTCTTTCCCCATACCCCTCTTTTTTGGGGGGGATATTAGGGATTGAACTCAGGGGCACTTGACCACTGAGTCACATCCCCAGCCCTATTTTGTATTTTATTTAGAGGCAGGGTCTCACTGAGTTGCTTAGCGCCTCATTTTTGCTGAGGCTGGCTTTGAACTCTTGATCCTCCTGCCTCAGCCTCCCAAGTATAATTCCCATTCAAATTTTCATCTATGCTACTTCTTCTGAAATATGTCCCAGACCAATGTGCCCAGGTGAGGGACCCCTCTTATGAAGGTGATACCCTCTGATAAATAGTGTCAGGCTTATAAAAGGCTCTCTGTAAATATTTGTTAAACAAACAGCTCTCCCAGTGAGGGAGGAGCCACCAAAGCCACCAAGACAATTGCCAGTGTTGCCACCGCAGCCCCTCCCCCCGCCACTGTGTACTGCAATACTGGAGTCTCCCGGTGCTGGCTCCCTGTATGGGGACAGAAGTCCATTATCTGGTCCTATCAGATGCTAATACACCTCAGTGAGGGGCCTCGGTAACCAGGCTGGATAAGTGTGACACAAAACACCATCTCCCCTCACCGCTGCCCTCTGCTCCCCTCCCCCAGGCAGCCACATTAAGTGAGTAAGTAATGAGAATGGCTAGAAATTGAATTTTATGAAAAAGTAATCTGCGGCTTAGAGAACAAGCAGGGAGGAAGGGAGAGGGATTTGATGAGATGGGGAGATGATTTCAAGGGCCGTCAGAGGGAATGAAGGAGCACAGGAGCCAACAAGCAGAGTCAGGTAGGAGAGCCATACAATTAGGGAGGCCAAGACAGTGGCGAGATTTTGTCCCCCTTCTTTTCTTACCTCCTTTTCTTTTTTTTCCTCCACCCTTTTCATCTCATCTAGGGGTATTTTGTCTTCATGTTCATGGGCGGAGGAGAGGGGGACTAAGACAGAGACCGTGGCAGCAGGGAGCAGAAGGCGCTCAGCCTGTGGAATAAATTGCTCTGCCTGCAATCCGGAGAACGCGGTGTGCGGCGTGAACAGGAGGAGGCGTGGGGCTGGAGGAGGTGCAGGGATGGGCAAGGATGGGAAGGCCAGCCTGGCCACGACCTGCCCCAGCCTGGGCTGGCCTCTTAGATTGCCTCTCTGGCTATCCTGGACAACCACCTAGGGTGCACACAATGTTGGACACGGAGTGAGCCGGGCGAGGTGCTGGTCACAGGGTGGAGGGGCTGTATGTTAGGCATCCTGTGATGTGTGAAGCCCCTGCTGAGCCCCCTGCCCCCACACTGAGCGTACACATGAGTGACCTCATGACAGTAATGCAGCAACTTTGCCACAATTCCCATTTTCAGGAGGAGTACAATGAAGTCCCTAGAGAACAGGTGCATGCCAGGGACTCGTAGCTGGTGAGATGACCCATCCACACATGGAAGACTGAGAGCAACCTGGATGGACCATGGGAACTGTGTCAGAGCCTGTGCCTGACAGTGTTCATACCTGGGCTCAGAAGATGGCCCATTTTGGGGTGCGACTGTGGGTGGGGCAGACGGGCCTCTGGTGCATTTCTGTCTCCTGGTCATCCAGCCTTCATGACGAGCCCCACTCCCCTCCCCGACAGTGCTCCTACCTTCGCAGCTTCTCACAATCCCCTGTGCCCCCTCTCTGGGCTTCAAGCCCTTCACTGACACCCCCACCCCACCCCACTGCCATTTGCAAACAGCTAAGTGGAACTCAGCTTGAGCTTGATGTTGGGCGATGATGAGTTTCCCAGCAGGGGAAGAGTTTGCTTTGCAGAGACAAAGACCAAAGCAGCAACATTAAATCTTCCTGCTTGTCCACACTCAGAGCTACAAGGAGGCTCACACAGGCTCTTGGGGAAAGCAGCAATGGGGTAGAGCCAGAGCAAACAGAAGCCCCAGGGGGTTAAATGCCAGCAATAGAGACGCCCAAGCAGGGCTGATGGGATAATGGAAGGGGGGTATGTGCCTGGCCATTAATGGGCAGATAAAATAACGGAACCACAGGAGAAGAGGCCACTCTGAGCTTTGGCTGGACTGGAAAGCTGTGTCTGGCATTGCAATCATGGAGGGATTTTATGCTTCAGAATCAACCTTTTCTTTTGGGTGGGGGGAGTGGAATATTTTTAATTCAGGCTAAACTGGAGTTTAATTAGCCAACAGACCCAGCAGCTACTCTGGGAAAGGGACTGTATTTTAGCAGAGTTTCTGCACCCAGAAGGGGCTCAGTGATTCCATCACCCAAAGGCTGGGTGCCCAGGCCTGATGTTAGGCTCTGGGCATATGATGGGGCACAAGCCCTGCTTCCTGGAGCTCCTATTGTAAAATGGGAGGAGACATTAGTTAAGATTGCACAAATATCTGTATCATGATGATCCATGTGGTGAAGGAAAGGGGCAGGGTGCTGCAAGAAAGCATCTTATGGGGATTTAATTTGGACTGCAAGTTTGGGGCAGCCCTCCGAGGGAAGCAATGCTGAAGCTGAGATGGAAAGAAGGAGTAGGTTAGTCCTGGGATAATTGGGAGGATAAAGCTTCCATCTATCAAATGAGAGGAACAGATATAAAAGGATGCAAATTGGAGAGAGGTGAGGCCCTGCCTGGGGAAGAGTTTGGCAAGTTTGAGCAATGCACACAGAGGCTGGGGTGGCAGGTGGGGCCAGAATTGCCTGGGTTGCTTACGAGTGGGGAGTGGAGTGGGGAGGAGCCTGGGTGGTGGGTGGAGCTGGCCCTGGTGCTGACCGGGCAGGGGCTCTAAGACCCAATCAGACTTCCATTATGGTGAGAGGGAGGCTCAGGAGGGTTGCAGCTGCAGAGTAGGGTGGGCAATGGGTTCCTCTGTGAACCCCAACATCACCTTCTTTTGACCTTTATGCATTGTGACACCTAGTGTTCCTGACACTCATCTTTATTCTGAATATTTTATAAACTCAAAGCTCTTCACCAATGTCTGAGACAGCAAGGGGCAGGAAAGATATTCCCTGTCCTAGAAAGGCAGGAAATAATGAAGAACTTCATGATTTTTCTCAAAAAGAAAGAAAGGGGCTTGATCCTTGTGAGCCACCCATCTCCTCCATCATTCATTGATTTACAGAATCCAGAATCACAGGACAGAGGGTACCTCTGGCCAGGTTTGATGGACATTCAAGGCCCACAGGGAAGGAGCAGAAGTGAGTGGGTCAGGTGGAGAAACTGAGGAGCACAAGAGGGAGGGGTGAGGTCTTGGGCAAACTGGAGAGCACCCATCCGAAGTAAAGGGGCAGTGGTCACCAACAAGTGACAGTTGCCATGGAGGTATGTGGCCTTGTGTTGTCACATCTTCTGATTTTAAAATAGGCACTGGAATTTTTTTTTTCTGTAGTTAAAATCACACAAGCTAGGCACAGTGGTGCATGCCTGTAATCCCAGCAGCTCTGGAGACTGAGGCAGGAGGATCAAGAGTTGAAAACCAGCCTCAGAAACAGTGAGGCACTAAGCAACTCAGTGAGACCCTGTCTCTGAATAAAATACAAACTAGGGCTGGGGATGTGGCTCCGTGGTCGAGTGCCCCGAGTTCAATTCCCAGTACTCCCCACCCCCCAAATCACATGAATATCTGTATCATTACAACTCATGCTGTGATGTATTGGCCAATCCATGAATTGGTCAGTAGGTCTCCTATTTGTTAAGCCTACTTCCCTCATTTGATAGATGGAGTGGGGATTAGAGGGGACATGCAACTTGCGCAGTGTCAGGGAACGACCATTATTATGGCCTAGCGTGCGTACACAGTCTCCAACTTGGAGTGTCTACTCCATGCGAGGCCCAGTGGACGTAAAGATGCATTCAAAGACAGACCCCAGCCCTGGGTGAGCTCAAGGTCTGGTGGGTGAGCAGGCCTGTCCTCTCTAGGACACAGCATGATAGCAGTTGGGAGTTGCACAAGGAACCTCTAAGGAAGCACAAAAGAGGCACTCCAGAAACTTCTGGAAGAAAAATACCAACAGAGTGGAGCCCCGTGAAGGGCTTTGCAGCTTCCTGTGGGTCTCGCAGGCAAAAGTCTTCGGTTGCTCAGGGGCCCAGCCTCATGGGTAGCCTCTGTGAAGGCAGGAAGTCCTGGGGCTGGAGGTCACTGTTTATCACTGGACCTTGGTACGCAGGAGATGCAGGTGGGGACCCCTCAGCTGCATGTGGCAGAGGGACGTGCAGGGCAATTTATAGCCCTTGCCCTGCCGCCTAATTGCAGCATTAGTGCTTGGTGTCTCCGGGCCAGGGCGAGGATGGATGGGCCGCCATTATGGGCCTAATGACCACAGTAAAGTGTGGTGTTTACAGTGTTAAACAGCCCAGCCCACCCATGCTTGGGGCTGTCCTTCAGCTCCACACTGGGGCTGGGAGCTCAGTGCATCTGGGTAGGTTTTGTGAGTGACACCAGAAGGGGCTCCCCACGAACTCGCTCTGTCCTTGCATCTCCTTCCCAGTCCCTGCAGTGGGGCCCTGTGTGGGAAAGATGGACGCAAATCTGGCTCTTTTCTCCTCCTTTCCCTGAGCCTCTGAGCAACGTGGCAACTCCCAAAGGTAGAAGCTGTGCCTTTATCAACAGCTGCCCCAAGACAAAGGCTCTGTCCCCCAATGAAACTGGGGGACTCCCACTGGGCAGGGCTTTATACCCATCACCTGATGGGGGCAGGTCCAGGATAAAGCTAGATCTATCTCTTTCAACTTGAGGCTCCCTGGGGATGGGGCATCTCCCTTCCACCTCGGCTGAGGCTGTGACCCTGGAGCTGAGGACGTCATTCTTTGGTTCTTCACCTCTTTGACTCTCAGCTTCCTCATCCATGAAATGAACTCTCAACACCCTCCAGCAGGAATGTTGCTTTCTTTTCTTTTTTTTGGCATAGATTCAATCTTGTTCCTGAAACTCTTGTCTGTACACCAGCATTCTCAGCATCACCAGGGAGTTTGTTCAAAATGCAGAGTCTTAGGCCCCGACTCAGACCTACCAAACCAGGGACTGATTTTAATAAAACCCCGAGTGGCTCTTTGGCACACTAAACTTTGAAACGTGTCCATTTACAAAGCATCCAAGACAATGTTTAAATTACAAAGGGCCATAACTCACCCCATCTACCATTTCTGGTTTCTAAGGTTCCTGCAGAGACATTGTAGCTCCACGAGTGGGTGGAGATGGGGAACCAACCTCAGGGGTTGGTAGAAAGTAGGTGCTAAATTAATATTTGCTGAATGCGTGCGGAGGTCATTGCATCTAAACTTTTCCCTTCATCCACCTGTTCACTGGACTTTGGCCTCTGTCCTTTCTCTGTGTCTCTCCAGATTTTTCACCCCTCTTGCCAGCTAAGGAGAGGAAGGGTGAAAATCTAAGAGTCAGCAAAACTTCTGTGCAACTTGGGATGGTGTCTGCTGAGGCCACATTACCTGAGGATTGGGCAGAAGAAGGGTAGTGGGTGGGTGTCATGCTGTCCCCAGAAGAGACTCCTTTATCCACTTACAGTTTTAATCCACTCTGGTGAGAATGATGGGCCTGGTAGCCATCTCCATCCCTCTCTGAGACTCGCTGTGTAGCCAAGGGAAAATGGGTCTCCCTCTCTGGGGAAAGAAAGATTAGCTTCTATAAAATATGTGGGCTCAGAGTGTGGTTTAGATCTGAGAGCTGGAGTGGACCTAGGTGTGCCCCTTGACCTCACACTCAATACAGGACCCCCTCACCAGGGCCTCTGAAGGGAACATCAGTCTTGGGCCCCCTTGGTACTGGCAGTTCCGCCTCACAGGCCAGCCTGCCCATAAGGGAGGCCTTAGCGAAGCATTTGAATCAGAGCCTCCCTGTATTTCAACTCAAATCGACTCAACAAACAAAATCAAGGCCTGCTGTTGGCAGGGCAGGGACAGAGGCTCTGGGGATATAACCCTCCCTACATTCAGGGAGTTTTGGGAGGAGGGAGGGGCCAGGTACACTCTTCCAACACAGGATTTCAGGCGGGAAAATGGACTGAGAATCAGGGGAAGGAGATGGTTGTGTGGGGGTGGGGACATCAGGGAAGTTGCCCGGTGGGCTTTGAAGACCGACAGGGTTCTGGAATGTGGCTCAAGTCCACCCCCCTATCATGCTCACCCCCCTGCCTTGTTCAGGCCTCTGTCCTCACCTGGACTAGCCCAGAGGTCTCTCAGCGCTTGCTCACCACGGTACGCCCAGCCATCTCATGCCCAGCCATCCTGTACTCAGTCATGGGAGCAAGCACAAGCTTACAGTTGTTGGTGGCCCTGCTGCATACTCCTTGGCACTCCAAGACCCTCCGTTTCCACATCTTTCACCATGTCCCTACTCTTCCTGACCCAGCAACTACATGCTGCTCTGAGCTCCCCAAACCTATGCATTCTTTGTGACTCTGAGCGATTGCACATGCTGTTCCCTCTGCTGGAAACACCTTTCCCCCAGCCTTCTTAAGCACCCAGTAAGCTCCCGCTCATGCTTCTGGACTCAGCCCTGTGCCACCCCTTGTAGCTCCCTGCTCCCATCCTGTAATTAGTTTTGGTGAGCGTCTTCCTCTGTTACAGCAGGTGGGGGCTCATTAATCTCGTCCACCTTATTAGTAGTGCTAACAGTAGCTGCTCAGTGCATGTTGAAAGTAGACGTCTGTCCCTAAGAGGCGTTCTAGGCAGGGAACGCAGTTGGGACAAAGGCCTGATGAGATGGTGGGGTGCTTGCTGTGCTCTCATGGGAGATGAGGAATGGGGTGGGGTACAGGCAGACGCTGAAGCCCCCTGTGTCCTCATCCTACCCTTAAGCCCTTCATCCCCGGTGGAGATGGATGGGAGAGGCTGGGACTCCTCAGCCTCCTTGGGCTCTGCCTCCCTCATTGAGATGAGGGGGAGGGGGCCGCAGCCCTCGGCTGCATCGGTCCAGCACAGGGAGCTGCTGGCTACCGTATATCAAGGCCTGTAGTCTTGTTGCTCGCGGGAAAGGGGAGTGAGGGAGATAATTGTGTCTCCTCAGGAAGAAATATGACTGCAGGCGGGGCGTCTTTCTTTCAGCTTCGGGAGGAGAGACATCTATTCAGCAACCTCCTCCAGAGAGGGTGTGTAAGGGCTGGTGTTTAACCCGTCCCCGCAAATGCCCTCTGTAAGATCACGACCCGAAGGCTGATCACGCCCAATCGTGAATTCTTGGAGTAATTCAAAGAAGGTGATGGAGAGAAAGTTCTCGGGGTTGGAGGGCAGAGACGGGGTTGGGGAGCCCCAGGAGCTCAAGGGGCAGAAGGCACGCTGGAACGAACACCAGTTTGGGATGTGGACGCGCTACCCACCCACCCTTCACATCCACCCCACATCATCTCTAGCTCCCCCGTCGCCTGCCTGGGCACCTCCAGGTACCACCTTTGCATTTCGCTCCAGGCGCACCTGAGGGTGTTCCAGAGGCGGGAGGCTGGCTCAGCAGGTACAGGAGGGGCTTTGCTCCTGACCAGGAGGCTGTCCCTTGCCATCTCTCTATTAACTTGATTTCCAAACGAGTTTAATCACACCATCCTCCATGGTCCCAATCTGCAATTTCCTCTAATTAATGGTTGCAAATTGCTAAGGAACACACCGCTTGAGGGAGTTGTGATTAATGGCTGGGAGTGGACCGCGATCAGAGCGTGGGGGAGCAGGGTCCTCAGCCTCGTGTGGAGGGGGTCTGTGCTGGAGACAGGCCCGGAAGCCCCAAGGGAGGGCAGGGTGCCCGTGTGGGGACTCTGAGTCCTATCTGTGCCTTACCAACTTGGATGATAGGAAGGCTTGAAGCCAGATGACATCCCTCTGATGGTGTTTCCAGAATCCAGGTGACATAGTTGTGGACTGGGGGAGGGGGTTGTTAAGGCGATTCCTAGCTTTGGCAAGTTGGGAGATTTCGGTGAAGTGATCCATCGGCACACTTGGGGGCAGGGTGTATGTGTGTAGGGGGTGGACTGGGGGAGAGGAAGCCTGGGCCACCAGAGCAGACTCCAGGTGCTCAGAGTTAGCCCAGACACTTACGAAGCATCCGCCATGTGCCTGGGCTTCAGGGCAGATGCCAGCACACGTTTATGGGGACTCGACCATAGGGCTGGGGGAGTGAAGTACCCTATTCTGTCTGGAGGGAAGCTCAGAATCTCATGGAGAAAGTGCTATTTATCTATTTTTGTACTGGGGATGGAACCCAGGGGCACTCAACCACTGAGCCACATCCCCAGAGACAGGATCTCACTGAGTTGCTTAGGACCTCACTATATTGCTGAGGCTGGCTTTGAACTCTTGATCCTACTGCCTCGGCCTCCCGAGCTGCTGGGATCATGGGTGAGCACCACGGTGCCTGGCAAGAAAGCACTATTTGAATTGAAACTTCAGATGATGGGAAAAGACCAAATTGAGAATAAGCGAGGGAAGGACATTTGGGGGAGAGGCCAGCCAGCATGGGCAAAGCTGGGATGTTGTGGAAATAGTGGGTGTCCAATGTGGTGTGTGCACGGGTGCCATGTGCTTGCATGGGGCGACTGACCAGGAGGGGGTAGGGCGGGACAGGAAGGCTGAGAAGCCAGGGCCGGGATTCTGGAGGAGAGGGATGCAGGCTCCCAGCCAGACTCACGTGGGGTGGAATCTCAGCCCTCCCACTGTCAACTGTGCTCCTGGGCATGCTACCTTCCCCCAGCCTCATTTTCTTTCTCTTTCTTTCTTTCTTTTTTTTTTCTTTTTGTGTGTGTGATGCTTCTTATTTTTTATATTTTTATTAGTGCATCATAGTTATACTGGGGTTCATTTTGACATAATCATACATGCACCGAATATAATTTGCTCTATTTCAGCACCCAGTCCTTCCTCTTCCCCTCCCTCCTCTCTTCCCCTGTTCCTCTCCCTCTCTTCTACCAGTCTTTTTTCTACTTATTTATTGTTTTTTTAATGGGTGCTTTAGAGAGACACAGAAAGGTGGAATTCACTGGGGTTTATTCATAGACTCTCCTAGCACAGTTTGGTCGGTTTCACTCCGTAGTTCCTCCTTTTGCAGGTCCTGCCTCCTTCCTCCTCAATCCCCTTCCTTTACTCCACTTGTCTCCCTTCTGTTTTTATGGGATCCCCCCACCCCCTTTTCCCTTGTTTCTTTATTTCACTTAGCATGATGCTCTCCAGTTCCATCCATTTAGCAGCAAATGCTATAATTTCATCCTTCTTTATGGCTGAGTAGAACTCCATTGTGTGTGCATATAACATTTTCTTTATCCATTCATCTGTGGATGGGACTCTCACTGTCCTCATATGTTAAGTGGGGACTACATCGACACCCGCCATATAATAAAGAATTCTGCAGTGCTCAGGTGGCTTAGGGTGGTACTTGGCATAGAGAAGAAGCTCCTCAGACCTTAGCAGAGGTTATGATTAGTTTGTAAGAAACAGCACTGTTCCAAGATTATTCCAGTGGGGAAAGAATACAACCTGAGGAATTGGAGATGCAGTTCCCGGAAGGGCATCTGAAAATGTTTTTTCACAGTGGCTGGGGCCAATCCTTGTTTTATTTATTGATTAATTCATTGATTGATTGATTGGTACTGGGGATTGAACCCAGGGGCATTTAACTTCTGAACCACATCCCCAGCTCATTTTATATTTCTCACTGAGTTGCTTAGAGTCTCACTAAGTTGCTGAGGCTGGCTTTGAACTTGAGATCCTCCTGCCTCAGCCTCCCAAGCCGCTGGGATTACAGGCATACGCCACTGCACCTGGCTCACTCCTGGCATTTATTAGGAGGTGACCAGGGATGCTAAACATCCTGCAATGTGCAGGGTATCCCAGGCAATGAAGAACCATTTCCTGCAGTACGCTATGGTCCCTAGGGGGAAACTTAGCTTAGAGGCTAGCTCTGGCTCTGGTTGGCTTGGAGAGGATGGAGGTCAACCTCAGCCCCGGGCCCACGTGACCAGGTGCTGGGCCTAAAGAGGCATTGTAACACAGAGCTGTGCTGGGCCCAGTGTGGAGCACTGCAGGAAAACTCTCGAAGGGCCTCTAAGCACAGCTAGCCATCTGAGCTGTTTCCTCCACCCATGGAACTTATTTTAAGGCTCCCATAAGAGTTGGCAGGAATCCCCCAGGATGTATGGGATTCAGCTGTCATGGTCACTGGAGCCAGGAAAAAAGTTCTGTGCCCAAGGCAACTGTTGGACATCACTTTTTCTTCCCCAGCAGCATTAAGCCTTGCTGGGGTCCCTCTGCTGAGATGTCACACATACAGCTCAGCCCAGCTCTGCATGGTGGCTCTACCTGCTTCAGCTGCTATCCACAGATTCCTTCTCATTTTCTCAATTTTCAATAGCCCCATAATTTCTATTGATGTATGTGACTCTCGGTTCCCCAGGGCTCCTGGTGGCCCCTGGCAGCTCATGGCCTTGACTCTGGCTTCCTTATTTCCTTTATGTATTTTTCAATTCAGATTCTGCAAAGGTAGAATCTGACTACCCCAACCCATCCCCGTTAGGGGAGGGCTTTCCTAGCGTGGCCGCCTCCAAGGAGCCCAGGCCTGGTCCAATCAGTGATGACCTGGTCGTCTGACACACATCCCCTTCAGCACAGTGGGTGGGGAGCACAGAGGTGGCTTTGTGGACTTGCCCAGGACATTGCCCATTCACACACCCACTTCTTTCTGAGGGGTCCGTCCCAGAGCTGACCCGGCCGCACAGGTTCCACAGCCACCTGGGTAACAGTGAGCTTATTGCTTTTCCAAGAGTGACAACAGCTCAAATCCATACATGAACTCAGCTGCCTTAGAAGCCCCAACCCTCTGAAAGCCTCCTTCCTCTACCACTTCTCTGATTCCTGCAGGTCTGGATGGCAAGATTCCTCTCTGTTTTTCTGACCCTGTTTTGCCTTGATCCAACTGGCACAAAAGCCTAATGAAGTGGGACAGACCACAGTTTTCAAAGGACCTGCTTATCCCTGGCAGGCTGTTTTCTTTCCTGGGATGCCACGTGGCGGAAAACAGCCTGTGCATGGTGGCAAGCTGGAATCCCGGCTCCATCGTTTTATTGGTGGGATCTTGTAGGAGTCAAATCACCTTGAGTCTCAGTTTTTCCATCTGTACACTGGGAATAACAGTAATGCCATTGGAAGTTACTATTGAGTGCTGGGCTTACAGTATGGCTCAGTGAATGATTGCCACCTCCTTTGCTTGAGGGCACAGACGGTCATCTGTTTGACCTGGTGGTGATGGTACGGACCAAGAGACCTTGCATGACTTGGTCCCCCAGCTCATAGCATGCATTTTGGTAGGAGGAGGTTGGAGGAGATGGAGGGGCCCTGAAGGGATGGGCTACCTCTCCCTCAGAATTCCTGCAGTGCTTCCTGTTCTTCAGTGCTTCCCACTCAGCTTGGCCAGGTGCCCGCCGGAGTTCTTCCTCATCCTGCAAATGCGTTGCCTCTGCTCAGCCCCGCAGGCTGCGTGTCTCCCGCTGCACGGAAGGATTTTCATAATTCCTCCTGGCCTGGAACCAGTACATCTCTAATTTTCCCCACAAGCACCTCCATGGAGCTTAGTATTTACTGTCCTCTCCCCAGTTTCTCTGTCCCACTTTCTCTCAATTATTTCTTCCTTTTGCTCCATTTCTGCCAGGCTTCATGGCCATGATGCCACCATGGGACCTAGTCCCACTTCTGCTAGTCTCAGATGTCCTCCTAGACACCGGAAGAACTTCCTAACACCACAGAGACCAAGCGGCTCCTTGGCCGTCCTTCTGAATGGGCAGCTGGCTGGAGGGAGGTGCCGACCTCTCCCCGGGTCTCCTGGGTGCTGCGGGGCTCGAGAGGGATTTTGTACTCTGCCTGGTGGATTTGAGTGTGGTATTGTTCTCCGATGACTAATGCTCCTTCATTACTGTTGGATAAGTTAGAAATCGTGAGAGATTTTTGACACTAAGCGACTTTCACGGGGAGGAAGGAGCCTAATTGAACTCTAAGCTGTCCTCTCTCTGGTCAGCCTTTGTTCGCACACGCAGTGATTTTGCTGGGTGGTAACCAACGTGTGAAGATGCTTTCTGCTTCCCCACTTAACGCGTTCCTGTTGTATCTGCTTATTCTTTGGAGCTGTCATTTTTAATAACTCCGGCACATTAATATGACCACCATTTGCTCACTGCCATTGTTGGGCATTTGGGTGGTGGCCAAATCTCCAGTCTTACAAATAGTGCTGCCATGAACGTCTTTGTCAAATTACATTTCCCCCACCCCCCTTTGGACTGTTTCCCAAGGGTTTATTCCCATAAGGAGAATTGCAGGGTCAGAGGGTATGGGCAGTTCTGTAGCTGGCATTCCACATTACCAGCTTGCTTTGCAAAAGGCAGACTCGAGCCTCACATACAGCACTGTACCCAGAGACAGAATGGTGCGGTGGAATAGGCATTTCTGTTACTTGGAATTAGGGTGTACTACCAATTTGCTGTGTGACCTTGGGTAAGTCAATTCCCCTCTCTGGACCTACGGTTTCTTGTTTGAAAAGTGAAGGAACTGGGTGAGATGATCATATAAAGGTCTCTCCTATTCTGATCTGTGATGAGGGTCTTTCCAGGTCTTAGATGGTGGGTTGGTTGGATTGATGGACACTGGGGTTTTGGACTCATTGAGATTTGAGAACTTTTCTCATCAGCAGAGACAATGCCAGGCAGGCTTGGTGTTTGTGTTTTGAGTGGAGAGTGCTGTGAGTGTGTGTGGACTGGGGATCAGGGCTGGGAGGTGGCCTGGTGCTCCTCAGCTCGGCTGTGCTCATTCATTCTTGGCCACGACTCTGCGTAGCTGATGTCCACGCTGTGCTGGTCACTGAGCATTCTGAATTTCACCCCTGGGCATTTGGGAAGTGTTTGGCAGTCAGGCTGAACTGGGTTTGAATCCAGCCTTGCCACTGTGGGCGTTGTGAGATTTGGGCAGATGACTTAATTAAATCATTGTATTTTGGGGGGATCTCAGTTTGTCCATCTGTAACATGGGAGAAGAAGACTTCTGGGTCTTTGAGTCTCCCAGAAAAAAAGGGTGGAGAGCTTCCTTTTGTAGTCGGGTTGGCTGTTATTGCTCTTCTGTTGCAGAAGAACAGGGGACAGGGCTTCATTACCCCAGGACCCAAGGTGTTTCCTAATGTGTAAGGATGGTAGAATCTCATTCCTGAAAACCCTCTTCCCAATCCCTGGAAAAAATGCAATTACCAGTCTCTTTGTTCAGGGTGTTAATTAACTTGTATTTTCTGAGCACACCTTCTTCCAGGTACAGCCCATCATCTCTGGGGTGCTGGCAGGGGAAGGTAATTAGATCCTCATTACTGTGCAATTAATTATGGCTTGAAAACTGCTTGAGAAGGCTGCGAGGGATTCCTCGACAGCACCCGTCCTGGGAAGAGGCCTCACTGAGAAGCAGACACTGAGCTGAGTCCAGTTTGGGGGATAGCGAGAAGGCCGTGGAGTCTAGTTCAGGAGATTGCAGAAAGGCAGGTCTGTGCTTCTGACTCCCCTGCTCAAGAACTTTCAGTGACTCCCTAGTTCCTACCAAGTCAAGAGCAAAGTCCCTATTTGAACAATCAAGGCCATCTATTATCTGGCTTGGACCCATGTTTCCAGAGTTCTCGCCATCACATCCACATATAGTCTGTGTCCTTGTCAAATCCCAGGTCCACACCTGAATCCACTTTCCATGGCTTTGTCACACAATTCCCATACCTGGGGTACCTTTCCTCTTCTATCTCTGCAACTTTAAAGCTCTTTGTCCTGTGGCTTGAAGACATGAATATCGTTGCAAATATCCCTCGTCCCTGGAGGGGTGTTTCCTGAAGGCCAGAGGGCTTCTTAGAGAAAGGGCTTTGACTCAGGTACACCTGGACTCAGGTCACTTCAGTTTCCAGAGCCTGTGCAGTGAGGGCCACAGCCTGCCTGGCCCCCATCAGCCCAGCAGTCACTGGGCCTTCCCGCCCCACCTCCCAGGGCTCAAGCCTTGGCCTCTGCATTTGCTGGTGTGTAACAACCGCCTTTCCTGGCTCATGGGCTCTTCTGTTTGAAACTAGATTCCACCTTTTTTCCTGGGTCCTTCACATCCACCTGCTGCGGTGGGGCTCTGTACGCTGGACATCCCTCAGAGCCCTTCTGAGCCAGGGCAGTGCTGCCTCTAGGGGGCACTCTGAGCCACCGCCAAGATCTGAGCGCATCCCTGATATTAAGAGGGCAGAACTAAAGACGCTAAGTGTCTATCCAGAGGTTACGTAGGTGGAACACCTGGTGGATTTCTCTGAGGCTAAAGCCTAATTGTGCTTCTTAACATTCTGCTACTTTTTGACATGATTTAATATGTGTGTGTCTATAACGTTTTCCAGGAATGGACACCAGTACACCAAGGCAGGATTGGATTTTGTTTAATGAGCTTTGTATTAGGAGTTATTTAGCAGCTGGAAAATCACCACGTGGTGGCCATGAGCCTGTCTCTGAAGGATCTGAGCCCCACAGTGGCAGGCACTGTGTTCGAGATGCCCAACTTCCTGCTGCGCCTCTGGCTCCTTCCTGGGTCTTCTTGGGTGGCCCTGCTCAGGCATTCACAGGCCGAGGTACATGCTACTATTATTATTCTTATTGTTATTCTGGTGCTGGGGATGGAACCCAGGGCTCACGCATGCTAGGCAAACACTCTCCCACGCTTCTTCCAGATGTTGCCTCCCTCCTGTAGCTTCCGGCCTTTCCATCAAGAGGCAGACATTCACTTGACTTCAGGGGACCCTTCCTGGTCTGGGGGCCTGAGATGAGACAGCCCTTCCAGCTAAGCCTCCTGCCCTGCTCAGCTCTGCCAGCCCCAGCTCGCCCCAGGGCACCTGGCCCAGGCCTCCATTTCCCTACACCCTCTATGCCCCACCTGCCTCCCAGGGTGAGCCCCCCCAGATGAGGGATTCTCAAGGCTCTTGGCTCAAACTGAGGCTAATAGAGAAGCTACCCCATCCTGTGACATCTGGACTTTGGGCCTCAGTTTCCCCATCTGGATAATCCAGATGTTCTTTGAACCTACGGTTCTGTAGTCTATGATTTTCTCTTGATGCTCAAATCTTCTCACATCTTCACCCCTGCCTGGGCTCCCAGGCCCGGCTCCCTGCAGCCTTGTGTGGAGTGAATTAATTAGAGAGTTAATAAAGGGCTTTCTGAAGCATACGGCTTCTTCCCCCACCTCAGCCAGCCTTTACCCTGTCAGTCTTCCTCCAGGGCCATGTTTGTGTTTGCAGAGGAGAGTGGCTTCTAATAGGAAGCTAATGTCCCAGAACAGCGGTGCCTGCCTTCAGGAGGGCCGGGCACTCGTTCCCCCACCGCCAATTAGCTGGTGACTGTGGTAGCGGCAGTGTGGCTTTGAGGTGATGGCTTTGGTATGGGGAGTCTCAGTGCTTACCCATTTTCATCCCCACACAGTCGGGCGTCTGTCAAACCTGGACAGCATGAGCAGGGTGCGCTGGGAGTGTCGGGAGGTTAGCGTGTGTGTTTAGCTGTGGGCTGTGGGCAAGAGGGGTTACTTATCTCCTGTGGGTGGTGACCGATTTCCAGTGCCTTCTCAGGCTGGGCCTGGGTGGGTCCCCTGCCCCGTGGCTCTCATTCTGGGTGTGGTGGCCTGTGTCTTACTGCATTCGGGCTGTGGGCCTGGGCTTGTCAGGTGGGGTGGGCTTCCCAGTCTGCAGTGCGGCAGCCCTGTCCTAATCAGCCTGTCTCCCCCTGGTCCTTTCCTCTCTGAAGAATGGCGGGTCCTGCTCTGCTGCTCATGAACTGCGGGGCCTCGGCTGGTGGCTCGGGGGTGATGGAGTGATTTGTAGTGATTGAGTCAATGGCTGGGTCACTGGAGGCTGGTGCTCCAGGCTGCATGAAGTTGGTGACCTGACCCTCTTTAGCAGACCCTCTCCAGGTGTTTCAATATGAAATAGCTTCCTCTCCTCACCTGAGTTTCAGGGGCTGCGGTGGGAGCTCCAGGGGAAGGCCTCTCCTGCTTTCTGAGGCCGGGGCCTTGACAGGTCCTTCCATCCAATGGTTGGGCCCAATATATCAAGTGGCTCACACTTCTGAATTATTTTTTGTGAATTGAAAGTCCAATTGAGCTGGGCATCCTAGGTTTTTGGGGGGTGGCGGTTACTGGGAATTGAACTCGGGGACACTTGACCACTGAGCCACATCCCCAGCCCTATTTTGTATTTTATTTAGAGACAGGGTCTCACTGAGTTGCTTAGAACCTCACTTTTGCTGAGGCTGGCTTTGAACTCTTGATCCTCCTGCCTCAGCCTCCCTAGCCACTGGGATTACAGGCTGCATCACCATGCCTGACTGCAACCTGGGTTTCTGGGTTTTTATTTCCTAAACCTGGCCAACCAGGAAGATGACCTGGTCCACTGAAATGGGCCTGCTCAGGCAATGTGCTTCACCCCTGAGTGTGACAGGGTGCACCCTGAGATTTCTCAGGTGTGAAGGAGCTCAGCAGCCACAAGGTGGGAGGGTGAGGATGCCTGGGAATTTTAGGAATTGGGTTGGACAGCCTCCCACCTCTTTTTCTAGTTCTTTTCTCCCTGACTTCCTCTTTGGCTCCTGGTCTCTCTCAGAACCTCTAAGAGGTCAGGGCAGGAGAGGTTCTTAGAGGTCACATAGCCACTTCCTGCCAAGCCTGGGCATCTCCATTCCCAGGAGGAATGACTGATGGGCCTAGAACAACTGATCAGCTGGGAGGTGACTCCCAGTTTCAGCTAGGTGGGAGGGAGGCCCCATCCAGCCTCTAAGCTGCACAGAAGGGAGGCCACACCATGGGCTCCCAGCCCAGCCTCCAGCTCTAAGCTGGGCCGCCAGACCTTGTTCCCATTACCATTGGCCTTCATCTGAGGGCAGGTGAGCTGCTGGGAGAGGTGAATGTGGAACAGGGCGGGGAGAGCCTGGCTGCTCTAGCAGGGCTTGTCACATCCTCCTGGGCCATCAGCTGGCCCTGAGTGAGCTGGAGTCGTGTGTGGTGTGGGAAGGCGACACATCTGGTCTGTGGGGCCAGGGCTGGGCAGAAAGCTGATACCCATCATCTACTACTGTCCCTGTCCCTCCACAGCATAGATTTGCTACTCGTGAGAGACTCCTCCTCGCTGACTGGCACCCTTAGCTCCCCCACCAAGTCCCATTCATGTCATTACCCCCTCCCTTCTGTTGGACCCTCTTTTTCTTTGAATTCAAACACAGCACATCATAACTTGACCTCATTTCCCCCAGCCCAGCTCATGGCATGTAGTAGGTGCTCAGTAAGTTGCTGCTGAACAGATGGATGGACAGATGGAGGGACACTGGAGTGTCAGGAAACTCAGATCCTTGCCTTGGCTTGATGACTGACTGGCTGTGTGCCTTAGGACAAATTGCATAGTGTCTCAAGTGACTACTCCCTAAAGCCCTAACGGACTAAATGAGTGAACGTAGATGATGACTGTCCTCCTGTTAATGTGGGTCCCTTGGCCCTAAATCCTTAGGGCACTTCTCCTTTCCCTTAACTGTATATAACTGCAGGAGAACAGGTCACATCATGTGACCTTGTCCCCAAGAGGGCAGGGTCCTGAGACTCCACCACCATGAAGTGCCCAAATCACACCTCTAGTCCTGCCTTCTTTCCCAGGCTTTCCTGAGGCCCATCATGGACCTCTCATCTCCTCTTGCTCTGGAACTCAGCCCTTCTCTCCTCTCTAGCCTGCTGTGTCGCTCTTCTTCAGGGAAGGGCTCCGAGGTCTCCACAGCATCCCCACCACAGAGCCAGGTCAGATCTTCTGCTTAGCCTCCACCACGCACAGCCACCAAGCCCTGAGACTAGACCTCCTCCACCTTTCCCTCTGCTCTGCAGCTGCCTCTGCCCAGGCCCCGCTCCGTCAGTGGATCTCAGCCTCTGCCTGCCTCCAGTATCACCTCCAGTCTCACGTCTGCTGGAAACCCAGCTTGCCTGGCCCTGCCCGCCTCTCCATCCTGGGCTTCCGACACTCCCACCCACCTCAGGGTCCTGACTCGGAGTGAAACGTCAGCAGCCTGGGGAGTTTGCTGTGGTCTTTCCCAGCCCTGGATCTTGGCACGTGCTGTCCGTCCTCACCTGGCTCACGTCTGTTCTAACTTCAGGGAGCTTCCTGGTTTCTGGAACTTTTCTCTGACCATCCAAAGACCCACCCTCAGTCCTCATTTCCTGCTCCTTCTCCGTGGTTCTGGTCACCAAGTTCTTCCCACGATCTCCCCACATCTTTGGTCACCCTTGCATACCGCAGGAGGTTGCTCTGTCCTGTGGCTTCCTCCAAGGGACTGTGTCTGGTTCATCTTTGTGTCCTCAGTGTCTAGCACTGGGCCAGATCCTGGAGGTGGGGGGCAGGAGAGCATGGTCAGGAATTCAGACTTCGTCAGCTTCATCCAACACAGTAGCTATGAGTCCCATGCGGCTGTAGGGCACCCCAAGAGCTCTGGCTGAGGAGATGTGCTGCAAGTTTGAAAGGAACATGGGATTTCCAAAGCTCAGTGTGCGAACAAGAATGTCACTAGGTGTGGTAGCACACACCTGTAATCCCAGCAACCAGGAGGATGAAGCAGGAGGGTTGCAAGTCCAAGGCCAGCGTCAGCAACTTAGCTAGGTCCTGTTTCCAAATAAAAGGGGTGTAGCTCAGTAGTAGAGCACCCTGGGTTCAATCCTCAGAACCAAAAAAAAAGCATCTTATTAATAATTTTAAATGCTCATTATACAGTGAAAAGATAATCCCTTGTGTATATTGAGTGAAATAAATAAAATGCCTTATTAAGGTTAATCTCACCCACTTATTTTTACTTGTTAGAACTGGGTTCCTAGGAAATGTAAAATTGCACACATTGCACACAGGTCTCAAGATGAACTTTCACCAGGAAGCACTGCCCTTGGCTGATGCTCCCCAGGTTCAAATCCCAGTCCTACAGCACGTGGCTGGGCAGCCTTGAGGAAGTTGTTTGGGTGCCTCAGTCTTCACATCTGTAAAATGAGGATAGGCGTTAGGATTCTCCTCCCAGGGTTGTTATAAATATTAAATGAGTTAATGTGTGCTTTGCAGATAGTAAGCCCAATACAAATATTAACCATCTTTCTGATTAGTTACTCAATTAACTTTTGTTGAACAAAGAGTTGAATTCCTGAATCCTAGCCTCCTTTCCCCACTCCATCCCCGCACCAACGCCTTATCTTTCATTCAACATTTATTTGGCAAATATTTGAGACACTACAGTGAGCCTGGCACTGTGATTGACATTGCAGGCAAAGAGGAACATTTAATCAATCAATTAATTAATTCCATGAATCCTGGTTGAGCCTATCTTTTGTCCCAGGGGCTGACTAGACTCTGGGATAGACAGACTGAATGTTGCCACCTGGGCAGGATGGGCAGGATTCCTGGGCACAGGGAGGAGACCGCCCTTAGCAAGGTCACAGCACTGTGGGACAGGGGGACAGAAGGGATGATTAGACCCCAGGTGTGGGGGGGCAGGTGTGTGTGCCTAGAAATGCCTCTGGGGAGGCAGTTAGAGCACAGGTAGGAGAAGGGAGCCTTCTCCTCCACCATCCATCAGACGCTGAGCCAAGAGAAGCAGGGTCACGGAACTTAACCCGAAACGCACAGCCACATCGATATCAGTCGCAGTGGCTGTTTGTTCCTAAGTGGACAAGTCAGCTGGTTGATTGAATTTTTCACTCATCATTAGGGTGCTGAACTGAATCTCGGAAACACCGCTCTCCACCCAGAAGCCTCAGCATCCCTGGGCTTGTGCCCCCAGGCTCCTCCAGCTCCGCCCAGCCCCAGACCCTCCAGCCAGCCTCTGTGGCCGTTTAGTGCACAGCTGGTAAGTTAAAAGCAGTTTAGCGATAATTCCACCTCCGCACTGAAGACTTCCAACGACTGTTAATGAATTTAAATGCCGGGGATTTTCTCTGACGCCTCATTGCATATGCTACTCACATTAAGATGCTAATGAGGGATCTGCTGGATGGAGGCGCTGGAGCCAGACCAGGGACAGTGGCCTGGAAAGGGTCACTGGCTGTTCAGGGCTTTTCTAATTCTTTATCGGTTGTCTGATGAGCGACCTCTCCAAACAGGTTAACAGGCCCCAGCCTCTAGGGGGACTGAAGAGGTGGCGCCTACATGCTTGCTCTTCAGATCTGAAGGCTATTGACATGGGGCTTATTAAGCAAACAGGGGAATCGCTGTCAGATCGAAGGTCTGGGACCCCATCCAAGAGGCTCTCTGCCTTGTGCAGCGACCCAGCTGGACTGTGGGTGAGGCTCAGACCTCATGTCGTGTTCCTGGGGAGCTCCAGGCTTGAAGGGCAGCACTGATTCTCCTGGGGATGGAACAGGTGTGTGGAGAGGGCAGGGCAGCCTGGAGGTGGAGGTGCTGGTGCAGGTTTGTGGAGGCTGGGGAATGGCCGGGATGACACTTGGGGCTGCGCTGAGGACAGCATGAGAGGCAGTTGGCCTAGAATTGCTGTGGGGATTGGAGGATGAGTCTCCCTGACTTCTTCCGCTTCCGACAGAAGCCCAAGGAAAGAGAGGCCACACACACAGGTGAGAGCAGCCGAGGTGAGAACCTTGATCTCTGGAGTCAGACACCTGGCTCGGATCCTGCCCCTGCCACCAGTGAGTCACATGACCTCTGGCAATGAGTGACTTAACCTTCCTGTGCCTCAGTTTCCCCATGGGTCACATGGTGATAATAACCACACCTGCCTCTCGTGTCCACAAAATGAGTTGGTGTACCTTCAGTCTGGCACGCTGGAAGCACTTGCCTGGAATATTCTAATGGTTTCCATTAGCAGTCAAGGAGGCTGAAGTCCTCCCCCACCAATCTTCAGATTCTGCTTCTAGAGAAGGGACTGCAAGAGGAGGGAGAAGCAGGAACCCTGCCAGAGGGGCTAGGGAAGGGGCTCTGAGTTATGAAGCCTCCTCCCTCCCCAGTCCTCCACCCACAGTGGCAAATACCCCAAATCCCCGGCAGCGGGCGAGCGGCTGTCAGCTCCCCCGGAAGCCACTTCCCTTGGCTTCCTGCAAATCCTCTGACAATTTTGTAAATTTGTTTAAGGATAAAATTAATAAGCCGCTCTTCCTTGGCTCCCGTAGCCATAAAGACCGCGCTCCTGTGCACTGGGACGCGCCTCCTGAGGCTGTGTGGGAAGCTGCCCCAGAGCCCACCTCCTGCAGGGGGCCCAGGAAGGGCTCCGAGCCCCCTGCAGGTGTGGACACGCAGGTGCACCCCACGAGGGGGGGCCTTCTTGCTTGCTGCTCTGTGAACGTTTCTGAGCCCATCTTTGTGTTTCACTTTCCTCCCTCAGAGCTGGGTTCTGCACCTCGGAACCATCAGACTGGAGGCTCCTCCAGGGTAGGGTCTGTGGCTACCCCAGGGACAATGTCTGCTTCTCAGCCTGGAACCCCCACACCTCCCACTCATAGGTTTAGGTCCCAGAAGCCCTCCCCACCCTGTGAACTTCATGCGGGGAAGGAGGGCTGGCATGACTCCCAGACCACCCTGTCTGGACATCTCCCCCCATGGCAGCAATCCCAGTTCAATTCTGGGAAGGGTCTTGGGGGTCGAGTGTGTGTGACTCTTCTATCCATGATGCCCTTCCTGACTTCTTAGGGCTGGATACCAAAACAGGCACAGGGTGACACGGTTGAGTGAAATGGGGGTGGGGTGGGTAGAAGGGTCTCCAGGTGGACAGGAGTTTCCCCACAGTCTTATAGCCCCCACGTACTCTCTGTGGTCCTCAGAATTGGGCGGGGCATGTGAAACTCAGTGTCTTTTAGGGCTCTGTGGTCCACTTCCCCAACACAGCCAGGGCCAGGACTGTGAAGCCCCCAGCTGCCCCTTCTCTCTCACCCCAGCACAGGTCTCTCCCCACCTGGCCAAAGGAACCCCAGGTGGCTCTAGCTCTGTAGGCCTGACTGGAATGGAAGGGAGCAGTGGTTTGGGACTGAAAAGGAGGAGGCCCTCCTTTCTGTCCCCAGGCCTGGACTGAGCCAAGGCTGTGGTCTACAGAACCAGTTCATCTCCGCAGCCTCTGTCTTCTGCGCTTTCTGTCTCTTTCCACCAAATGAGCTTCCTGCAGAGTAAATGGAGTTGGAATTTGACATCCACCCAGGGGCTGTGCTCAGAGCCTTTGATTAGGGTTGGGGGTTAACTGCTTGCATTCAGCGTGCAGGCGGGGTGGGCTGACCTCCTGGTCCCTCTTCTCCCTTAGCCAGTGGCTTTGCTGGGAAGGAGATGATCCAGAGGCTCTGGGAGAGTCACGACAGAGAGACAGTGGAGCCCAGAGCCCATCTATCAATCCCTGAGTCTCCCCTGTCTCCATCAGGGGACGCTCCCCCTCCCAGAGAATGCTGGGCCTCAAGCTCCAAGCACCAGCACAGGTTCCAGGTGTAACCTTTCTATAGAAGTTCTACCAGGGCCCTCAGCCTGCGCTTACGCCCTCCCAGGGCTGGGGAGCTCACTGTCTCCAACATAACTCTTTCATCCAGAGTGGGACCATTCTGCCTGTTAGAAAGTTCTTTCGCATATCGAACTGAAATCTCTCTCTCAGTACCATCCATGCCTGATGGTTCTGGCCTGGAATAAGGCACATCTCTGTGACTGGCCATCAAGGACCTTAAGGCAGAGCTGCTTCTGCCTCTCTGGAGAGCGGCCTCTCTTTTCTCTGCTGTCCAGAGCTTCACCTTGTTTGTTGCCACCTCTAGACACTCCCGTGGACTTTGGACTTGAAAGATCTGGACCCCTGCTTGGTCACATAGCAGCTCTGTGCCCTTGGGTAGGGCACTGCATCTCTCTGAGGCCCAGCTCTGGATCTGTGAATTTGGTTGAATGAGAATGGGCATGGACCCAGTGTCCAAGTGGAGCAGGTCTTCAGGACCAGGTGGTCTGTTTGTGTCCCTATCCAGAAAGACTCTGCCTCCCAACCCCCATCTCACCCAGAATGCAGTTAGGTGGGTACGTCTGACCCAGATCCTGCTCTGTCCAGACAGGCCTCCCTGCGCCCATCCTTACCATCTCTCATGGTTTGGATATGAGGTGTCCCTACCCCCAAGGTTCTTGTTCTAATACAGGAATGTTCAGAGGTGCAATGATTGGACTGTGAGAGCGGAACCTGATCATTCCATCCTAGTTTGAATGGACTGACTGCGGGGTAAACTGCAAGCAGGTGGGGCGTGGCTGGAGAAGGTGAGTCACTGGGGGCGTGTTCTGGAAGGGGGCATCTTCCCTGTGACCCATTCCCACTTTCCCTTTCTCTCTCTGCTTCCCAATGCCACCATGAACTGGGTGGCTTTTCTCTGCTGGGCTCTTCCCCTGTGCCCTGCTGCCTGATCTTGGGTCTATAGCGATGGGGTTACAGTCTATGGACTGAAACCTCTGTTACCATGAGCCAAAATAGACTTTCCTGTCTCTAAGTTGTTTTTGTCAGGTATTTTGATGGCAATACAGACCCATCCAAGAGTGAGGGATAACCCTGGGCCAGAGTTTAAAAGTGGCCCCTGGTGTTAGAGATGCTGCGCTCCCTGACCTTGATCTCCCTCCAGCTGCTGCAATGGGGTGTCCACTTTCCTCTGCCTGGCTTCCTGGAGGAACCTCTCCAAGCCTTGTTGGTCTGCCGCTTCCTCTTCCCCAACCCTCCTCTCCTCCTCCTGCCCTGGGGAGTCCCTGGCCGCCACCCCAGATCTGGCAGGCACATGGGTGCTGTGCTATTTCAAAACTTTCTGTTTTGAGGAGGAGGTTTTAATTATCCCCGGAGACACGCCTGAATTACAGACCCCACTGTTTATGTTCTGCCTTAAGTAATTGTATCTTTGGTGAATTATGCAGTCTTGTGGAAAAGCACAAGTTGGGAAGTGGAACGAGAAATGCAAAGAAGGTCTTGATGGCCCCCCAGCCTGCGTGCCCAGCACCTGCCTGCCCAGCCAGCTCTGGGCATCTCCAGAGTGTCCTGGTGCATCGTGCCTCTTCCGCTCAGGCATGCTGGCAGAGCTTCATCTGCCCATCGTGGCTTCATTCAGATGATGTTTTGATTAGAGGTTACCCCTCCCCAGAGCAGACCCCGAGTGGAAGGTTTTAAGGTCCATAAATCCTTCCTATCCTGCACACAGGTCCCACACAGAATTGGGGTCATGGCCTTGACCTACAGAGTGCAGTGAGAAGGGTGATGTTGGGGTCTTGGATCTGGACTCCAGAGGTTTGCAGGGTGCTTCTTTACCATCCTGGGCACTGTCCCAAGCATGTGGAAGGCAGCCAGCAGAGGTACTGCAGAATGAAGAGCCAGGAGGAAGAGGAGGGTGGAGTCCCCAGCTGTCTGACGTGGGGGGAGACCAGCTTCCACCTCCCAGCTAGGGGGACCCTCAGCTGATGTAGTCACATGAGTGATGCTCCGTGAAGCCTCGGAGGAGCCACCCGGGCAACCTTCAGGATGAGGGGAGGTAGGAAATCTGTGTGTTTCCAGTTCTTTGGGGTGGTTTGTTGGGTGACAGTAGTACCTGAAGCACATGGAGATAGAAATTTGGGTGCAAGCACTACATCTGGGGATGCTGAGAAGCTCTCTGAGGGAAAGGGAAAGGGAGAGGGGAAAGGCCAGATGGGGTGTTAGTGAGGCTAGGAATGTGAGCAACTGGGGCTCCCTCCATCTCATGGGTCACTCAGATACTGTGTCCAGGGAGGGACCATCTCAGGTTAGTCCCAGGGAGGGGTGAAAAAGTGGGGGGATTTATCCAGCAATGGGCAATCTGTGGCCTATCAACTCCCCAGCACTTCAGGATCACCTACACACGGGCTGGCTCACCTCTGGGCCAGAGGACACCAGGAGCTGTGGGTGTGTCCACTACAGGTGGTCTCTGGGACTGGCTAAGGGGACATGGCTGGGTGAGTCCACTTATCCCCCCATCAGAATTTATTGAGCACCCATCAGGTACCCAGCTCCTGCTAGGTTCTAGGAGCACAGGGGTGGATGGGGCAAGTTCATCTCTCTGGTGGCTTGTAGGCGGGTAAAAGAGAAAATCGTCAATAGAAATTCTCCCTGGAGCACTGCCATCCCTTTGGGACAGATTTTCAAACAAGTAAGGGGCATTTTTGATGTTCACAATGATCAGAGGGGATGCTACTGTCATTTAAGGGGAGGGGCCCTGGGTGCTAAATGTTTCTCAAGGTGGACGCACGCCCCTCACGGTGGAGGGCCTCCCTCTGTGCTTCTTGGCTTTCAAATCCCCGCTGACATTCAGATTGGTGTAAACATGTTGATAATTACTTGAGCCTGGGACCTAACTCTGTTTCATATATAAACATAAAGTATTTGTGTCACGGATTTAATACACACTGAATTTTCCAGGAATACAACTACCGTGTAAATTGGAGAAAGATTGTACTTTGTTCTGTTGGAAACATTACCAGGAGTTGTTCATCATCTTTGGAGAATCACGTGGCTGATGGTAGTGCTATTTGTGGCAGCTGAGTACTGGCTCCAGCTCCCAAGTGTCAGGTTGCATTTGGGGCTGCGGTCCTTGTGGGGATCTGATGAGTGGGGACAAGCCTCTGGCTGCTTCATTACATCTCCTTGTGCAGTTGGGCCTGGGCATTTACATATTGAAATACTATTTCATTATAAATATCTTGCTTTACCTTTCTTTTATATTATGGTTAGGGCATTATGTGCATTTATTTTCAAATGCATCTAGGTGTGTTCTGCTGTACATGGGTTTCACTGGGGGACTGTAAATAAGCTCTTTGTTATCACATGGGTAGGGATCTGATGGGCTGAGGGTTTGCTGATGCTTTCAAGCCAACAGCACTGCCAGGCACCTGGGTGGACAGGGGGTTTTGGGAGCCAGGAAGAGGAGAGACCTACACTGCTTAGAGATTATAGTGGGCTGGGGAGGGACAGGATCAAGGAAGGCTTCACAGGGAAGGTGACACATGATTGGGCCCCAAACGATGGATCCACAGGGCTTCTGCAACCCTCAAAGTGTCTCTAAAAGTTGGACAGGGACTCAGGGTCTCAGTGAGTGTTGGTGGCATGAATGTTTATGCTATTTCACAAGTGGGCAAATTGCAAATTGAAGCTCAGGGAGGTTCAATGACTCACCAAGTTCACACAGGTATTAAGTCACAGAAATGACCATGTCTTCCTATGGGTCACTTACTAGCTATGCACCATGAGAATGGGCACTGCCGTAATAGCGACTGCCAATATATATCGACTGAGCATCTACAAGGTGTCAATATTGAGGATACGAGAAGGAAGAAGACAGACCTTTTCATGGGGGAGACAAAAAAAAAAATAGGCACACCGGGATTTCTATTGACATTTGGGGCTAGTGAGCTCTTGCTGTAGGGTCCATGCTGGGCATGGTAGGATGTTTAGCAGTATCTCTTTGGACCTCTGCCCACTAGATGCCAGGAGTGCTCCCCATACCCTAACCCTAAGTACCCAAAGTGTCCCCAGGTATTGTTCAAATCATCCCTGGTGGAGAACCACTGGTGTAAACAAATACATAAAGAGCACAGTGTTAGGTATCCCTACTGCTGCGCATGAGAAGGAGGGTGCCCAGGAGGGTGTGCTGCTTGGCCGGGTGGGCAGGGAGGGCTTCTCTGAGGAGGCGGCATTGGAGATGATGTCTGAACTAGGAGAATTGGAGGAAAGCACTTCCTTCTCCAGCCTCCGCCCCTCCTGACCTCCGACCCCACCTCCGCATGCCAGGCACTGCCCTTCACACACAGGCTCATCAGATCCCCACACTCGCCCTGTGCGGTGGGCGTGGTTGTCTTTCCTGTTGTTCAGATGGGGAAACTGAGACACCAAAGGAGCAGCGAGAGTGAAGTTCTTGAGCTTGGCTTGCTGGGGAGGCCGGATGAAGGTCAGTGTGGCTGGAGCAGTGGGCACATGGAGGAGGGGGTGGAAGGGCCAGATCCAGCGGGTTTTGTGGGCGGTGTGGAGCTGGTGGTGCGGCGCGGACGCTGTTGCAGGCTGCACTCTGCGGCAGCGGTGAGACACTCAGCCCAGGGCCTGCCTGCTGAACAGAGCTGCCTGGCCCAGTTGAGGCCCCGCCCTACTCGTGGGGGAAGACAGCCTGTGTCCCTTACGGGTCCGTTCAGAGGTATGAGGCTTGGCTCCTTGTCTGGAAAAGCTCTGAAAGGCTGTCCCTGCCCGAGCTCCGGCAGAGGCATTTCAGTCCCGTTCCTGCTCCAGTCCTGCTCCTTCCTTCCTCATGGGGAGGGGCCGGGTGTCCTGGGAATATCCCATAAGCTTCCTACTCACCGTTGGCTCCCTCAGAGTCCTTCCAAGTAACCTGATCTGTGACATCATGGATGTCTTTGGTTTTATTCTGGTTGCAACAGGAAGCCACTGGGCAGTGTAAGCCAGGACCCAGTGTGATCTGGGGAATCTGCTCTGGCCACTGTGAAAGGTGGTGGTGGGATGGCCAGGGGAGGACAGATGTGCAGGTGAGAGGCAGGCACAGGGTGTGCTGTGGAGAGCACTGTCAGTCAGTCTCAAGGGTGTAGGAGGTGGAGCCAGGAGGACGCACTGGGGGACATGGGAGAGAGGGGAGTGGAGGTGCACCTTCTCCAGACAGGGAAGCCTGTAGGACGATGGAGGTGGATTTGTAGTAAAGGTTACTTTGGACTTGCTGCTTGAGAGGCCTCAGATATGGAAGGAGCAGTTGGATAAAGGAGTCTGCAGGGATGACCAAAGGAATAATCAGAGAGATGCCAATCATAAGCCAACCAGTCCCTAAATGATAGAGAGCCCTGGGAGTGGACAAAGGTCTCTGGAGGATTCACACAGCAGATAAGGGGGCTGGAAGTCTGGAAGGAAGTGAACTGGCCCCGGGAAGGAATGAAACTAGGCAAGTATATTGCCAAGGAGGCAAAAGAAGCAAAAATTCCAAGAGTGGTGGACATGAGGAACATTCCAGAGAAGTGGAAGGGAGGAGATGCCGCCTCCCCAGCTGCTGGGATTACAGGCATGCGCCACTGCAGCTGGAGACTCAGGTGCAACTCCTGACCTCGCAGCAGATGCAGTTATTTCTCTCGTCTCGGAGTTTACCTGTTGGGCTCCAAAGAAACTGTTCCTCCTACGTTAAACTTGGTCCTATTAGCAGACCACACCATCTGTAGCATATTATGAATTAATTAAAAGTAAACCTGTAATTATCTCATTAATAGAGCAATTATATTACATTGTAATTTTTGTGTTAAGCATTAAATTGTTAAGTGTTAAGTTGTAATATATACCACAATTTTTGCAAGCCAATTTTGGCAAAATCTTTGCTGTTTTCACACAGTGGCAACCTTGCACAGGTTGCCTTGCAGAGACCCTGTGGTTGCAGGATCTTTCTTCCAGCCTGGTTAGAGAGTCGAGTCTGGTTGGAGAAGGGAGCAGCCTCTTGTATTTCTTTCCCAGAGTTCTCTTCAATTATGTTTTCCTTGCAAAGAGCTGTCCTTCCCTGAGCCTGAAGTGCACATGCCATCAAAGAATTCACAAAGTTGAAGAAGGGAATTGGTAAAGAGGACAGAACCCAGATTCTGCAGTTTAGTGCATAGTCAGTTGGCAGGAGACATGGACTTGGGCACCAGTGTATATAGGCGTGTGTGTGTGTGTGTGTGTGTGTGTGTGTGTGTGTATGTGCACTCTTAGACTTGTGCAATCAAAGCACAAGGAGCAGATGGATATGGGGAGGAGGTGGGAGAGCGCATATTCCAGAACAATTATGGGGGCCTCCTGGAGGAAGTGGCCTTCCTGCCCCAAGTTGATCCAGAGTTTGCATGCAGATATCAAAGCCTCCCCTTTACCCTGGGCTCTCCTCTGTAGCCACATCACATCTGGGTCTCCCTCTGGAAACTGTGCTGCTTCCAAGAAGACTAGGGCTGCTCCTTCTCTCGCCCAGCTTCTTCCACCAAACAAACAGGGAACCTGGTGGAGAACAGCTTCCCCCTTGACTGGTGGAGCTGGGAGGAGGGACCAAAGTCACCATCTCCCTGTAGTCGCCCTGCCCCATTTTATAGGCAAGGAAGCAGGCTGACTGACTCGACCACCCTCTCTGGTTTCCTTCCTGAGTTCCATCTTCGCAGTGTCTTAGGGCAGTTGGTGGAAGTCCAGGTGGGTGGATGGTGTCTGAAGGCCTTGGCACTTGTTTGGATTTCTAGGTCTCCAAAGCTCACGGAGCACTGGTGGTTGTGTCACACCTCACTCCAAATCTCTCTCCTGCATTCCACTGAGAGTGCAGTGACACAGGAAGTGACCTCAAAGGTCATCCTCACCCCTCCCACTCAGTTCCACCTGCCTTTCCCACTTTAATTTCAGAGGAGAAAACTGGGACAAGAGAGCAGTAACTGGACTTGCCCAGGTTACCCAAGCTCACAGAATCCTGTCTGAACTCCAGAGACTTCCATGTGTCCTCTGGCCCTGATCCCCGGAGAGTGTTGGTCTGCCACTGCCTTAGGCTGCCTCTCTCATCCCACCACCCACATCAGGTCTGTTTCTGTTTCTTGAGCAAAACCATGGCTCCCTAGGGGCCACCCAAGCCCCAGGGACGAGGGCAGGGCCATCATGCGTACCTGGCAGGTGTGGGTGCCTGCAGCCCTGCTCTCAGGTGGCTTCACCTGAAGGTGCTGTGACAAGCCAGAAGGTCTAGGGATAATGTTGAGACACCCTCTCTGAGCCATCAGGGGGTGGAACCCTGGGTTTGAGCCCAGGCTCTGCCACAAGCTGTGTATGACCCCAGGTGGTCACTCACCTTCCCAAGACTCAGGGTGTTCCAGTGTTGCTACCATGGGGTGAAGTGAATCGACCCATTTCCAGTGCATACCAGGGCCTGGCAGAGGGAAAACCTCAAGAGTATTAACCCGTGGGGGCCTCCTCCACAGCCGGGGAGCATTTGTGATCTGCAGCAGGGGATTTGTTGTTGTTAATTTACATCATTTCTCCCTTCCAAGTCCCATTTTGTATGCACGTGGGAGGTGACCAGGCACCTCTGGGTTCTTCAGTTGGACCAGATTCTACCACCTACTGTGTGGACCTGGGAAAGTCACTTTGAGCCTCAGTTTCTTCACCTGTGAAATGCGGAGAGACCTCACGGTGCTGTCATGGAGACACATGAGAGAATGCCTGGGATGTCGGTGAGCAATAATAGTATTTATAGTGGGATTATTATTGGCTGGCAGTGTTGGGATTTGTATGAAAGGGAAGGTCTCAAGGGGAGAGCTCTCAAGAGGTGGTCCACCTGACCCCCCAGCCCCCACACAGACTCAGGCACCATTGACCACCTGGCACAGGTGCATGTTGAGAAACCAGTGGGCTTACATTGGTTCCAGGCTGTAGCCCTGAGGGTGGCCCCCATTCCTTGTTCAAAACCATCAGGACCGGAAGCAACCAACTATGCTGGAGCCCTACAAATCATAGCAGGCTTTCAAAACTGGGTCCTAAGTAGCATATCCTTCTGCGTGCTCCTGTTTCTCAGAAGGGAGAGGAGCTCTCCCACCCGTCTCTCTTCTCTTCTTCTCCGTCCTCCAGGGAGGTTCTGCAGCTGCCAAGGGAGATCTCCACACAGCCCAGGGCCCTGCTAGGCTTGGTACCAGGTGTGGGAAAGGGAGGGAAAGCCAGGAAGCCTCTCAGCAGCACTCTGGGAGCTGCGGGGCCCCTCTCCCTCGCTTCCCTGCTTCCTGTACTCGTTCATTCATGGTTCATTCATTCTCTGGGCCGTTCTTCCCTGGGCTCATTCACACACTCATTCATTCACCTGTCCATCCACCCTCGGGCCCTCCTCCCAGCATGCACCAACACCCTGAGCAGCAAGCTGAGCTGGCACCCTTGGGGCCCAATCGTCGCACAACATGCTGTCTGGTTTGTGGTCCCTGGTGACCTGCATGTCAGCTCTCAGAGGCGGGCCACCCAGGTTCCCGACCAGCCTGATTCCCAGGTACGAGCTCTTCCCTGACCATTCTGTCTCCTCAGTGCCCTGGGACTCATCTTGCCATCTCCACCCCATACCCTGCTCTGGCCTTCTCAGTCTTTACCCACTTCCCTAAGGGCCAGCCTCCTCCCACTGGCCTCTGGCTTCTCTAATGTGTCCTAGGAGTGGCTAGCAGAGTGTTGTTCCAGTCTGGCTCTGTCCTTCTCCTGCTTTCAAAACCTTCAGTGGCTCTCTGTTGCTTGCCACATCAAGCTCAAACGTTTGGTCTTGGTGTTCAGGGCTTTCAACCTCCGCCTTGAATCTGCTTCTCAGGTTGCTCTTCCTGATCACCACCCTGCAGAAAAATGGGTCCATGTCCTCCTTCCTCACTACATCTCTGCGTTTCCCACTGTGAGGGGGTTGTTCTGAGGCCCACCTTGCCACGATGGATCAGCCACACCCACAGGTCCAGATCCTACCAGGTTCAAGGTCATGTGGAGCGCCACTTGCCCCAGACTCTTTCCTGGGCTTGCCCCTCCCCCAGCTGGAGGCATCTCTCCTCCTCGGGCTCCCAAGGCACTTTGCTTGAGCCTCCATTCTTTGCTGCATGGATATTTGCACATTATAGATTGGCCCACAGTGTGGCTGTATCCTAGAGCTCCTGCCCAGAGCCCTGCATACAGTAGGCACTTCATTAACTCTGTGCCCTCAGTCTCCCACTACCAAGACATGGTCTTCTCTGGAAAAGCAGCCCTGGAGGCTGGAGCAGGCCCTAGCTTCAGAGGCTGGACAGCTGGTGGCTAGTGGCACTGGCTCTGGCTGACTCAGGAGGAGCTGGTGACCTAGGATAAATTACTCAACTGCTCCAACCTCAGTTTCCCCAACTGTGTAAAGGCAGAGTGATGGTGGTGCTGCCTCTGGGTCATGTGTGTCGGCCCCTAAGCCGGCTCTCAATAACACCAGGAGTTGGGATTCCACCGTCACAGCTGTGTGGCCTTGGCAAATAAACTTACTTCCTCCAGACTTGTCTTTCTCAACTGTGAGAGACTAACTGTCCCTGATGGCCGAGTTTGAGATGTAAATGAGATTAAATGAGATGGGGAACCTGAGGCAGGAGGATCACAAGTTCAAGGCCAGCCTCAGCAACTTAGTGTGACCCTGTCACAAAATGAAAAATAGAAAAGACTGGGAATGTAACTGGTAAAGCACCTCTGGGTTCAATCCCTAGTTATGAAAGAGAGAGAGAAAGAGATAGAGAGAGAGAGATAGATGATAGATAGATGATAGATAGATAGATAGAGCAGATATTTTGTGAATCAGTGTCTGGGAAGGGCAGTGCCCCAGCTTGATTAAGGTTAATGAAATGGGCAATTTTGTTGGTGCATATAAATCCATAAGAAGGCCAGAGCCAGTGCAGCTGGGCGCCCACTTTTCACCCATCTCTGTGTGTTTGTGTACTTGACTTCATTTTTCCAGAGAGAAAGCTGGAGCTGTGCCCATAGGTGGCTCTATCCACTCTCCAGCCTCATGGCTGAACCGGAAAGAGGGCTCTCCAGAAGTCAGGGAGAAAAATCCTGGGGGAAGCGTTATCCTGGAGCAGCAGAGAGGGTAAGGACCACACCACTGGGGAGGGGAGTGCAGCTGCCTGAGGATGAAGGGAACAGAACGTTGGCCAGAGAGTGGAACTAACACCCCCTCCAGGGGTGGGAGCATCTTATTCACCATCCAAGACAAATTGATTGAACACTTCCCCACACCCAGCTCTGTGGTGGGCACTGAGGAAATAAAGACGGATACGGGTATCATTGCCCACGTGAGGTTTGGCTCTGCACGGCCACAGGGCTGCAGAAAACAGTCCCCTGGAGTCTTCAGAGGGATTCTGGAAACGGGCATCTGCTTTGCAGAAACGAGGGGGCACAAGCCTATTCTTCTTATTATTATTTTTATTTTTTTTGCGGAGCTGGGGATGGAACCCAGGGCCTTGTGCTTGGGAGGCAGGCACTCCACCAACTGAGCCATACCCCAGCCCCCTATTCTTATTATTGTACAACGCACAGCGTTTATGGGAACCTCTGGGAGAAGAAAGAAGGAAATGGGGACCAGAATAGAGAATCACTTAACGGTTTGTCACAGGTCATTTACACAGACTTTCTCATGTCCTCTGTACAGGAAGCTTTCAACAGAGGAGCTGTGATCTGCTTTTTCCAGGTCAGGAAGGAGGCGCCTGGAGAGGGAGCTCCTCAGAGGTCCTGGGCTGGGAAGAGGCCACTGGGACCCAGGTGGCCCCAGCTGGATCTCAGGCCTTCTTGCTCAGGCCCAGGAGTGGCAGGGAAAGGTCTCCAGCCCTTGCCTTAGAAACCAATCTTCACTCCTCTTTGGAATGAGCCAGAGCTAGCCCAGGCAGGGGTCGGGGCCTGCTGACGGCGGGAGAGTCAAGTGTGGAATGAGTGAGTGACCAATAGAGAAAATAATTGGGGAGGCAGGACTGAAAGGAAGAGACTCTCACAGGGGTGTGGGGGATCCCACGCCCGAATCCCCTCTCCCTCCGCTGCCTCTTCCTGCTCCTCTTCATCCCAACTCCAAGTGGCAGATTTATTAGTTTTAATTAACAGCCCAAATGCTGGGAAAACGTCCAAATTCCATCTCTCGACATCACTGGGTTTCCACGGGAAGGCGAGCTAGTAGGACAACGTCTGGAATAGTAATGAGTGGGGGTGGGACAGCAGGAGAGACCACCACCCCTGCCTGGGCCTGGCTTGGGATACCCTCATCCCACCTCTGGCCCCAAGCTAACCTAACCTCACTGGAGCTGAGTCTGGACCTGGGCTGGTGTAAGGGGAAGGAGGAGGACTAGGCCAGTGTAGAACTGAGGCAACCAAATTGCTTGACTTCTCTGGTGATTGTTAAATTCATCTGTAAAATGAATAGGATGATTTTGGTGCCCTCTAAGTTTCCCGCTGGCTTTAAATTGTGATTCTAAGTTTGTTGCAGATCTTCCCAGCTCCTACCCTTACAGGAAAACACCTGAATCCCTCCCTTGGACTTGGTTCCTTTCCTAAGGTCTTCCCCCAGTTTGAAAGGGTAGTTCCCTACCCTTGGTCCAGGGCAACCCTTCTGTGACCCCTTGGAATCATGAGCACTGCTGTTTAAAGTCTTAGTCTGGGCTTGACCTTGGCCCCAACGGCCCTTGCTGATTGGTGGGCCAGGCAAATCTGTGCCCACCCCTGATGGCACACTGGAGGTGACACCAGCTGCCTGGGTGTTTGGGCAGAGGGTGGGTGGAGGCAGTGGAGGTTCATAGAATAATGCACACGCAGCCCTGGTGTGCCCATCAACCTGGGACCCACCCATGACCTGCCAAGGCTGGAGCCACCCAGGAGCCCCTTTCCCTTTGGGGACCCATTTGGACAGCACAGAGGAGGGGCTTCTGTAATGAGTGGTGACCAGTGGCAGTTGGTGCAGGAAGTCCCAGTTCGGCTGAGGCCTGTTTGAGGCAAGTCCTTAGATTGCAGCCCCATCCCTTCCCCTCAGTACCAGCCCCTGATCCTCGGCTCGCCTCTCTCACGCTGTGCTGAGATCATGCAAAATTATTCAACTGAAATCATTCACCAGGAAAGGCAACACGAGCAATCCAGTCCACTGCTGAGAAGCCGTGGCCTTAGCTTGGGTTGGGCAGCAGGAGCCCAGTGCTCTGAGAGGCTGGCCTGTTTAATTGGTTTCCAGAGAAAAGATGAGCCCTGTCTGGGGCCCTGTCCTCCAGCACAGGCTCAGTCTGGAGCCCCAGGAGCTGAAGGGCCAGGCAGTCTGGCCCAGCAAAGCCCAGCCCCACTCTTTGGTGCTGGGCCTTGCTGGGTGTCCTTGGCCAGTTCCTCTGAGTCTCAGTTCCTCCAGGCTGGCGTCATTGGTGTGAGCAAAGGAGTTTGCAGCTCACAGCTATCCTTCCTGGGCTCAGAGAAGTATGTTTCTCTCTGGGACCCAGGGGGGCAGTGGGGAGGGGAGATAGGGGGAAGAAATGAGGCCCCAGGGCTGGAGGGCAGGCAGGGATGAGGAGGAGGGCTGGGGAGAGGAGCCAGGAGTACTGTGCAGGGATCCCAGGCGAGTATTCAAGGGTGACGGGACTTGCCCGCCGGGTGCTTTCTCCAAGGTGTTTCTCTTGCCAACCCTGCGGGGCACGCAGTGAGGAGCCCAGAGGAGCCCTACACCTTGAGTGAGCCCCGGGCCGTCTTCCAGCTGACGGCCCCTCCGCCCACCCACGCAGAAGGCATTGATGGAGTTCGCCCCCCTTGGCAGGCTCCTGCAGGGATAAAGTGCACTAGATGCTTGAAGTCATCAAAATCAAGCTCCGCCCCAATTGAACCTGCTTTTTTTCTGTCTTGGGTTTGGTTCTGCTGCCTTCTCCCAGCTGGAGACCCTGGCCTGTCCCTGAAGCTTCTCAGCTCACCCAGCTCCTGTCCTTCCACTTTACCTTCAGCCGCCTCTGACTTCCTGGGATACTTTCCTGCTTCACCGTCTGCACTGGGACTCCCAGCCAAGGTCAGAGGGAGACCTCGGGAAGAGGCTGATTTCCTGCCTGGAGGCGGATGGGCCTCCTTCTCCACTGGCCCGGCCACTTTCTTCCTGCCTATGCCACTATGGAGCTTGTTACACTCTGAGTGTCCGAGTCCTCCTTTGGCAGATGCTGGTGTTGGCATCTCTTCCAACATCCGTGGAGGCTGATGGAACCCGATGATGAGTGACAGGTGCCTCCAGGGTGCCTGGTGTGGGGAAGAGGCTCAGGCAATGCTGTGTTGCCGTCTGCCTCCCCCCGCCCCGCTCTCCCTTCTCCCTCTCTCTCCAGGCACCTACTCTCCAGTGCCCATCAGCAGGGCCTGTGCCTGGGCTCAGCCAACCCAGGACTGATGCCCGCGGGCGGAGTCCCCAGGTCACATCAGAGCTGGCGATGTAACAGCAGGAAGGCAGAAGCCTGCTTGGCTTCTGGAGAACTCTGAGGCAGACGGCAGGCTCCCAGCTGGGGCGGGGATCTACCCAGAGGACTGGGAGCCCCAGGCGCCCCACCGCTCTCTGGGCAGAGGACCCCAAACTCCATCTGCAGGGCAGGCAGAGGGAGCTCCCACCCTGGTCTGTGGGTGGAAGGAAACGCCACCTGCAGAGCTGTGTCCAGGTGCCCTCCGCTGCCCACCCCTCCCCCTGCACACACATCTTCCCCCCGCCGAATTTTCTCTTGGCTGATTTAGGTTTGGGGGTTGGAGGAGTCCAATCCTGGAGAAGAGGGTCCCCATGTCCCCACTCTTCTGTTCATGCTCTTAATTCTCCCAGGCTCCCAGGTGTCTGGGCTCACATAGGACAGAAGAAGGCCTCCCAGGAGGTCCGGCCGAGGTTCCCAGAGCCAGGAGGGAAGGGCTGGCATTGGCCAGGGTGGGCGGGTGGCTTCTGGCATGCTGGCGACATCCCATCTCGGGACCTCGGAGGTTGTGCTGGGTGTTCACTCTATATAACTCATTAAGCTCTACATTTATGGGTTCTTCGATTTTTGGTATATGTGTTATATTTCACAATAAAAAGGTTTAAAAACTCCAATAAATCTCACTGAAACCAATTACACATACAAAGAAAGAAAAGGAAAGAAAAGAAAAGAAAAGAAATCTTAAAGTGGCGCCTGTGCCCCACTCACACCCTCTGCAAAATGGGTCTGGCCTCCTGGCCCACTGCTGTCGGGGGAAGAGCCCAGTGCTGGGGGGCTTTGGCTGAGGGGCCATGCTCTGTGACAGGAGGTGGCAGGCTCCTGCAGCTCCTGGACCAGGTGTTGGGGAGGACATCATTGGGTCACAGTCTTAAATGGTCCTTGGCCTCACCTTCTGGGCCCTGTTCACTTCCCAAGCCCCCTGCACCACTGATCTTTGAGGACAGCAGTTACTGGGGGTCTGATCCAGGATCCCCTCCAAGTTCTGCTTTCCCTTTCTGTTCAACATGAGTTTTAATGGAAGTAGAAAATTTAATCTTTTGGGGAGTGTTCCAGAAGCACCCAGATTCTATTACTAAGGGCGAGTGTCACCCACAGGCCCAGAGACGTTATCTTACCTTCCTAAGGTCACACAGCATTCAGTGCAGATTTGAACTGAGGACGCTGTTCCCAGGATCTCTCAGGGAGGCCCATCTCCCCTTCCAGTCTCTCTTTGCTCCAGCCCTTGGCCTGGACCCTGCTGGTGTATAAGGAGGCCTGAGAGGGCAGTGTACTTCCCTGTCGTCCCTAGTGATGCAGGGTGGGCCCTGAGCACTTGTGACTTGTAAATTTCCGGAGATTTAAGGCTGGGTGGGCTGGTGGCCTCCGTCTCCCCGGCCGTGGGCGGGAGGAGTATGATTCATGGCCCCTCTCCTGGTGTTTAATAAGAACACAGCTATAAATGTAACCGGCCCTTTACGAGCGCGGCTGCCTCCATCTCTTCCTGCTGGTCTCGCAGTTGGTTCCGAGCCCCCTGGGTGGCCTGGCCCAGCCTGCTCCCCTTTCCTGGGGAAGGGAAAAGGGGGACCTCTCCTCCAGCCTCAGGGAGGGTGGAGGGGGCAGCCTCTCTTCTGGTGCAGTTGGTGTGGGGCAAATCCTGCTGGGATCTGTTGTGGGCTGCGTGGGCGGCACACTGGGTGGATGCTTTCCGGTCCTCCTGTGGGAGGGGGTCTGGGTGGGACTCGGGAGAGAGCAGACAGTCACTACTCCATGGGACCTGTGACTGACGATGGTCAGCACATGCTCTGAGAGCGAGGTGCAGGGCCTCGCCTGCAGTGGCCCAGGGTGGCCCGGAGAGAGTTCTGGAGGGCGATGTTGCAGGATGGGGGTGCAGATGCAGCTTGGGTCAGGAGGGCGTGCCCACGCAGAGCAGGCAGGTGCAGAAGGTCAGGAGCAAGTGGGAAGGGAGCCTGGAGGCGCGCGGCCGGGTGTTCGAAGGGGTGACCTGGGACCTTGAGTGCGGGGCCACACCAGGGGACTGGCCTTCACCCTGAGCACAATGAGGGGCCTCTGGAGGGTTTTAGAAAAGATGAAGGAGGTTGAGAGTTCTCAATGAGTGTGTTAGAAAAACCACCTGGCAGGCACGGGGTCACCTGGGCTCGTGGTCAGATGAGCCCAGGTGCTCGGAGCCCTCCCAGGCACCCCGCCATGTTTCAAAAGCCCCTGCATCCTCATGGCACCCATGAATCTGCAGGGACCTGCCCCTCCAGGTCTCTGACTTATCCCCAGGCCCTGGCTCTCCTGGGTCCTCCCTTCCTGGCCCTGCCCAAAGTGTCCCCTCCTGTCCCTACTGGGCCCGGCCCCCTTCTTCCAGGTCATGGCCGGGATGATGTCTTCTCCAAGGGCTTCCCTCCAGCTGGTCCAGCCCAGCTCTGTGTGGCCGTCCTCTGAGCACTGATCTGCTCCACTGCAGCTACTGTGTCATGCGATTTCCCAGCTCAGGTGCCACAGTGCCACTGGGGTCCCAGTGCTGGGGTCCCAGCACCCAGGACAACTCCTGCCCTTGACCTGCCCTTGAATATTCGAGGACTGAGTGAATGGGTGGTGGGTAGACAGAGGCCAGGGACAAGCTGGGGTGCCTCTCCAGGACAGCCATATGAGGGGGCAGCCAGGGCCCTGGGGGCTGCTCCGCCCCAGTGGGCTCCCCCTCCCACTCAGCCTTCTGGCCACCTCCACAGGAGCCCCTCTTCCTCGACCCCCTTCTGCCCCTTGCCAGCCCTGGGTGTGTCTGGGCAGGATCAAGCCCTGGGGCCCCCAGAGTCTTGGCCAATGCATGGATACCCCCAGAGCTGCGGCCTGCTCCCTGCTCAGCCCCGCACCCCAAGGCCTTCTGCAGTCCACAGGGGCCTTTAAGCTGTGGGTTCAGGGTGCCTCCAAGGGGCTTCTGCAATGCCTGGAAACTGAAGATGCCACCTGGTGCAGCAGGACCCCATCTGCCACCAGGGAGGTCAGGACCGCTGATGCTGGGAACCCTGCCAACCCACTGTCCCTCCAGGCTCCCTCCACTGCCTCACTCCTGCTGGCTCCCCCACCGCATGCCCTTTCCCCTCACTGTCACCTGCCCTTTGGCTTTTGAGCTCAAAATTCCCCCATCCAGGGGAGTAACCCCCACCAAATGCTGGCCTGGGTACCCAGATCTCTCTCCCCCCCACTCTCAGAGGGGCAGCCTGTACCCTGGAGAGGACTTGCTGAGGATCAGTCATGAAATGCAGGTGTCCAGCAGGGGAAGCTCTGGGTTCCCCACTGGGCCCTGCTGTGCAGCCTTGAACAGGTTTCTGAATGTCTCTGATCACTTTCCTCATCTGCAAAATAGGATGAGTCACGCCTGCCGCATGGATTTGTTTTGTTTTGTTTTTTGAAGATAGTGGCATAAGTCACCCATGGAGTGGCCTAGCTGATACTCCATACATGTATTGCCCTTCCTTCCTAACTGTCCCCCCAAATAGAGGAGGCAAGCAGGTGGGTGGAAAGCCAAGCAGAACAGCCTGGGAAAGACACGGACTCCTGGCAACACCAAATCAATGTACCTGCAGAACCAGACCATGCGATCGTCGCTTAACCAATTTTACAGGGAAAAAAATCAAAGGATGGCTACAAATGAAAAACAAACAGCGCAAAACCAATACTCATTTATCTAGAACTAGTTTGCTGTCAGAGGAGGGGGCCAGCTCTCCGCCCGAGGACCTGTCGATTCCAACTGCACAGAAAGATGACAGGCAAGAGATGCACTCTCCTCCTCAGCCTTAGATGACGAGGGGAAGAAGAGAAGGAGGGGTTCAGGCAAAAAAGCAAGGGGGCACCCATCCAGCAATCTGATAAAGATGTCAGAGAGCTCCAGTGGAAGCTTCCCTCATTTGGCTAGAGATGCCTCTCTCAGTTGCAAAAGCTTTCCGGTTCTGACCAAAAACTGGGATGTGGGGTTGGGGTCCAGTGAATTCAAGGCAATCACTGGCTAAAGCATAGATTCCAGAGCAGGGCTGCCATAAACTGTTGGACAGGTTGTACACTGCACAAAACTTCCCAGTCGAGAGGACAAGTGGGAGCGAAATCCAACCTACACTTTGCTCTGCAAACATGGATCCTGGCAGAGTCCCGTTTTCCCAGAGATGGATCAAAGCTTGAATAAAGGCACCATCAGGGTTCATGGTGCTCCAGTCCCTAGATAAGAAGTTGTCTGCCGTGTGACTAAGCTCACTCAGACAGGGACCTCCTCCAGGACAAGGTGGCATCTTCACCTTTTGGAATTGTCCATACTTATCCCAGTGCCAGGCACAGGCCCCTGACTGACTGTGGAGGGATCTAGGAGGGAGGAGAGGGAAGGAGAAGCCCGGGGCTCGGCAGGCCTGGGGTGGGGACTTGGGGGTTCAGGGTCTGCTATGGTCTGGATGGTTGTGTCCCCCACCCTGATTCCTGGGTAAAGCCCAGCTTCCAGTGTGGTGGTCTTGGAGGGGGTGCCTGTTGGGGGTGGGTGATCAGGTCAGGTGGGCTCTGCCCTTGTGAATGGGGTCCCAGAGAGCTGCCCTCCTCCATCTACCACATGAGGACACAGTGAGAAGGTGCCATCTAGGAACCAGGAAGTGGGCCCTCATCACAGCCCAAAGCTGCTGGTGCCTTGAAGGTGGCCTTTCCCACCTCCAGAACCATGAGAAGTAATTTCTGTTGTTCACAAGCCACCAGCTGAGGGCATTTTGTTACAGCAACCCGAATGGTTCCTGCCTATGGTCTGCGGTCACTTCCTGAGCTCCTGGTGGTTCCATGCATCAGCAAGCCTGGAAGAGCTCCACAACCCTGACCTGGAGGGCAGAGACACAAGTTCTCTGTGACCTTTGCTTCTCTGGGCCCTGGACGGGGCACAGAAAGTGCCCTCTAGCCTGGGGCATCATTCCCCTATCTATACCTTTGCTATTTCCTTCTTCAAAAGAACAAAAAACTTGGTACCTGAAGCCTTACAAGATATTGGTCTGATGGGGAAACCTGGAATACCCTTTTATCTCTGGGGGACAAGAAATTTTATAATCAGCACTGGCTATTCTATGGCTCTGGCCCCCTGGGCAGGATTGGAAGTAAGGGCAACACCTGGTAGTAGTTATCCTCCTGGCTCTGGTCTCAGGCTGCCTGGGGAGCATAGAATCCCGTTTTGCTTTTTATTTACTGTGTAACCTTGGAGAAATTAATTAAGCTCTCTGAACCTCAGACTCCATATGGTTATTTATGAACATTAATGAATCCAATCCTAATTGGTCTACTTATGACTTTGAGAAATGAACTAAGGGATAGACTCACACTCAAGTCCTAGACTTGACCATGGATGGGACCCACACTGAACAGATCCAAACAGAAATGCAGAAGCTTTGAAAACTGAATTGGTGTGGGAACCATAATCCACATGAGGCTGATTAGAATTTGTAGCCTGAACTCAACTGGGTTGGTTGCATGCTAAAACCAAAAATCAACATTCTCCATAGGAATTAAGTAAGAGTCAGAATCATAACACAATACTAAAAAAATCTAATATACAACCCAGATTACCTGGCATCTGAAGGACCAGGAAAATCTCAACACTATGGAAAAAGACAATAAGAGACACTGGCACCAAGACGACACAGATGCTGGAGTTGTCAGGCAAAGATTTTAAGACAGTGATTATGAACATGCTTTAAGAATCAGAGGAAAGAGGCTGGGGTTGTGGCTCAGTAGTAAAGTGCTTGCCTAGCAAGCGTGAGGCACTGGGTTCAGTCCTCAGCACCACATGAAAATAAATAACTAAAATAAAGGTATGTGTCCATCTACAACTAAAAGAGATTTAATTAAAAAAAGAATCAGAGGCAAACAATCTTCAAATAAATGAAAAGACAGATTCAGTAAAATAAATAAAGCACATGGAAAGTTTAGAACAAGAAATACAGTAAATTAAATTAAAATATTGAACGAAATGGTTCCAATAGAGTAATTTAAATGATAGAGAAAACAATAAACTTGAAGATAGGCATTAGAAATTATCCAATCTGAACGCAGAGAAAAATGATTTAACATAAATGAAGAATCTCAGGACCTATGGTCCAATATTATAAAGTCTAAATTTGGGGCCCAAAGAAAGAGAAGAAAGTGTACGGGGCAGAAAAAGTATTTGAGAAAACAGTAGCTGATAAGACTCCAAATTTGGTCAAAGACATAAACATAGAGATCCAAGACTCACTGAGCTATAAAGAAGCTTAACCCAGGGAAATCTGCACCCAGAAACATTAAAACCAAAGCATTGAGTATTAAAGACAAAGACAAATCATAAAGCAGTTAGAAAAAAAATGACCCATCACCTATAGAGGAACAATGAATGACTCCAAATACAGATAATTTCTTATGAGAAGCTATGGAGGCCAGAAGAAAGTGGCACTTCTCTAGTGCTAAAAGAAAAGAATTCAATTCTACCTTCTATGAAATTCTATATTCTATATTCTGGTTCAATTCTAAATTCTAGATTCTAGATTCTAGATTCTAGATTCTATATTCTAGCTCAATTCTATATTCTGTGAAAATATCTTTCAGGAATGAAGATGAAAGAGACATTCTCAGATGAAAACTCAATTGAATTCATTGTCATGAGATCTGTTTTAAGCAAATGGCTAATGAAAGTTCTTGAAACAGAAGAGAAATTATACCAGAGGGCAACTTGAAATACCATGAATAAAGGAAGAGCCGCAGAAATGATAACTGTGGGAAGCCATCCTTATTTAGCAGAACCAGACTAGGTTGAGCCATGGGACACAGAGGCCTGGCTTCTAGGAACTAACAGCCGTGGAGGCCTGGCCCAGATTGCTAGGAAGCATATGGAGCTGTGTGGGAGTGTTTCCCTGTCTCCTTCTGGAATATCCCCCCTAAGAGAATGGCTCCCCTAACTCCACCCTATCCTGTCCATCACAGAAGAAGCGGCTCCCAGTCCTGGCTCCCTTTTACTTGTGTGTTATAAATAAAAGAGAGTTGGGCGACTCGTTGTTGTTAGAGGCCAGAGCTAGTATGGCCAGACCTGACATGCCCCCTCTCTTTTTAAAAGGAGTATTGGCTCTTGTGCGTTTATTGAGTAGATGAGTTTTTGGGTAATAGACTGATAAACAGCCAACATCATCCTCCAGCAGTTAACCCTTTTCTCATCCATGTGGGATGTGGCTGAGAGACCCCCACAGATAACTACCTGGGCAAATATAATAAACTATTCTTCTCTTGAGTTCTTTAAGATATGTTAGAAAGTTGAAAGTGAAATTTATATGGTCAGGTTGATTATATAGCTATCATATATTAGACAACTATAACATAAGTAGGTGAAGATAAAGGAACTTATATAGTAGTAAGGATCCATGTTCTACTTGGAAGTGGTAACACTAGTGCTAAGTAGACTGTAAAATGTTGTGTATATTACCACTTAGAGCAACCTCTTAAAAAAAGCTATACAAAGAGGGTAAAATTTACAGCAGGTAAATTAAAATGGAATGAAAAACATGTTCACTTAACCTAGAATAAATCAGAAAAGGAGGAAACAGAGAAACAAATAAAAAAGAATAGAAGGAAAAACAGAAACCTGATAAAATGATAAACCTAAATCTAAATACATTACATCAAATGCAAGTGATCTAACACTAACATCAAAGTAGACTTCAGAATGGACTAAAAAACAAGCTGTCTGAAATGCACTCACATCAAATATAATGATATAGGTAGGTAAAAGGATTGAGAAATGTATACCATGCAAATATTAACCAAAAGATAACTGGGTGGCTATATTAATGTTAAACAAAACAGACTTTAGAACAAAAAAAAATCAGGGATAAAATGTGTTATTACACAATAATAAAAGGGTACATTAAAAAAGAGACACAAAAACCTAAACGTGGGTGTACTTAATATCAGAGCTTTTCAAAATACATGAATCAAAAACTGACAGAACTTAAAGGAGATATAGATAAACCCATAATTATAATTGGAAATGTCAACATTCCTTTCTCATTTATAGATAGAACTAGCAGGAAGAAAATAGGTAGAATTGAATGACACCATCAACTTAACTAGATCTAGTAGACATTCATAGAACTCAACCCAACGGGAGTTGAATACTAACAAACTGATACTGAAGTCATACAAAGCACATGCTCTGCTCATAATGGAATTAAAATAAGTAACAGTATAGAAAGATAACAGGAAAATCTCCCAGACAGCTTTAGTTAAGCAACGTACTTCTTTGATCCAAAGAGGAAGCCTCAAGGGAACTTAGAAAATATTTCAAACTGAATGAAAATGACAATACAACATGACAAAATTTGTGGGATGCAGTTAAAGCAGTAGTTGGAGGAAAATGTATAGCCACAGACACGAACATTAGAGAAGAATAAAAGTTTCAGATCCACAATCTTAAGATTCTGCCTAAGAAGCCAGAATGGGAAGGACAAGACAACCCAATGCCAGCAGAAGGAGAAAAATGGGGCAAAGACATCAGTGATATTGAAAAACTACAGAGGAAAAGCAATGAAGCCAATGCCCATTCTTTGAAAATATCAATGAAATCGATAAACCTCTAGCAAGAGACTAAGGGAGAGGGAATACTAATATCAGGGAAGAAAGAAGGGAAATCACTATAGACATTAACAGGACAATAGGGGAACTCCAGCCACATAAATGGACACCAGATGAGATGAACCAATTCCTCAAAGCCCTGGTCATGAACTGGGGCCAACTCCAGCCACATAAATGGACACCAGATGAGATGAACCAATTCCTCAAAGCCCTGGTCATGAACTGAATGTTTGTCTCCTCCCCAAATTCAGGTATTAAATCCTAGCCCTCAGTGTAAAGATGTCAGGAGGTGGGAAGTTTGGGAGGTGGTCAGGCCAAGAGGGCGAATCTCTCATGAATGAGATTAGAGTCCCATAAGAAGAAACATAAGGGAGATGATTGGTCCCTGCCATGTGAGGATGCGAGAAGACGAACATCTGAAAACCAAGAAGAGTGCCCTCACCAGGCACCGGACCTGCTGGCTGCTTGATCTTGGACTTCCTCAGAACATGAAAAACACATGTGCCTTGTGTAAGTCACTCTGTCTAAAGTCTTCTATGATAGCAGCCCAAATTTACAAGACATCCTCAAGCAACCAACTCACCCAGGACAAAACAGGCACCTAAGTAGCCTGAATTTGTTTAAGGAATGTAATAATCTGCAGATAAAAAAATCTTTCAAAAAAACAAATCTACCTGTTAAGATGGTTTCCCTGGGAAATTCTTCCAAACATTTAAAGACTGAAAGAATTCTAAAAACATCCTCTTCCAGAAAGTAGGAGAGGAGGGAGACTTACAACTCATTTTATGAAGCCAGCATTATCCTGACACCAAAACCAGAAGAGTCAAGCATACAAGAAGGAAGTCAGCTTCCCTCACATACAACATTTCCTAACAAAATATTAGCAAATTGATTCTTGCAATATACTAAAAGCATAATACACCATGACTAAGTACGGTTTATCACAGGAACGTCAAGCTGGTTAAATATTTGAAAATTAAACAATATAAGCTGCCATATTAACAACGTAAGGTAGAGGAACCACAGGATTATATTAACTAATGCAGAAAGCACATTTTACCAAAGTCAGCATCAGCTTAATGAGAAAAACTCCCCAAAAACTAGAAATGTAAGGGAACTTCCTCAACCTGATAAAGGATATCTATTTTAACAACTAACATCATACTTAAAAAAAAAATAGTACTGGGGATTGAATCCCAGGAGCTCTACCATTGAGCTACATTCCCAGTCGTCTTTTAATTTTTATTTGGAGACAGGATTCAAAATAAAATATTCAGCTAAGTTGTCCAGGATGGCCTTGAACTTGCAATGCTCCTGCTTCAGCCTCCTGAGTCTCTGGGATTACTGAGACCAGTTCTAATACCATGCTTAATGGTGAAAAGGAGAATGTTTTCCCGCTAACATCAGGAACAAGTCAGGGATGATCACTCAATCCTGGAATTTCTGGCAATGCCATCAGGAAAGAAGAGCAAAGACTTATAGATTGAAAAGGAAGAAATCACAGTGTTCCTTTTCACACACCAAGTAAAAGGTTTCAAGGAATCTACTGAAAGAAACCCCCATAACTAAGTTGCAGTTCAGTAAGGCTACAGGACACATAGTTGGCACACAAAAATCCACTGCATTTCTACACACTAGTGACAAACAGTGGGACAACAAAATTTAGAAATGATATTATTTACAATAGCTCCAAAGTGATGAACTATTAGGTATAACTTAACAGCACAGGTAGTGGTTCTATACGCTGAAAAAAAACCCCAAATGCCAAGGAAAGAAATCAGAGGGCTGAATAAATGGTGAACCACATATGTGCACATATTAGAAGGTTCAGCATACAAAGATGTCAATTTTCTCTGAATAGATCTATAGATTTAAGGCAATTCCAATGAAATCCAGCAGGCTTTTCTTTAGATGTGGACAAGCTGGTTCTAAAATTTATATGAAAAGGCAAAGGTAGTAGAATGGCCAAAAGAATTTTGAAAAAAAAAATGGAATAAAATTGGAGGACTCACAATACTCAATTTGAGACTTATAAAGTTACAGTAATCAAGAAAATGTGGTTCTGGCAAAAAGAAAGACACATATGATAAAGAGAAAAACCATAGATCAATGGAGCACCATGGGAAGTCCCGAAACAGACCAATAAAAATAAGATCATTTGACTTTTGACAAAGCTAAAAAGCAATTCAACAAAGAAAGGCTAGTAGCTACTCCCAATTAATGGTATTGAAATAATCAAGCATCCTGAGCCAGTGTCTTGCTAGGTTGTCTTGCTAACTTGCTAGCCAGCTCACCTCAAACTTGCAATGCTCCTGCCTCAGCCTCCAGAGTCTCTGGGATACAGAATGCAAAGAGGCATCTGGATTATTTACCTAAACTTGGCATGAGGTATGGACCATATACAAAAGTCCACTCAGCATAGACCATAGCTGTCATTGTAAGCCACAAATCTTCTAGAAGAAAGCATAGGAGGAGGACTTAGTGATTTTGGACTACGTGGAGAATTCTTAGATATGACATCAAAAGCATTATCCATAAAATAAAAATCTGATAAACTGGACTTTCATAAAAATCAAAAACTCCTGCTAAATGAAAGATATTACTAAGAGAATGAAAGAACAAGTTTCAAATAGACTGGTTGAAAATATTTGTAAATTGCTTATCTCACAAAGGACTTATGTCCAGAATATATACAGAACTCCCAAAACTGAGTGATAAGAGAACAAACTCCTCAATTAAAAAAAATGGGCAAAAGACTTGACCAGGTACTTCACCAAAGAGAATATATAGATAAAAAGCAACACATTAAAAGATGTTCAAAATCATTAGCTACAAGGGAAATGCAAATTAAAAGTTCAGCAAAACACCTTTACATATTGATTGGGATGGCTAAAATAAAAAATGCTAACAATAATAAGTGCAGGTGAAGATGCAGAGAAACTGAGATTTTCCTGTTTTTTGCTGGTGGGAATGCAAACGGTACAGCTACTCTAGAAAAGAGTTTGGCATTTGCTTATTAAATATACATATATGATTCAACAATATTATTCTGGTATATTGACCCTAGAAAATTATGGCCAGCCAAAAACCTGTAGGTGAATGTTTACAGCCATTCAATTTATAATTGCCAAAATGGGAAACAACCCAATTTCCCTTTGGTGTGTGTGGACATGACACATCCATGTAATACTTCTTAGCAGCAAAAAGAAATAATCTATTGACACACCTAATAGATAAAAGATGACTCTTTGGGTGAGTCTCAATGGCATTATGCTAAGTGAAAAAAAAAAAAAAAAAAGCACTGGTCTTACAAGGTTTCCTGCCGGATAATTCCACATATTTATATGGTATTCTGGAAAAGGCAAAGCAATAATGATAGAGAACAGGTTGGTTGTTGCTAGGAGACAGGAGTCCGAAGGATTTCACTACAAAGGGGCAGCAGGAGGGAGTTTTCTGGGGTGATGGAACTGTTCTGTAGTGGTGGGCACATGAATCTACACATTTAAAAATCAGAGAACTGAAAACCGAAGGAAAAAAGGAGTCAATGTAATACTATGCTTAACCAATTTAAAAAAGAAAAAAGAAGAAAAGGAAAGAAAGGTAAGTTGACAGGGTAGTAACATCTCGGCAGGTAGCAATTCCTTGGAGGCCCCAGGGAAGGAGGAAAGGGGACTGCAGAGGGAGAAGGTGTTATAGGTCCAGCAGAGGTCCTGCCCCAGATTCAAGCCCTGGAGTTAGGGTTTCATGGTCAAGAGGGTCAAGAGGAAAGGAGTCTCCCTTTGAATGTACTTCCTGTTTTCACCAACCCAGCTGGTCCAGCTTGAGGGTCCTGGGAACCTCTGTTCATCTGACAGCACACATCTAAGATGTCCTTCAACCTCATGTGGCCCTCCACCTCAGCCTCCTCTCGGGATCCTACCCTTCTGCTCCTGCCTGCTTTGCTCGGCATTTCCATCTTGGTTGCCTTCTCCTCCTGGAAGTTCTCCTGGACTTCGCCTCACTAGGGATAGCATGGTGCTCCCCTCTGGGGCTCCCATGCCTTCTGCACCTGCCTCCCTTTCAGCAATTTTAGAGGGCACTGAAGTGGCCTGTTAACTCTTGAGAATGTTTTCAGAGTGGGGTCTGGGTCTAGTCATTCTAACACTGGTAATATCTTTCATTATCTTCCTGGCATGTGCTGTGATGGACACTCAGTAAATATCTGCCACTGAAGGAGTGACCTCAGGCCTCTTCCTGTCCCTTGGCAGTGGGAAAAGGAAGAACTCACAGGACCAGGTGGGTCTCCATCATAAGCACATGCTCTCCTAGAATTTGCCAGGCCCACACGTTGCCTGATGGCACAGGGTCTACTTGGGCAGTGGAAGAAGAGCCAAGCCCTTCTCCACTGTCACCCATCCATGACCCTTTGATGCAGACTGTGTAGGAGGAGGACCATGCCAAGTCAGAAGTCCTGAATGTACATCCTTGTTTTGTTCCCACTGTGACCTGAGGTAAGATCCTGCTGCTCTCAGCTCTCAGTTTCCCATCTGTCTCCATAGGACAAATGAGGAATGAAACCTGTCTGGCCCATGTTTTAAGGTGTCAGGACTGAAGGCCCAGTGAGAAGCCTCAGCCTGGACCTGGTGGGCTGACCCCAAGGCCGAGTTCTGAGAGGGTGACTTGCAATGGTTAACAGAGTCCCTCGTACCTGCTCTCATAAGACTCAGCCAAAGCCTGGGGATGTTTGTCAGCATGTTTGTAGGGTGTCCTGCCTTTCCTCACCCCCCACTTAATTGCAGGGTGGGCAGCTGCCACCGTCCCCCTCCCTCACCCTCGTTTGGATCAAACCCCTAATTTGTCAGTCAAGGAAGCAACAGAGCATTAGCAATGGGTGGAACATGCCAGGCAGGAAAACGGTGTTCATCCAGCCTGGACCTGAGTGGGGAGGGCTGACGTGGGATCACCCTGCCGTGGACTGGGGCTTGGGGTGGTGCTGGGCCCCTCTCATCCTTTCATTTCAGTACCCAGAGAACATGCTTCCAGCACCAAGGCAGGCAGCCGGTGCGCAGTGGGCTCTTTGCTTTGCTCTGATAGTTGCCATTAATAAAACATTACATTAAATCAGAGCTCAGAGGGGATAATTGGAGCCATTTATCACGTCTGCAGCCAGAGAGAGGGTTGGCTCCTTGGCCCAGAGGCTGGTGACCAGGCACTGAGGGGTGAGCTGAGGACCTGTGGGAGCTGATGGGCGACTGTGAAGGAACTGGCTTCCTGAGAAGAGGCAGGTCCAGGTTTGAGACCTCCAGCCTCCCTCCTCCCAGGATTCTAAGGGGTTTGCAGGACCCTCCCTTTGGCCTAAAGAGAGGCCATGCACTTGCCAGCTGGGCAGTTCTCAGTTGCCTTATCTGCTCAGGGCTTTTGTAAAGATGACCCGAGCTAATGCATTTGAAGTGTTTAGTGCATTACCAGCATGGAGGAAGCACTCAGGAAGCCTGAGCTGTTGCTATTATTATGTGTCTGGCTGGCGGAGAGCTGGGGGCATGGGATCTGTGCCACTCACTCCCAGGGTAAAGGCTCACAATGACAAAGTGGAATGGCATGGGCTTCACTCTCAGGCAGGCCACCTGGGCTTTCAACCCTGCCACTCAACTGCTTCCTCACCTTGAAACCTGGGTCAAGTCGCACAACCTCTGCCATCCTATTTCCTGTTTGTGAAATGGAGATGTCCATGCCACCTCACAGAGCTATTCTGAGGTTCAAGGATGAGAGTGGAACCAGTCTGTACCAGGGCTCCCCACTCTGTCTAGCTATGAGCAGGACAAGACTGGGGAAGGGGATGGGCTGGCTTTCCTGGCGATCCGGCTCAGGCTGAGCTGGAGCCAGGACCTCACCTGTTGTAGATAGTATCCCTGGTCTAAAATTTTAACCTCTCTCTTTGGAAATCCATGCCTTTAAAGTTCCTTCCACCACAGGGGCAAGGTGGATTCCAGTTCCCTTTGGCTCTGGACTGGGCCACGCGACCTACTCCGGTCCTTGGAATAAGGCATAAGTGACAGTTATGAGTTCAGTCTCTAAGAGACTTTGTGTTTCTGCTTGCTCTCTTGTCCCCCTGCCATTCCTCTGAGCAGGACTAGCGAGCCAGCCGGCCCACAGAGGGTGACAGCCACGTGGCGCAGAGCCGCCCTAGCTACGCAGCTGGAAGTCGGGTTGCTCGCCCAGCTGAGTCTGGCCTCCATCGGCGCAGCCCCAGTTGCCTTGGACATCCACAAGAATAAAAAATTACTGTGGCATGCTGCGCTGCTGGGGCGGAGAGGCCAGCTACGACCCACAGAAGTTACCAGATACAAGAAGACCCTCCCTCTTCACCGCAGCTTCCTCTCAGGCTCGGACACCCTGCACAAACCCCAGCAGACCCCACCCTAGTCCAGGATGGGACTCTATTGGCTTAGATTAGGTCATGTGCCCATCTCTGAACCAATCACCGTGGCCAGGGGTATACACTGCTTTGATTGGTGGAGTCTAGGTCACGTGCTTAGCAATGCCCCTGATATAGCCGGTCAGCCTACTGCAACCCTCAATCCGCACTGAAGAATTGTGGAGGGTGATTCTCCAAAGGAAATCAGAGTGCCCGTCTCAGAAGAAGGAGGAAGGACCGCCAGGCAGGGAAGAGCAGCAGTTGTTCCCTCCAGGAAGGGAGGGAGTGTAGGATTAGATATTTAAGAGAATTAGCAGGTGCTGATGACTCATTGCAAAAGTGAAACATGACCCCAAAGTTTCTAACTGACAGAGGAGCAGGTGAGGTCGTTGGAGGAGGGAGACTAGACCGAGGTGTGAACAGAGGGGAGGGAAGTTTACTCAGAAGGGAAAATTAATAAGCCAGTTTGGCTGGATGGGAGGATTTTCCATTTGTGTTTAATTTTAGGTTCCAGAAGGCTCAACAGAAATGCAGCATTTCACATTCAGCAGGCCTCCCTGGCTACTTGTTTTTAGGGTTAATGAGGGTTATTCCAGAAGGGTCATTTCTCAAAGGGAGGAAGGCATAGGGCACACTTGATGGAGAAATCTGTGCCCTAAGAAGGAGCATGAAGGTTTCTCTCCTGTGAAGGAAAGTAGTTGGGGGATAGGCCAGGAAGTCATCCATCAGTCCTGAGCTCTGGAGAGAAATTCTTGTGGCCCTGAGGTTGCTCAAGTGGTCAGGGCTGAGATGGAAGTCTGGAGACCTGAGTCTTTCTTCCCTGAAGTTCCAGTTGGATTCCAAAGCCCATCTGAAGTTTGGTCTCTGAAATGTGAGCTGTGCATGGCCAACATGTCCACCATATTGTTTCTCTGTAGATGAACTGGACTTGATCTTCTGTTTTCTCTCTCCTTTTTCTTCTCCCTCTCCCTGACCTTCTTCCCACCCCCACCCCCTTGTGCATACACTGAAGAAGAGCCCTGTAAGCACATTGAGAGGACTACCATCTGCCAGCCAGGAAGAGTCCTCGCCAGAACCCAGCCATGCTGGCACTTTGATCCAGTGAAGAAGAAATTACTGTTAGGTCACGTGGTCTGTGGCATTTTGTTATGACAGCCAGAGCAGACTAATACAGAGCAGGGGAGCAGCAGTAATTGAATTACCCAGGACAGATATTTTCCAAATATATCTCATGTGATCCCTAAGCAATCATCTGCAGTCACTTGGCAGATAAGGAAACAGTCTTGGTCCCCATTTGGGTCACACATGAAAGGTCTGCCTGGCTCATTCTCCCTTACCATGGTCCTGACCCAAGGTGCTGACAACCTGTGGTTCTGAGTGAGGAGAACCTGAGTGACCCTAGAGGAACTGTGGAGGTGCACAGGACTTCTTCCCTCACCCAATTCTCCAAAGAATTCCAAAGGGGTGGGGCCCTTTCCCCAGGCTACAATGGGAAAATCTAAGTTTGGGGGATTTCATTATTGCCCATGGATGCATGGTTAGTAAGGATTTAAATGCAGGCCTCTGGCTATAGAAGCTGCATTTTAAACCACAGACCCAGAACCGTCCCCGCCCCATGTAGAGCATGGCCTCCAAAGCAGGGAGTCAGCCTCCTCCAGACCTATTCCACTCTGTCCAGGTCTTAAGGAGAATAGCAGCTGCTCAGTTAATAGTTCCTCAAGGGAGCCAGTGTCTTGCCTCATCTAGTAGCCAGGGACCCCTGCAGGTAGGAGCCAAACTATCCTCACAGTGACAGTGACACACGCAGTGCCAGACATGTCACAGGCCACAGGATGAAGGGAAAGGAGACCCCAGAGTGGGAAGAGACTGCAGAGTTAAGTGTCGTCTCACCCTTTCTCCCCCAAATCTTGTCTCCCCCTTGGGCTTTCTTGGACTCTAACCAATCCCTGAAGTCTTGGTGACACAGCTGCTGTTCTGAAGAAAACAAATTCAGCCTCTGCCACTGTCCTTCTGGCCCACCTGCGCTCTGGCTTTCTCACTCTTCCTTCAGAACACCAGCCTTCCTCCCTCTCCAGGGCTCTGCTCTTGCTTTTCCCCATCCATCTTTCTGTCTGGATATTCTTCCCCTCCTCAGATCCTCACAGGACCAACTCCGTTCTATTCTTGACATCTCAGCTCAGATATCACCTTATCTCCCTCCCCCATCAGGCCATCTCGATTGGCCACCCTCTCCCACGATGCTTAACCACTTTGTTGCTTTCCCAACACCTTGACTACTGGGCACCATCTTTTCCCCTTACCTGACGGCCTGTCTTCCTGTCTTCTCTCAATTTCAGGTGCTCAATAAAGAGGAGTTGGAAGAGCACATGAATGAAGTGGCCTTAGGAGGGGCAGCCGAAGCAGGGCTGGGTGGGACAGACCCTCCTTGTCTCCTTGTGGGGGACTTGGTTCAGCGATGTGGACTCGTGCAGTTGCTGGGCTGCTTTCTTCAGAGGTGCTGAGCAAAGGAGCAGAAGAGCGCGCATGGACTGCGGTTGGGGCTGGGAAGGCTGGCCCAGCCCCCAGGGACCTGTGAGTCCCCAGTAGGAGCTGTTCACTTGGCAGGCACGAGGCTCCCTGGATCGCAGCCTCCTGGGGCCCCTCTTCAGCACCCGGCCTGAGCAGGGCAGGGCTGGCCCATTTCCACTTTATTTTGTATAATGACTTCCCCCCTCCTTGGAATGATTAGACCTTAATAAATAACATTTCTCCCTGCTATTGTGCCATCATTAATTCTGCTTAGCTCTCCTCGGAGAAAATTTTGTGGAAACATTCTCAGTGCTGCTATTTAAAGCTAAATTAATTCGGCTGATTATTTCTGTCCAAGTAGATTTGTGTCCAGGCGACCAGGGCCAGGATCGAGGAGAGGTGAGGGGGGTGCTCATCCCTTGCCTGAGGCCTTGGTCAGTCTCTGCCCACTCTCTGCTCTGCAGAGTTTGAGCTGAACTCCACTCTGGGAGAACAAAAGGAGTCTGGCCTTGATTTTGGGGCTCCAGTTCTCCCACCCTCACCCACAGTGAGGAGGTCTGAGGAGGCTCCATTGCCTGTTCTTTCCCATGGCCCACCCTACAGAGGCATGTGTAGATGCCAGTTGCTCAGAGAGGATTTTCACTGATGCTGGGCTTTGTGGAAGGAAGTGAAAAAGCCTTGTGCCAGACAGGTTCCTACAAAGCAAATGAGTTCCATGGAACCCATGAGATTTCTTTGTACCAGTTCTGAGGACTCTATATAAGAATGGAGTTTGAACCCCTGGGGTGATATTGCACTTCTCCCTGTGCAGTTCTGTGACCAATGAGGTTCAGGCTGGGGTCCAACCAACAGCAGGGTCCCAGGTCCTGGAGCAAGGGGACTGGGTCAACACCACTGACCTGGCTGGGCCCCGGGGCTCTGGTGGGCCCCGACTGCTATGGTGCAGGGTTCTCGGTAACAAAGTGGGATTCTGCGAATTCAGATCTCTGTAAACTCACTGGGTACAACTGAGCCCAGTTCTGAGGAAGAAGACAGAATTCTGTGTAGCTGAGAAAGTTTCTTTATAATAAACCAGGGTGATGGAGAATAAAGACAGTCTCTGTGTATCAGCATTGAATTCTGATGGAAAGGCTGAGAGCAGAGTTCTGGGAAGCCAAATGGGGCTCTGTGGAACCAAGTGGAGCTTTTCCTGAGAGAGCAGGCACTGTGAAGCGCCTTCCTGGGCAAGTGCAGGGTTACGTTTAAGCACAGCATGGTTATGTGTCGGGGATACAAAACAGAGTTAGTTCTCGATGGCCAGAGGAACTGTGTATACTGCCTGAGCTCTGGATACAGCAGGGAGCTACATAGCAGTGCAGGTTTTCCTAAGGGCTCCCTGGGATGACAATTCTTAATGACAGATTTGCGCCTGTGTTCTGGGTAGCACAAAAGGGTCCTGTGTGACAAAAAATGACATGGCGCCCCTATGTAATCTGACCCAGGACAGGTGTCTTCATCCTAGTTACAAGGGAGGTCAGAAATCAATTAGCTGGTATGTTTACCATTTATGTTGTGAAGTTAGCTCTAATACAAAAGGGGGAGCAGATTCTTCAAAGTTAGATTCAGATGTTGGACAGACAAAAGAATGACAGATTTCTATTGTACCTACCTATGAATTCTTCTCTGCCACAGGACCTTTGCTTGTGATATTTTCCTCACTGCCCCATCTTCCTCCTACCATCTACTGCAAACCCTTCACACAATCTAAGTTTCAGTTTAATCTCACAAGCTCATGGAGTCTTTCTCTGACAATCCTCATGTAGCTTCTCTATTTACTCAGAGATAATGCCTTTCTTTTTCCACCATTGAACTTACCACATTGTGGATGCACATATTTATTTGAGTATTTGATGAATGTCCATCTCTTTATTAAATGTTTGTTCAACCCTGTGCAGGCTCCAAAACTGCCCAGTGTCCCTGACCTCTCTACCTGAAGTTCAGTCCCTTGTGTGCCAAATTGTGCTGGTTACTTGTCCTCCCAACCATGTTGGCTCATCTCCCAGTCTTGCCATTCGTTATCACTTTTCTGTCCATTTTCCAAACAAGGCATGTTGGGGTCATCCTAGACTTGATCTTCATCACTGGCATCCAATCAATGGTTAACCTAGTATCTTCAGCCCATTGTTATCCTTGCCGGCCTCAGACAGACCCTTGAAGAATCACCAGAGCAGCTCCCACAGGCACATCATGGTGCCATGTGCAGAGATCTCCCATCTCATGTCCGTCTAGCTGCCCACAGTCCAGCGGCAGCGGATTATCATTTCCAGATGACATCATCATTGGTTAGTTGTAGCGACACAGACCTGAAGTAACAGTAGCTTAAATAAGATCAAAGGCTCCTTCTTCCTCCTGTTAGCAGGCTGCTCACAGCAGTCCCATTTCATCCGGTGGCTCCTGGCTATCGGCTGATCTGCTGTTCCTTCGGCATGCCCTCCTGCGCATGGTCAGGAGGATTCACATGGTGTCCCCTGGGTCTGGCTTCCGTCAGTGGGAAGTGAGAAAGGGAGCAGTGGAACTGTAGGGCCCACAGCCACCTTCTCCAAGAGCACAACCCAGAGGTCACTTCTCACACCTCCCTGGCCAAATAGAGCTACTAGGGGGGCTGGGAATCTGATTGACTGTCGGGGGCCATGTGCCTAGTTAAACAGAGAGGTTCCATTACCCAGGGGAGAAGGCGGACGACCAGCAGTCTCTTCTGTGCAGACTTAAACAACTCAAGAGCACAGAACCTATACCCCAGCATGTGCGGACCCTCTTAAAGGGCAGGCAGTGCTGTCTGATCTTCCTGCAGACAGGGGAGGACAGGCTTTGCCATGCCCTGGAGGAGAAGTCCGGGTGGGGAGGGCTGTTAGGTGACCTGTGTAGGATCACAACACTCGAATGGCACCATGGTCTCCAAAGCTGTGGTCCCTGATGCCAGAGCCCAGACCTTCTCCATCACAGCTCGCAGGACTGGTCTTCCAAGGTCGGAGGCGTAGGGCCAGTCTTCTCCAAGGATCCTTTCCCAGCACCCAGGACAGAGGAGAATCATTCGGGTTTCTGGAAGGAAGGCATTTCTCTTCTGTTCCTTCTGTGGGCCCCTCAGCCCAGGAGGAGGGCCTTCCACCCCTTCTCGCCCTGAAGGAACACGCTGGCAGTGCCTCCCCTTCACCTGCTGCCCATCAGGAGGGCTCTTGCCACAGTAGCATCTCTTTCCTCATTTGTGTGTGTGTGTGTGTGTGTGTGAGAGAGAGAGAGAGAGAGAGAGAGAGAGAGAGAGAGAGAGAGCGCGCAATGCATTCTACAGTGAGATCTGCTTCTCTAGAGTGATAATTAGGCTAAAAAGAATTCTGCAGCTGGCACAGTGGCACATGCCGGTAATCCCAGAGGCTCAGGAGGCCGAGGAAGGAGGATCGAAAGTTCAAGACCAGCCTTAGCACCTTTAGGAGGCTAAGCAGCTTAGTGAGTCCTTGTCTCAAAGAAAAAAAAAAAAAAGTAAATGCAAAGAATTCTTGTTGTGGTCGCTGAACCTCCAATGGTTCCTGCTTCTCATAGAGTACAGCCTGGGAGCCAGGAGGCTGAGTCATCTGGAGGGATGCTGTGTCTCTCAAATCAAAGTTTTCTCCTGGATATAACATTTGTCTGTCCCTTGCCATGTTCCAGTTTTGTCCTGAGCCCTTTACATGTACCTCATTTATGTCTCATGACCATGCTGTGAGTCAGGGTCCTATTTGTCCTATTTTACAGATAAAGGAAATTGAGGGACATAGAGGTTCTGTAACTTTCTCAAGATCACACAGTAAGTGAGGGAGCCAGAATAGAACTCAAGCTGCATCTGTAAAGGCCCAGCACCTGCATGGCTGTGGAACATCCCAATAAATAGTCAATCATTTTATGCTTTCAACGCCTGGCTGTATCTATGATTTATTTTGATTCACAGTAAGACTCATTTTTTTTCAGATAAAAAGACTGAGGCTCAGAGAGGTTGAGTATCCTCACCAGTGGCCCAGCTTGCTGAGGCCCCCCACAGCTCCTGTGGGCCTCCCTCTCTGCCAGCTGTTGCAGCTGTGCCTTCCTGCATAGGGGTGAGGATGGCTGGTGGGTGTCGAGTGGGGGTGGAGGGCTATTTGTTTACAACATAATACTTCTGATGTATTTGCTAGGGGGAGAAACACCCCGGCACCTCACAATTAGATTAAAAGACCTGCGTTATGGGCGAAGCGTGTCCACAGCTGGCTTAGAACCAGCTGTGCTCGGAGAGAAACAGCATTGATTGCTGCTTTGGCTCCCAGCTGGCAAGCCCCCTGCAGCCGTGGGTGCCATGCTGGGCCCCGCTCCCCCAGGTGTGCTCCCTGAGAGCGTTCCCTGTGAGGGTGCGGTGGGCCTGGGAGTGGCTCTGGGTGTTTATTGGCTTTCATGCTGCCATGGACCTTCCTGGGATGCCCCTGTTCTGCAGGTGCAGTAGCCTCCTCTCTGCTGCCCATGCCAGAGTGCGACCCCTGTTATGGACCTCTCCTGCCTCCCCGCCTCCTCAGCCAGCTAGTCTGCAGGGCCTGGAGGGTCCAGCACTTCCCATCCTCTCCTCTCCCTTCTCTTTGCTCATTGAAACCCTTATCCTGGATCTTATCTGATGGGTGGTGACAGCCTCCCTGCTGCTGGCCTCCCTGCCTCCAGTGATACCCATTTATATCTACTCTACATGTGGCTCTTGTTTTTCTAACTGTCTCCTAAATTTCAAATCGCCCTCCAAAGCCCTGTGTCAAGCAGGTCCTCCTGTGCTAATGCTGGCTAACAATCCCCCAGTCTCCATGGCTTATAACCATAAACAATTATTATTATTTTTTTCTCACACACGGGTCTTCAGGTGGGTAGGGGTGGCTCCATTTCGAGCTGACGGCTGGGCTTAGGCTGTGCCTTGTAAATCATTCTGGGACCAGCAGATCTCCAAAGGGCAGGCTCCCAGGGCAGATGACAGGCACACAAGAGGCCCAGCTAAGCCATGCAAGAACATTTAAATTCTCTGCTCACACTGAGTCCATTGAGACTTCATTGGCCAAAGCAAGTCCTGGGCCACGCCCAATGGGGCAGGAAAATGTACCTCACCCCTCTAGTGGCAGGAGGCAAGTCACATGGCAAAAGGAGCAGATACGTAATTCTGTTACCAGGAGCAGTTGAAGAATTGGGACTAACGATTCGATTTGCCATGCGCGATCCTGGACAGCTTCTGTAGTTCTTTTTTGTTTTTTCTTTATTTTTTGGTGTTGGGGATTGAACTCAGGGGCACTGTGCCATAGAGCCACATCCCCAACTCTTTGTTTTATTTTTATTTCTTCATGTTTTATTTTCGAGACAGGGTCTCTCCAAGTTGCTTAGAGCCTTGCTAAGTTGCTGCCCCAGTCCTCAAATCCGCCATCTCCCACCACAGCCTCCCCCGCTGCTGGGATTACAGGCACATGCCACCACACCCAGCTCTGCAGTCCTTCTTAGAGATGTCGCCTGTGGATGTGTGTAGCATCAACGTCACGTCAGTCCCAGCCCAGGCCTATGGGATCAGGAACCGGGGCTCGGGCCTGGTACCTGGGTTCTAACAAGCTTCCGGTGATGCAGGCTGAAGCTGGAGAACCGCTGTGCGTCCCAGCAGCCGCATTCTTCATTCCTGTGTCCACTCAGCTCCAGCCATGGGGGAGCCATGTCCCTCTGGGGAACCTTTATCTGGCAAATTTCTGCTCATTTTTCAAGGGCTGGGCCAAAAGCCCCTCCTCTGGGGTGGCAGCCTGTCTGCTCCCTACTCCAGAGAGAAAGAATCACTCCCTCCTCCGTGGGCACAGGACTCAGGCAGGGTGGCAGCCCAGCAGGGCTCAGAGCGTATGCCAGTGGTGTGTTTGGGACAGGGAATCCTCAGGGTCAGGACTGTGTCTTACCTCGTCGGCAGTGCTTCCCATGTGCCTGGGGTATGGTAAGCACTCCGTCACCGTTGCCAGGCTTCCTATCGTGAAGTTATGGACAGATGCACAGGGCATAATGGTGTGTGTGGGGGGAGGTCGAGGCAACCCGACTGGGCCCCACCCAGGCTGGTATGTGAGCAGGGGAGAGACCCCATCCCTGTGGAGGGCCAGGGAGAAGGTGAGGAGAGCGTCTGGAGCCTGGTGCCTGGCAGCTGTGTTTGTTATGGCAACTCTGGCAAAGGCACATCCGGGTTGGAGGAGCTCTGATTGCTCATTAGCTCACTGGCCATCAGACTGAGGCATCTGGGGAGAGCTACCAGAGCTGGTCGGAGGCAGAGTGATGTTTCTTTTATCAGAGGCGGAGCTCCTGGGCACAGGAATTGCCTCTGCCCCCCACCCCCTATCAGGCTCTGTCTTCTCAACAGACCTTGGGCCCCTGATGTGGGGATCAGGTTCTTCCCACCAGACTGGGATTCCTCTTAAATCCCTGGAAGCCCTATTGCCCCCAGGAAGTGGCAAAGCACCCTCAATTCACTTCCTACACATGAGCTGCTAATAAGGCCATTCTGTCCATCCCTCTGCCCTCAACTCAACCCCTGTAGAGGATCTTCCTCCTTACTGTCCTGAACCCCAGAGCATGGGTAGCCGACATAAGGATGAAGAGACTCCAGCAGGGTGGCTGTGGGAGCCGTGGGGTTAGGTGGTGCGGGGAGGGCAGGTGCGGTAGGCCATGGGCCCTTTATTCTCTAATCTTTCCCTTCCGGGCTACAGGTACATTTCAAGGGAAACTGAATTGCACATTTCAGCTTCATTTGTACTTAATGCATCTGGCTGGTAGTGGGCAGGAGGCTTTTGATGTGTGCTTCTTGGTGCCCAAGCCTTTTTAAGCCTCTTTTCTTTGAAGCCAGGGAGACTTGTGCTTCTGCCAAGGAGTAAGCAGACTTGCACGCCCTCCAGCAACTTAGTCCTCTGAGGCCTGGATCCCAGAGGCCCTGGGGGCTGGGCCCCTTCTCCCTTCGTTCAGCTTACCAATAGCCATTCCAGGCTAACTGTGCAAAAACCTCCTGAAAGCTTCCTTCTGTAGAAAGGGATGGAGAGAAGCTCTGGTAGGTTTTGAGATGGGCTCAGCAAGCTCATCCTTGTAAGAAGCAAGGGAAGGGGGCTGCAGCTGACCGAGGCCTTCTAGAGGGTGCTGTCTTCCCCACAATTCTGTCAGCTCCCTACCTCCCCACCTGCCTCTAAAATCATCCCTTGATTGATATTATTCTTTTTGGAGTGGGGGGTTACCAGGGATTGAACCAGGGGCACTTGATCACTGAGCCACATCCCCAGCCCTATTTTGTATTTTATTTAGAGACAGGGTCTCACTGAGTTGCTTAGGGCCTGGCTAAGTTGCTGAGGCTGGCTTTGAACTCATGATCTTCCTGCCTCAGCCTCCTGAGCTGCTGGGATTACAGGTGTGCACCTGTTCGTATTCTGAATATGGGCAAACTTATGCTTTCTCATTCTCATGTACAGCACAGGTGAAGGTGTGAGAGAGCGCGGCTGTTGGTATTGATCTGCAGCAGTCTACACAAGAGCCACAGGCTTGCTGTGCCAAGGCAGCTGTGCCGAGGAACCTGCTTTTGGAACAGATTGGTCCCATAAGCCTCTCTTTATAGAAAAATTTGCAAGAGACCCAGGAAAACACCTTGGCCCTTCTTTCTAGTCCCGCTGCCTCCCTGTCCCCTAAGACCCCAAGTTGATGTTGTCCCTTGTCCTCCTGAGCCTCTGACTGCAGGGAGGCCGGCTGGAGGGAGGCTGAACAATGGCAACAGCCTGGGCCTTGCTCCTCTGTTCCTCCGATTAGAACCATTAGTGGCTGGATGGGAGGGGGACCCATAGGCCTCCCTTCTTGCTCACCCAGCCTGGCCTGAGGACACGGGGATGCAGGTGGCTTTGCTGAGGGCTAAGTGGCTTTCAGAGCCTCAGTGGGTCTGGGCATCTCCAAGACATCCACTCTCTCCATGTCCCCAGCTCAAACATTTCCAGGAAGGGAGGGGAGGGGTGCAGCTCTAACCCAGCCTGGGGCTCTGGGTCTGGGGGACAGGGAGAAGCTGAACCTAGAGAACCAGGGGTGTGTGGGAAATGGGGCACAGCTGTGTGGTTGGAGACCCAGCCTCAGACCTTTGATGGAGAAGGCCCTTTATGAAGGAGAGGGGGCTTCTTCACTATAGCACAGCATCACAGGTAGGGACTGCTGGAGGGTTCGCCCTGAGAACAGCGAGTAGAGATGATGTGTCTGAAATGACAAGATAAGCAGAAGGGCGACCTGTCTCTTCTGGGGCCCAAGTAGCAGGATGTTTCAGTGACAGAGCCTCCTCCTTTAGCCCAGAGGTGGGCAGTGACTCCCCCACGGTGGCACAGCATGGGAGTGCTGAGCTGGGACCACAACTTGGTCTCTTTGCTAATGTGAATGCCCTTTGCAAAACAGGTTGAACTTGAGGAAGCACCCCCTGCCTCTGACACTTGACCCCAGCACAGTGGAGTCCCATCTGAGCTGGCTGAGAGCTCTCCAGGGAGCTCCCCAGGGGCAGCCCAGGCATTCCTGCTGTGGTACAGGGAGGCTGAGCCCTTGCCCACCAGCTGGGTGTCCTCATGGGGTCTAAGCAAAAGTTTCTTGCAACTTAGAAGGGTGCTTGTGGAAAGCAGGCCTCACAGGAGAACGGTGGTCACCGTAGGTGGGAGCACCTGTCACCAGCCCCCTATTTAAGAATAGACAGAGAGTCATTATCCAGCAAATCCTCATCGGAATCCTGGAAGCTGCGTGGTTCCCCTCTGGTGCCTTCAATCACCAGCCCTGAATGGGAGCGGAAACTGGAAGCAGGCATCAAACCCACGCAGATGTGAAGATGACAGCGACGCTCCCAGCCGGCTCCCAGCTCAGCCCATTCCCAGGCTCAGAGGCACCTGGTTTGCTGGGGGGTGAGGGGACTTGCACCTTGGTCCTCCCCAACTCTGGCCCACCTGAGGGAGGTGGGCGGGAGCACAAGGGTCACTGGCATTCTGACCATGGCGCTGGCTCACTGGCTGTGACCTCAGTGTCTTCATTAGGATCATGATAACCAGGAGCATGGCTGGGCTCTCATTTAGCAGAGGGTTGAAGGGCTGCTGTGTGGAAGGCCTGCATGCACCATCTCTTTATCACAGTGATAAACCTACCGTGTCCCTGGGGTATGGCTTTTCTGTATGCTGTGTCATCTAACACCACCATTGACCCTGAGAAATGAAGACCTGCTGGAGCCAAGAGAGGCTCTCTGACTTGTCCCCTAACCCCTGATGCACACCAGTGTTCTGTCTCAAGGACCCTGTCTGTAGGGGGAGGGGCACCCTCAGATGGAGGAGGCTCAGTGTGCATGCTCTCAGCCTCCAGTGGGCTGGCGGGCTCATCTGTGTCCCTGTTCTCTGGATCTCCATTTCTCCACCTGACACATACAGGAGGGGTTGGCTGAGAGTCTCCATGAAGCATTCAGATACAAATTTCCTCCTTTCTTTCCTGGGGCTCTGGGACTCCTGGGGAGACAAATCACAGGAGCCTTTGACCCCCGGATGCTGACTGCCTGTCAGGATGGAGGGGTCCAAGAAGTGGTGGGGAGTGACTGCCGCTGGTGGCCAGTCCCCTGTGTCCAGGCAGCTGAATGGCTGCCAGGACCATGCCCGCCTCCCCACTCAGGCAGAGTGGAATGCTTCACCCGGCTTCGGGCACATCCTCCAAGGACATCTAGCCCTCGGGTTGTGTGATGTGGCAGAAAGAACACCGGTTTGGGGCCAGGAACCTGGCTTCCAATCCTAATCCTGCACTTCCAGACTCTGTACTCTGTCGAATGGGACCCCAAGTGGCTTCCCCACAGGACTGGGTGGGAGAGGACCCAGAAGGAAGGAGTTCCCTCCTCCCCCCCTCAGCCAGGGACCTGTGCCCTACCCTATGGGGGCTGCTTGGGATCACACCACCCCCTCCTCCCCTCCAGCCTTTCTAGTGTGGAGCCCCAGCCACCACTAGGCACCCAGACACTGTGTCCTTTAGATATAAGCCTTAAAGGTCAGACTTGGAGAGAGTGTTTGGAGAACTCCATTTCCTTGTAAATGTTTATTCACAAACTCCGTGGATGAGGCTGACTCAGCCCTGTTCCAGGAACCAGGCTGAGATGAATGCTGGTGCTGAGGGAGCAAGCAGAAGAATTCAGACCTGCGGGCTGCTCCAGGAGGGACCGATTGCCTGGGTGTGGTGCTCTTTTCCCCATGGCTCCTTCACATCTGGTAAAGGGAAAAGTGAAGAGGAATTATTACAGCTTTAGGATAAGACTGCTCTGAGTGTGAGTGTTGACTCTTCCACTCATGAGCTGTGTGACTTGAGGAGAGGAAGTTAACTACTCTGAACTTCAGTATCCTCATCTGCCAGAGGAGGATACTCACAGGCCCAGGGCTATGAACGGGTGATCCCTTGTCCCTAATCCCCAGTCCTTATCTTCTCTTCATCTCCCAGCTGAGTGATGATCCCTTCAAGGACTTTATTCCAAACCCCTTCTGTTTGAGGCCATGTGAACATGGGGCAGTCCTGGGGCCCATGATGAGCCCCACCTGGGCCAGTGGAGTTCCACACTAAGTTTCATCCCACCCCTCCACTGTTCAGAACCCTCACTTCATTCCCTCAAACCCAGCAGAACAAGGTCAGGTTAAAAGAAAAGCGAGTTTTAAAAAGCAAAGACCAGCACAGGAGTGGGGCAGGTTGTGGTGGTGTGAGGTTCTGCAGTGGTGGGGGTAGAGGGTACTGGCCCCACCTGGGCTGGGACCCTCACTAACCTTTGTTTGTGACTCAGCAGTGCCCAAGTTGCCCTCGCTGGTGCTCATCAGCTGCTTCCTTGTCTGTGTCATCAGGGAGGAGGACGCTGCTGGCCTGCAGAAACCTTGGTGCCCCTTCCCGCCCCCAGCAGTGATGGCTTGCAGAAGAGCTCAGGGCTGTCCTGGCCTGCAAAGAGACTGGGGTGACTTCTCCTCAGGGGTTGCAGGGTCTCTAGGAGCCAGGCGGAGGGTCTTTGAATTCTCTAAGTGTGAGATACCAAATCCCAGATGTGGTTGTGCAGCGTGGGCTGCGGGTCCTTAGAACAAGCAAACTGGAGGGTACACATCCCAGGGAGCCATGCCCACAGTGCCTGCCTTCTCCTGGGGTGGGGGCATGGTACTTATTCCGGTGACACTCTATTTCCTTGTCCTGGAGCTGGTTCCCTCTGGGACTGGCCATCAGAGCCACTGGGAGGCTCATGAGGAATCGCAAAGGCACCCTCAAGGCATCCCCCAGACTTCTTATTATGTCAGATCATATCCTGCTTCCCCAGGGGGAGGGCTGGAGGGAGGGACAGGCTGGGGAGCTGGGTCCAGGAAGGGAGCAGGGGCCTTCCCCATCTCTCCCACTTCCCCTGAGCCTCTGCCTGACCCAGTGCCCAAGCTCTCCTTGGCTTCTGCCTTTGCCCTCTCAGGTGCCCTCCTGTTGCTTCCCCACTGAGCCCCTCCAGGGCTCTCCCAACCTCAGGCCATTTGCTCTTCCTATTTCCCTGTTTCCAGTCCCCCCTTCAGCAGTACTGCGCTACTCGCCATCCTGCAAACACAACTTGATCTCCCATGCTTACCTTTGTGTCTGTGTCAGTGCTGTTCCCTGCCTTTCTCTCCCTGGCCAGTTTCTTATTCACCTGAGCTCTGGCATGGCTGCTTCAGGACACCCTGCCCGTCTTCCCTCCCTGGAACCTGCTCTTGCTGCTTACAGTGCTGCTGGGTGCCTGCTCTCCACCCGATTCTCCAGCCCCCGGCACTGGAAGTCCCCCACACAAAGAATTCAATTTTTATCCAATTTTTGTGTTCTCAGATCCTAGAACAAAGCTTGGCAGAGTGTAGGTGCTTAACAAATAATTATTGATGGGTCAGTGGAGGGTGCAGGCTGTCTGGAACTTGCTAGGATAAAGGAGAATTAATAATAATCACATACACTTATTGAATGTTTACTCTGTGCTGGGCATTTTAATAACAATAGCGGACATACATGGAGCATTTATACTCCATGAGCAGAATTCTATTTATGCGTCATTACCGCCAGGGTGGCGAGGTACTTTGATTTCCCATCTTTTATATGGATGAGGAAACTGAGGCCCAGGGAGATTTCCCAAACTCATGACAGCTCTTATTCATAAACCAATGCTGTCCGCTCCACACTGTGGGTTTGGCTCTGGGTCTACCCTTCTCTGGTCGGGGCACTGATTGCTAGTCCCAGAAACTCCTCTAGGAAATGCCCATATGCTCTTGTCTTTTTACATAGCGGGAAACTGAGGCCAGGGCTTCCTAGGCCTCCCCACCTCCACTAATGGTGGTCCCTCTCACCGGGCAACCCCTCTCTTGCCTCCTCCTCAGAAAGAGGGGAGGGAGATCTCTCTGGTCAGACCCTGTCCATCCTCAGCTCTGTTTCTAGGCAACCTGTTTCCTGGGCAGCGCCCCCTGGTGCAGCTGTGTTGTCATGGTGACCACATGGGTTGAAGGGGCATCTCCAAGACCATGAAGGAGCATCTTCATTCCCTAACTGTCCCTTGGTCCCCTTCGGAGAAAGACTCAGGGTACCACGAAAGGTCTCCTGACTTACCTAGCCTCTGCGAGTGGCAGGAGTGGGCGGGGTTAGTCCTCTGGCAGAGGTGGAGCACAGAGACCCAAGAGGAGCGGGAGGGAGGGAACAGCCTGGGACCTGGCTCACCCGTGTGCACAAATCCCTTCCAAGTTTCTGGCTTTAAAGTGTCCATGTCACTCAAAAATTGACATCTAACTTCTGGCTGCATCTTCCCTGGAAAAGTGACAGGGTAGGCTTTGTGTCCAGGGGAGAAGTCATTTCTTCTTTCTTTTTAAAAATGTTTCATTTGAAAAATGTATCAAAGCACCCCTTCCAAAGTAAAAGCCACCCCAATCCCATTACATTTAATTATGCAAAAGTAAATTCAAAGTGTCCTTTTCCACCACTGAAGTCCTATTCTCAGAAGTTAAAAACTGTGAAGTCTGTGAAATGAACTGATTTTTTCTGCTTATACAGATATCTGTCTGTCTGTCCATCTATCTGACTAGACATACATGTAAATATATTGTATAAAATTGGAATTATATTCTACAAATTGTTTACCATCTTTCTCTTTTCTTCTTTAGTGATATCATTTTAATTGACAAATCATAACTGTATACACTTATGGGGTACAATGTGATGTTTTGATGTATGTATCCAATATGAGATGATTAAATGAAGCTAATTAACATACCCATCACTTCATTCACTCATCATTTTTTTGTGGGGAAGTATTTGAAATTGATTCTCCTAGCAGGTTTGAAATGCACCTTGCTTTTTTTTTTTTAACTTCACAATATATCTTGGAGGTTTTTCCATATCAGCAAGTATTAGTACGTCTCATATTGCCAAGACAGGGTAGGAAGCACAGAGGAGGCCTGGGCAGGGCTGAGCCTGGGGCTCCCCAGGGAGGGGGTGACTGGCTCCCTGAAGGGAGCAGGGAGCAGGCCAGGGAGCAAGGAGGATAATGCTTGTTGGAACTGCACTTGCATTATCTCATTTGCTTCTTACAGCAGTCCACAAGGGAGTCTGGTCCCCCAAGTTCAGATGCTCAGGAAGCCGGGATATGGGAAGAGTTTGGCCCCAGGCCCTACCTCTGCACAAAAAAGCAGCCCAGCCCCTGGCCTGTGGGCTTCTGGGGGAGCCCCCTGCCCTCTTCCCAGCCCCTGCCGCCCTCTCTCCGCTGCAGTCAGAGCCAGGTGGAGCTCTGAGCTTCACAAAGCACTTTGGAATTCATAAAATGGAAATTTATTGAACAAGCCTTTGGAGAAGGGAAGTAATGAAAGCTGCTATATAAATTATGAGGCCATTGGTATTATACAGCTGGAGCTGATGCGGTTAGTCCCCAGAAGGGGACAGAGAGCCTCCCCGGACTGCCTTCCTCAGCTGGCCTTGAGACCCGCTCCCACCTCCCCAGGGGGAGTGAGGGATCCCTGTGTCTACCTGAGCTTAGGCAGAGAGCCCTGGGGACCCCAGACTCTCATCCTTCGCGTCCCATCATTGCAGTGGAGGTGCCAGCACCGCCAGCCACACCCCCTGGGACTTTGTCAACTGATGAGACCCCCACGCATGTAGAGCTGCGTGGCATTATCACCCCGTAGCTCCTCAATTTGAAGAACTCCCATTTTTTCCTTTCTACCCTTTTAATTCTGGGATTGTGATGAATCTTACCTGGAAGGTGGTGGCATTCCCATTTTGCCCCTGAGGAAGCTGTCAACTTGGCCATAACTTAAAATCAGAGGCATCTTGGAATTGAAGAAACGTGTATTATTATCTTTGCTGATGTTTATTGTCATTCATATTCCACAGGCCTGGACACTAACGATGGCTCCCCATAGAAAGGAAAATACTCCCTGGTAGGTAGACAGGAGAGGAGGCTCACAGGGCATGTCCTGTGTGTCACCTGTTGTTCATGGCAGCCCCTAGTCTGGTTTGTCTCAAACTGAAGATTTTTCCTGGGTGTAGGATGTTCAGTGTTCAAAAGGAGCAAGTCCCAGGCAGGTAGAGCAAGTCCCAGAGCCGGCTGGTCATCTTGTGTCCTGTGCCTCTAGGCTTTCCCCATCCTGTGGGGTTAACAGCCACAGGTGAGATCTGATGGATTTGTCTAGGACCAGGGGCTTCTTGCAGTCTAGGCCCCACCCCCCAAGGGTCCCTCTGCCACAGACACAAGACTTTACCCAACAGTACCTGCATGGTAGTGCCCAGAAGCATGAACTCCAAGGCTCTGGGGGTGGATTGTCGCCTTATCTGGTGATCCCGTTCCCAACATCATCAAAGGAACTGTCAGTCACTCCTTGCATTGGATGTGTGTCCCTTCTCGCTTGATTCTTGGCTCCCCACTAGGAGGCAGAGAGGCACATCTCAAGATGCAAGTGACATTCATGCCAGGTCCCAGGGGGGAAGGGCCTGGGGTCATCAGGCCATTTCTTCCTGCAGAATGCCCTGCATGAGCTGCCCATATTCAGTTACCTGATGGGAAACAGGTGGTGGAAAGAGAGCTGGGGCTTAGGTCCTACTTTGGTCTTTGGCAGTGTGATCAATCACAAACCCTCTCTGGGCCTCAGTTTTTCCCATCTGTAAGACAAAATGTTTGCATTAATAGAACAGTTTCCAAACTTATCTGCAGACCTGACCCCCTTAGAGACACTGTTAAAATCCAGCTCCACCCTAGACCTTGCAATTCTGGGAAAGGTCTCAGGCATCTGTATGTAGCCAGCTTCCGGATGATTCTGATGGGATGCATTTAATCTTTGAGTTGAATGTTGGGCAGGCTGGGCTGGGTGGTAGATTAGTCAGGAGGGCTGGGAGAAGCCAGAGTGGGTGGAGGGTGCAGGGGGCAGGGCTTGCCCTCAGAATAGCTCAGCTTTTGTCTCCTACCTAGGTGACCTTGGACAAGCTACTCAACCTTCAGAGTTTTTGTTTCCTCATCCATAAAAAGTGGTGGTAATAATTCCCTTCAAGGCTCCTGAGATGATGGATTCCATGATGGATGCAGGAGGGGTCCCTTTTCCTGTCCAACTGCAGATCTCAGATGCCAGCCTGGCCCCATCCCAGCCCATCCCCTAACTGTGCCCAGCCAACATCCCTGTGCCCTAGAATCAAGGGTGGTGCAGAGAAGGGCAACATGGTCAGGACAGGCCCTGGGAGGGCTGGACAGAGAACGGAAGGAAAGGGACACTAGCAAGGGAGGGAAGGAGGCAGAGGAGGGTGGAAGGTCCTCCCCACTGAAATATGGTTCCTTCTTTCCGGAATGTATCTCTTAATCAACTTAATGGGCCTGTGGTTGAGCAGGGGCCTCAGAAGGTAGGCGAGATGGGGGAGGAAGCTAGGGCTGCTAGCTCTGGGGTATGGCTGGGAGGCAGACCAAGCTGGGCTGCTGCTGGCCAAGGCACCAGAAGAGTCTCTGCAGAAGCCTGCAAGCTGGGCTGATGGCTGGTATCTTTGCCTTTGTCCTCCTGACCTCCTCCCCAGCCCAGGACCTGAGTCTTCCTGGATTTGGAAGGGGAGAGAATTCCTGCTGGGCACGGGCAGTACTTAGGCCCTGACTTCTGATTTCTGATCCACTACCTAGGAGTTGCCTAGTGTTGGGCTGGAGGGAAGGTGGAGGAGTCCTGCCCCGGGGGGGAGGCCAGGCTCCTGTTCACCATGGTTCCCAGTGCTGGCTCTCTTTAGATGCTCTCGGGTCATGGGGCTCCAGAAATCTCCCAGCAGACAGTAGCCCTGATTCTCAGCCTTGGTGGCTGGAGCCTGCATCCTGAGCTAAAGGCTTCTGCCTCAGAAGGCTGAGCAGGAAGCTAAAGGCTGCACTAGCCTCTGTGGCGGCTGGCAGAGTCCGGGCTCTGGGGACCTGCACAGGGATTGTTCTCAGGGCCCTTCTCAAGTGTAGGAGTGCAGGAAGGCGAGGGAGAGAGTGATTTGCATGTGTTTTACATGTGTTTTGCATATAACAATAGTCCTCAAAGTCTGTTTGGGCAAACTGAAGCAAATGCAATCTTATTCTGCCCAATCTGTTTGTCGTGGCTCTAAAGGGGGCCTGGGCCAGCCCCTTTGGGGTTCAAAGGCCAAGGGGGTGGAGGAGATTTTCCCCAAAGCCACAGAGTGATTGAGGGAAAGGATGAGAATAAAAATTAGGTCCCTGGTTCCTGGTCTTTTAGGCTTTTTCTATCATAGAATAATAATGATGGTGATGATAAATATAATAATGATAAAAATAATAATACTAATCACAACTTACCTAGCATTTATTTTTTGCCCGGGAGAGCTGTAACAGAGTGGTTCTTCTAATCATCACACTATGGGGTAGGTGTTACTATTATTCCTTCTTCACTCAGGAGGGTACCCAAGAACACAGAGATTAGGTGACTTTGCCCAAGGTCACAGAGCAGAAGAGTAGCAGAGCTGGGATTCAGACCTGGGCAGTGTGGCCTGAGCCCATGTTCTTGTCCACCACATTCTGTGTTGCAGGTTGACAAAGAAGCAAACCAAAGTTCCCTCCCCACCTGGATCTGGCCTGGACCCTGCTCAGAGGCCCCACCTAGAGCTTCCCCTGCAGGGACCTCTGAGTGAGTGGGTGTTGGGGTGGGCAGGGTCCCTGTGCCTAGGGCTCCAGCCCAGAGATGATTACAAGTTGATTGCCTTGAGAACACTCTTTGTCTCCAGGGTGTCAAGGCCAGAACAGCCAGGGAGACAATTGCCGCAGGAGTCGCATTTGTTAATCTCGCATTCGTTAATTTATTTTATTTTCCATCCTCAGAATTAGGACGAGCCTCTTGAACTCAATATGCAAATGTATGCAAAGCGAGATGAACAGGCATCTTTAAAGCCTTGCCACTTTTTTCTCTTCTGTGCATTAGAGGGATTGCAGCTCTCCCCTGCCAGGGTGGTGGTGGTGGTGGCAGATGTGGGGGAAGGGGTCTTTTGTCACTTTCTGAAGTGTGTTTCTGTGCCCCAGCTCTTCTGTTCCTCCTGGGGACCCTCTGCAGTGGGCAGTGCTAGCTACTATCATCCCCTTTTGACTTAGGGGGCCAATGGTGCTCAGATGAGGGCCATGATACGCCTAAGAACTCAGAGGAAGAAAAGCATAGAGCTGGGACAGGTCCACTCCCAATCCCATTTCATTCCCGGCCTTTAACCTCACAGCTAATTTCCCTGCTGACCCTGTGCAATGGGGAATTGCAGCTTAGGTGGCTGCCAAGGTGCTGAGCTGGGCCTGTGGCCCTTGGGAAGGTAGCCTATGGATGAAGGGCCTTTGATCCTCCACTCCACAGCAGCCTCTGCAGCCCTCACCTCTAGGCCAGGAGTTGGAGGGCACCCCTGAGCACTCCCCTCTCCTTACTCTGGTCCCCTCCACAGGGGACCCAGTTTCTGCTTGCCAAGATCCCCCAGATCAGAGGCTTGGCCTAAAAGCCACCCTTGGCCCCTGAGGCAGCACAACCAGACTTCCCAGCACCAGGTGAGTTGCTGGAAGAGGCTGGGGGAGGCGGGGCAGGGTTAGTCACAGGAGTCAAGTCTCCAGAAAGGGGCCTCCTCTTCCTTCCTTCCCTTTCCCTCTCCTCCTGCCTCCCTTCCTCCTTCCTCCCTGCCTACCAGGGACCCCTGATTCAAAGCTAACTTCCTGAAGGCAGAAAGCAGCCCTCTCTGCTGGGGCAGGCCAGGTGGGGGCGAGAGACCTGGGAACTGCTAGGGTAGGGGATGGAGATGTGGGAGAGGATGGGGTGGGCTGCTAGAGCGGAGAGCATGGGGCTTTTTAAAGAGGAACCTAAAAAGGGAGAGGAACCTAAAAAAAAAAAAAAAAAAAAAAAAAAAGAGAACCCAAAAAAAAAAAAGCAATATAGGGGAATACTTGGAAGGTTTTTCTATATTCTTTAGACCCATCTCCAATGAGTTTGTGCAGAATCAACCCCAAGATTGGACCGTCATCCAGTCCATGCCCCTGTCTTCCCACCAGTAGGGGTCCATCCTTGACTGAAAGCCCTCCTTGTACTTAAGAGTCCTGGGAATCAGGAGGCCAGAGGCTGGGGAGAGCCGAGACAGGGTTGGCGTGGACAGACTAAGGCCACATCCCTGGAATTTTGCATCTGGTTGTTGCTGGTGGAATATGCTCAAGGCTACAGCCTGTTGCTTGGGAAAATATGCCCAGGCAGAAATCTGGGCTGCAGCCTGGTGCCGGGGGAGAGGTGCCCACCATCTGTTCCACGGGGAAACAGATACCATTGGCTCAGCCAAGTCAAACAGCCTGGAAGCAAACAGGTTCCCGGGAATCCTGGCAGCAACAGCCTGCTGGCCAGCAGGCTTCTCAGCGAGCAGCCCAGGGATTTCAGGCAGGAAACCATGAGGAGTCCTTCCTAGGGTACCCGCGAGCATCTCCTCCCCAGGGGAGGTGGGCACCCCGAGATCCCTACCCTCATGAAACTGTCCTTTCGATGATCCCCTTCCCACTAGGGAGTCATTCTCCAATGTCAGGTTTTATAGGGAAAGAGTGGGAGGGAACTTGAAAAATAAATAAAAAAATTAAAGACAAATAAATAAAGAAGCAGGCCACTCTTTTCCCCTTTAATATTTTAAAGGAAAAATTAATTTTCCCTTGCCTAAGTACCTGTCGCCTTAAATTAATGTCTCTGAGAGTAAAAATGACAGAGAAGTTGGGTCATTAGGCAAATTTTAATTAGAGGCTCAGATGTCCTTTACTAATAAGATGTTACATATATTTCATTCTGTTCTTGCCTCCCTACTGCCAGGACATTTTTGCAATGCCACCGGAGCTCCTTGGGGAGCTCACAAGGCAGAAGGCGGAAGGCGTGGGGCTTAGGAAGATGGAGCTGGATCAAGGGAAAAAAGGGTGGGAATGTTTATTTCTCCCACGTAGGGGTCCGGTTAGGGGAAAGGGTTGGTGGGAGAGGTATTTCTGCAGGAAGGGATTTTCTCTAGGGCCTGAGGAGTTCCTCCCTCTGTAGTTGATATCATTGCTACTTCTAGGGATGAGCTGTAGGTCACTTAAGACCGCACGCGTGTGTGTGTGTGTGTGTGTGTGTGTGTGTGTGCGCGTGCGAGCGCGCGCAGACAGCATAGCAAGATAACAGAGCAGTTACAAAGTCAAGTTCTGCGTCAGGCTCCTCAGGACTCACATGCAGGGTCTGATTGTGTGTCCTCCGACTAGTTACTTAACTTCCCAGTACCTCAGGTACCTTACCTGAATAATGGAGAGAATGATTTCCTACCTCCAATGGGTACTGAAAAGGTTCAACCTGATGGAATGCAGTAAGCCCTTACAATAGGGCCTGGCAACAGGAAACTCAGCGTGAGCTACCCAGGTGCCTATGTGCTGATGAGAGCTCTTCTGTGAAAAGATGGAGTCAAGGCATGGCTTTGAGTCATCCGTCTGCTTTTTCTGGCCTGGGTGACATTGGTAGGACACCTTACTTCTCTGAGCCTTTTTAGGTTGCTATGTGTCAAGAGGTTTGGGGAGCAGACCTGGGTTCTGAGTGCACCTCCCCAGGTGGAACTGAGACTTGGACCAAACCCTCAGCATCTCCTGGAAGCACTGGATGCGGGCCACACATCTGCCTACCTTTGGTGGTGCCAAGAAACACAGGTCAGGCTTGCAACACTCAAGGCATCTCTGAGCAGATGTGCAGGCATGCCTGTCTGTGTGGATGGTCAGGGAGATGACCTTAAAGGGGCCCCTTCTTCTCAAGTCCTTCTCTAATCTGCAAATGCATGTCATTTTACCCAGTTATCTTCAAGTCATTTTTGCAAACTGCAGAGCTCAGGGGGAACCTGGTGGTCAGGGACAGTGACAGATAAAAGATTTAGCGTATTCTACCTGTCTCTATTCCTATCCAATGATGTTCAGGGATAGGGTTGACACATGGCTCAAAGGGAGCTTCTCGTACCTTGTCATGGGCACCCAGACTTGGGGGACCCTGGGCCCTTCCTAGGAGCATGATTTTCAAGTTTCTGAGCTTCAATTTTTCTCAGAGACCACTCAGCATGAGACAGGAGGACAAACCTGCTGTGCGTGCCACCCTGGATATTCTTGTTCCCTTGGCAATGTTTGGAGAAGCAGATGGAGAAGAGAAAAACTTGACAGAATCTGTGAATACGTGAAGAGAGGGAAACCCTGCCTGTTAAACACCTACTATATTCTCGGTACTGCACGCTGCTTCAAACGCCCTGACCCATTTAATCTTTTAACTACTCCAGGCTCGGGTCATTATCACCGTTTACAGATGGGAACATTGAGGTTGGGTAATCTACCTAAGGTCATATAGTGGGTGAGTGGACATTTGAATCCACGTCTAGCTGAGTTTCAAGTCTTTCCTTTGTAGAGAAGTGTGTGGGCTAGTGGCAGAGCCCTGGGGAGCGTCAGCAGCCCACAGTCTCTGAGGGACACAGCCCCTTCCCCTCTGGGCCTCCTTCTCCCCTGTTGCGGTAAATCAAATGAGCCCTGGCATCTCTGGAGAGCAGGTTTGGAGGGCTCCCTGGAGAGGAGAAGAAAAGCAGGGTGCTGAGCGGCTGATGTGGGGGTCAGTGTGGAGTCAAAGCTGTCAGTTGCACTACCTCATTGGCCCCAAGTTCATCTTTGGGGCATGAGGTACAAGCTGAGGGCAGAGCCATTCCCAGGGCCATTACTCACCAAGGCAACACCTCGGCAGCCTTACACGCCAGCGGCTGGCTGGACCCAGCTTCCCGTGGAAAGAAATGGAAATTGCACTCATTTTCTAGGAACAAAGAGGCCAGCATGCGCTGACCTTGCCTGCTTCCTCCCACCCTGGCTCTGCTCCCGCCTCTGCTTGGTTGCATAAGGACTTTTCCACCCCCCAGATGGTGAAAAGACAAACAAGAATGAACCAGAGACACAGGGACCTCAAAAAGGACTCAAGAACCCTTGTCAACAAACCCTCCTTTCTCAACTCACTCTGGGGAGAGGGTTCAAGATGTGGAGATGGTGGCAGGAGAACAAAGGGACTGGTGGAGGTCAAGGAGCGGGGGCAAGAGGCACTGCAGAGGAAATCCAGAGCAGGGAAGGAAAAAGCACTTCCTAGATTGTCTTTTTTGAATGAAGCACTTCCACACGTGGTATCTCATTAAACCGGAACAATAACTCATCCTCACTCCTACTTTAAACACTAAGGAAACGGGGTCCAGGGAGGTTAAATGACTTGGTCAAGAAGACAGAGCATTTCAGGTTGCAGAGTCAGGATTTGGACATCAGCCCTGTCTGACTCCAGAGCTCTTTCATTCTACCATAGTGCTTCTCTTCTTCTTTTTTATTTTTATTTTTGTACTGGGAATTGAAGTCAGGGACACTCCACCACTGAGCCACATCCCCAGCCCTATTTTGTACTTTTTTAGAGACAGAGTCTCACTGAGTTGCTTAGCATCTCGATTTTGCTTAGGCTGGCTTTGAACTCACCATCCTCCTGCCTCAGCCTCCTGAGCTGCTAGGATTATAGGCATGCACCACCATGCCCAGCTCATAGTTATTTTCTTAAGGAGATGGGCATTCTGAGTTTCAAAGATGGGAATCAAGGCTATTTTGTCTTGTGGGTCACTCTGGGCCCACACAGTCCCATCTGTAAAATGAGAAGATTAGACTAGGTGATTTCCAAAGTTCCTTTGAGTTCTGTCTTCCTATGCTTAAGAGGTGAGAGTGTGAGGCTTCACCCAACACACACAAAATGGAGAACTCTGGGTGTCTTGGAGGGCCATCAAGACATCTAGCCTGACCTTCGTCATCAGGGAACTAGAGCAGAGCCTTTCTACCTCTTATGAGTGCATTGTGGCACCTTCAGGCCCTCTGAGTGCTTTGGCTGAAGTTTCTAGCTCTGCAGACATATGTCCCTCTGTGTGGAAGGAAAGAGGCTGTCCAGCCTCAGGACCCCAGCAGGCAGGGAAACCAGAATGATCACAATTACTCCTCTTCACCCTCTCCTAAACCAGAGACCCCAATTAGCAGCTTAGCACCAGAGTTCTCAAGTGCTTTCCTATCATTAGATACATTGAGTAATGGAGGTGTTTTAGGGGCTGAGACGAGGTGGGTGGGAGGCCAGGTATGAACCTGTAAAAATATAGCAAAAGAGATTTCTGACTCCTGGGTGCTGCAGGTTCTTCACACTTTAAGGAAGGTGCCTGGTTTCTGAAAGGACTCTGGGCCTGAGTGTGAGTTTCTTCTCATCATCCCATTCCTCTGAGTCATCACCCTAAGTATTGTGGAGCATGAAGAAGAGACTGGGCTCTGCTGGAGACCCAGTTCTCCTCTCCTGGGGAGTGCCCACCTGAGGAGGGGGACATGGCTCCTGGGGGGAGGGCACCTGGCCTGACAGAATACATGGCCATCTCCCTAGAGGATTTTTGGCAGGTAAGGAAGGTGTAATCTTTGTCTTTTTCAGTGGATGGGGTGAAGGGGAGGAAAGTATAAAGTTCAGATGCAGAAAGATGACAGAAAAGACTATTCACCTGGGTGCTGGAGGGAGGAGATGGGTCTTTAACTTCAGGGGCCTCTCTCTTGGAGGGAGCTGAGTCCAGCTCTATTCTTATGGGGAGCCCAGAAATAAAGGAGATTCAAGGTAGCAAGTGTGGGTGCATGTGTGTGTGGGTGCATGTGTGTGTGTGTGTGTGCACGCAATTTAAGACCTAGGACTAGAGCTCTTACTTTCTAAACTTATTCGATAGAGAATATCTCAAGGAAATCTTGAGAAAAAAGTTTCTCTTGTCCCATTCCTTGTCAGTGGGGAAGAAAAGCACCAACTGGGGACAAGCAGATAAATATCACATTACCAAGGTGAAGTTGTTAGACTTTGCACTCTGTTGAGTTATGAGAAAACAGGCTAGGAGTCATAGAGGCCTACCAAGTCATCGCAGGTCTTCAAAAGAGTCCTTCCCTCTCCCTGGCACTTAGTTTTCTCATGTGAAAGTAGTTGATTGGATTTGGACAATCTCAGGCCTTTTCTGGTTTTGTTTTCCTGTCATTCTTCTCAAACAGTGTTCCCTTCTCCCCTTGTTCTTGGGAGTTGCCTGTGGTTCTGGAGAGCGTGGGCCTATGAGAATCTTATATCTGGTCCAATGATAGTTCTACTTTTTTTTCCCTCCATTTTTCAGTTGCCATTTTTTTATTTAATTTTATTTGCTAAGTTAACCAATAAAAATTGTACACACGTATGGTGTGCGACATGATGTTTTGACGTTTTGTCCATATGCGTGGTGAGCACTATAATCAGAGCTGTGAGTCACAAAGTCAAGATCCAAACACAGTACCTCCAAGCAGTGTGTGCAAGCCAGGTCCTGTGTGCATATGTCAGAATCAGGGCTAACAGAGACCAGGGAACATTTGGTCCAACCTCTTCGCTCTATGCGAATGCTCACCCCCCGGCTTGCATTGGTCACACTGCTACTGATGTTCATTTCCCTCAATTTCCTGTGTAGATGGTAGAGAAGGCCATGGGAAGAAACTATGGGAACCAGAGAAGACAAGAAATGAAATGTTTGCTCATATGCTCTTCCTGATACTTCACGGGACTGGTGTGGGTGCTGTCTTCTGTGGAATCACAATAGTCCTTCCAAAAATAACTGATCTCCATGACCTAAAGACCAGAATCTCAAGGACATGAGAGTTGGCCTGAAAGAATCCCCCCAGTTTTCTCTTTCCTGGCTTTGGAGGAAAGAAGGAGATTGAGCTCCAGGAATCTGAAGTTCCCATGCTTTGTCTTCTTGAATTTCTGAGGAGGTGTTTAGAGTGTCATTGTATATCTGAGGAGAGTGAGGACAGAAGGGAGGACAGAGGTGAACCCACCATTCACTGAGTTCTCACCATACCTTTAGGGTTGCATGTATATTTCATTTAGTCCTCTGTAGGGTCTTGTGAAGGTTGTCTTACTTTGTTTATACTTCTGTAACATAATGCCATAGACTTGGCAATTTATAAAGACTAGAACTTTATTTCTCACTCTTATGGAGGGTGTGAGATCCAAAGTCACCAAGGCACCAGGGGATTCTTTGTTGATAAGTGTCCAATCTCTGCTTCCAAGATGCCCTGAATTAAACACTGAGTCATCTAGAGGGGAAGAGCATTGCATCCTCACATGTGGAAAGGCATAGAGGAGCAAACTCCCCTATCAAACCCTTTTATGAGGGCATTAACTCATCATGCAGCTCAGTCCTTAGGGGCTAAATACTTCCCCCAAAGCCCCATGTCCCAACATGTTTACATTGGGGGTTAAATTTCCGACACGTGAATTTTTGAGGGGTCAAAAAATTTAGACGATAGCAAGAGATGCTTCTTATTTTCACACCATTTTCTATAAATGTGGAAGTAAAGGTAAAGAGGAATTAAGTGTCTCACTCAAACTCACCAGAAAGCATGTAGGAGACCACAGTTTCCAGTCCATAAGCCATTCTACTTCCTCTCCAAAACAAATGCAGGTGCAAGGACAGGAACAGAATAGGCCAAGAAGAATCTCTTATTGAGTCATTCTAAATTACCCTGCAATTATTGCCCATCTCTTCCCATCTGCAGTCCCTGTCTTGTTCATGGCAGGTAAAATACCAGCTTCCCTCTTGGGGTGAGTTAATCCCTCTTCCTTTTCTGGAGAGAGGAACTGGGGTGGGGTTTCTCTCTTCTTATCTTTGCCCTTTAGATCTCAAATATGCCTCATGGGAGACTCTTTGTCACACTAAGTGACTTTACAAAATTGGAAATGTTCAAACAATGCACTGTGCTCCACAAGGGTCCTTTGGTGGCTCCCTAGAATAGTAAATCTGCAGGTAGGGAGGCTCCCTACTGGGTCCAGGTTTACTCACCCTCTAGCTCCTGCTGACACCATCCCCTCTCTGCTTCTCACCTCTACGCTGTGCGTAGGGATCATATGAATAGCAATGGTGCATTAGAGGGAGGAGCAACCAGAACGCCCACGGGAAAACACTTTCCTGTAAATGCTGGATAGAATTGCCAACATTACTTGAAACCATTGCATCAATTGTGAAACACAAGTCATGATTCTGTTTATTCTGCAGCATTTCTGTCAAAATTACTAAAATGTCATCAAGGGAGGAAATAAAAGCAAAGGAAGGTTGAACAGGAGTCACTAGAACCCTGGGGACCTGAGAAACTATCAGAACCGAGTTTGGAAGGATGAATCAGCACCACGGACAGCGACCCCCCTTTTCTTTACTCTCGCTTGATAGTGCTGCGCCTGTAGCTAGGGTCAGGTACTCCAACTGGCAGGCCTCCCTCTCCTGACCTGTTTATCTGACCCCTGCCTTCCCTCTGCCCCAGCGTAGCCATCTCCTAGGGCCACGAACAGCTGGCACTGCCCTGGCACATTTAGATGACGAACTCGCTGCTTTCAAAGCTCAGGCCTCCGACATGGAGGGCATCTGGGCTGCTCTGGCCTCCTCCCCACAGGGTAGGTGACCTTCTTCTTTGATGGAGGAGCAGGTGGGTTGGTTTGGCTCTAGCTAGAATTTTTTTTCAGTGACAGGTGGCCTAGAGCCATTGGGCAGCAACCCTCTCCCTTCCCCCACACCCAGGAGACACTGGCTTTAGGGTAGAAGGAGAAAAATTAAAACTAAGGTTTATTATAGAATTAGGATCATAAAACCACAGGTTACACAACACAACAGCTACTGTCATAAACCTAGAGCCCATTCAATCAGAGAATAGGTGCTGTTACACATTAATTGGGAACATTTACATACAGGTAACAGAGAATAACTCCTGCTCTTATGTTTGTGGCAATTTATAGAGTTTTTGTGGCTGCTTAATTATGGTAGATGGACAGAGTCTGGGATGAGGAAGGTCAGTGTACATAAAACTGTGCCTGAAGTTGGATTTCATGCCAAGGAAGCAAGTCAATTTATTCATGTTTCTGCCTCCAAGACAGATGAGTCTGGTGTCTAGATCAGATTGGGGATGCTCACTTGGGGATTTGGGAAATGAGATATTCTGAATTATTCCCTGAGTTTTCCTCCAGCCCCTTCCCCAGTTCCCTAAAGTCTTTTTCAGTGAGTCATGAGCACTGTCAGCATTCAGAAATCAGTCCTGACTCTGGTCTTGGAGTGGAGGTTCCTCCTTTCACTTATGCCAATGGCTTCTGAGGCTTTGATCTGTCCAGTCCTAAGACAGGTTGATTTATGGGCTAAGCCTCCTGCTGCTCCTTTGTCCTGGAGAAGACTATGAGGTGCCACTGAAGCTATTATGGAATGTCCCTAGCCACTAATGACACATTCTGTACTCTAAATTAAACAGACTTTCATTCAATAAAATTTTGCTAAGCACCTATAGCATGCTAGGCTCTGGACAGAAGGGGTAAAAAGTGGATCAGACACCATCCCTTCCCTCAAAGAGTTTCCAATCTAGACAGTTGTAAAAGTTAACAAGTAAAATATAATGGACTAGTGATGACAATAAAACCATTGTCATGTCATTATCTGGGGACTAATTAGTGCATTGCCTGGGGCTAAAATACTTTGAAAACTGGGATGTGCTCACCTCTCCCAAAGGGGCTTAGCAGAGGTGATTAGTGCATATCAAAGCCTCTTTTGTGAAGGGTGACTATCCATGATTCCCTGCTAGAGGGTCAGATAAATACCAACCCATGCATCAGGTGTACAGCCTACCTCTCTATCTCTGTCCTCTCCCTTAGGTTTATGACTCCAAGGTTAACTAACTCTTTTCTGCATTCTTTCTCCAATTTCCAAGCCCCTTCTAGGAAGTAGGCACTCCCTGATCCAGTGTTCTTCTTAACCACAGTAATTTGATGACATATAATAGAGGGTTGACTGCAGGGCTGTGTGTGTGTATGTGTGTGTGTGTGTGTGTGTGTGTGTGTGTGTGTGAAAGAGAGAGACAGACAGGCAGACAGATACTCAGGGCCATTGTGGCTTTCTTCCATGCCTCTATGTCCCATTACTCAAGTTAACTGAGAATTAACCATTTATGCAGGAAACAGAGGTGTCCCTGGAAGGACTTGAGGCTTTCTTGCTGGAGGATTCTAGTCAGTCTTCTCAAAGGAGGCCCTATACTAGGCTTTGAAAGATGCAGAGATGTTCAGATTGTTCAGCTTCACCAGAAGGGATGTTGTAGGGGTGGGGGCTGGTGTGCAGTAGGTAGCTGATTTATCCAAGTCTACCTCCCTCATGTGTGTTCAGGGGAGGCTCCTGGCCAGTGTGTGCAGTGGAGGACCCTGGGCATGCAGTCCCTTCTACTGTCAGAAAGGACTGCAATCCAACATTTTCTGGAAGCTAGCTCTTGTTCCTGATTTTCAGAGGCAGGAAATGCCATCCCCTTCCCAGAGGTCACCTGCAAAATGTATGTCATTGATCTGTGCTGACAGGAATAATCTTAATATGTTCCCAGAACTTCATGAGGTTTTTCATTTGGGTCTAACCAAAGTCCTGTGGTGGGGGTAAGTTGGGAAGTGTTGTTAGCTTCATTTTATAGACAAGGTACTTACACCTCAGACTGACTTGCCAGGGTCTGCCTTAGGTGGCAGATCTGGGACCAGAACTCAGGGTTCCTGACTCCAGGGCAAGATCTTTGGGCTCTACCATACTGGAAGTTCCACCTCAAATCAATTCTCAACTGCATTCTTCTTGTGGCATGCAATTTCATTTCTTTTGTTGGTCTTTGAGAGGATCCATAGAGGAACATCCACATATGCTTAGAATTCTCCTTTGGGTTTAATCCATATTTCCTGAGTAATAACAATATCCGGCATTTATGCAATAGCATTGTGGGTGTCATTGCAAATGCTTTATGTGTACATATATTCACACATATATTTGTATACCTGAATATGGTTATACACATACATGAATATATTTAACTCACAATGACTCTATAAACTAGATGCTATTATTATTCCCATTTCACAGGTGGGGGAAATTGAAGCACAGCGATGTTAATTAACTTACCTGAAGTCTCACAGCTGGGACTTGTCAGATCAGGTGGCCTGGCCCTGACAAGGAGTGTCTCCTTGATCAAACTTTATTCAAATGCTTCTGAAATCTTTCCCCACCTAGGCCTTGATATTTGGACTTCTGTGTCATTCTTTCCATTGTCTAATATTAGCAAGAATCCTGCTGAGGTGGTTTATCCTATACCCTCTGTCCTCAATATTGGATCAAATAGGTCCTCTTCCTCCATCCCCCAGAGGATGTCTGGACAACCTGGCCTGCCCTCAGCAAGAGTCCTGTTAGGAAGATTTAACCAGAATCCCTCTTCACCCCTGGTGTTTCCTCTGAGTAATTTCCCATCTACCAGTTTCTCTACCCTGTAAGTTCCTTGGCTATAAACTCTTACTTTTCCATGTTGTATTCGTAGTTGAGCCCGATGTCTCTCCTCCACTGATAAACCCCATCTCAGTAGTCCCTTTAGCAATTGTGATAGTCCTGAATAAAGTCTGCCTCATGGGTTTAACAAGTGTCATGAATAATATTTTGTGTACCACCTCCATGTCTGTACTCCTAGCCACTAGCCCACCCTTCCTCTCTAGTGAAGAGAACACTGAGATTCAGGTTCAGGTTTTTGTTCTGCATCTACTTGCAATGTGACTTTGAATGAGTCATATAATACCTCTGGGACTCAGTTTCCTTCACTGACAAATAACAATAGCAATAACTCACATTTATATGGTGCTTTGCAGTTTACCAAGTGCTGTGTCAGACATCTTCTTATTGGATGCTCAAGATTCTTTGTGAAGTAGATGACAATCTTGATTTTACACATGAGGAATCTCAGGGGTTGGGGATCTGCCAAGGTCACATAGCTAGCATGTGCTGGAGTAAGACCTAGAACCCAGACCTTTGTTCTTCCTTGCCTTGGGATATGAAAGTCCCCAAATTAACACTTTCGAAGAATCCTGCTGACCCTCTCCTCTCTGTGCTGGGAAATGATCAATCCAGGGTAATAAACAGCCAGCTCTTACTGTGAAGCCCTGCCAAGCTGCCTATGCCGGCAGTAGCACCTCTGTGGGCTGCCCTCACTCAGGCAGGAGAAGAGGTCTTTGCAATCTCTCATCTCCCCGAGGCTCATCAGGGGCTTCCCACAGACCGTTCCTCCAAGAGAAGCTGGCTTTTGGAAACAACTAGGAAACTGCCTGACCTTCTCCTCCCCAGCCCTAGCAGACCATCTCTCTTGCTCTTTCATCCCTTTCAGGTATCAAACCTGGGGATGACCAGCAGCATCTCTGAGCTGGGGCTCTGCCACCAGAGAGGCCGAGGGAGAAAGGGCAAAAATATAAAATAAAGATTATGCAAAAGAATTACCCTGCGTGTTTCTCCCATCTCCCTCATCTCCCCGTGTAAATTACCCTATTATTCTGCTCCCTTAGGACTCCTGATCGTCCTTATTTCTTCTTTTGAGCTAAAGTCATTCATGCAGTAAATTAGTTCTTTGCTTCGAAATAGCTCTGATTGTAGCAGTTGCTGCCACAGGCAGCAGCAACACCACGTCCCCGGACAGTTTCCAAAAAAATAAGGATGAGAGAAATAAAGAAAGATAAAAATGCAGAACAACTCTCTCTTCCTCCTACTCTATTCACATGTACAAAGAGACATGGGGTGCCCATTTCCCAGGAAATGACTTCTTCGAAAGGCAAATGCATGCTGAAAAAGAATGCAGACAAGTCTTAAACTAGAGAGAATTCAGAATGGGACACAGAGAACCCTTTGCCATGGATCAGCTCTCTGTCCCTCCTCTCAAAAACCAAACCTTGGTTTATCCTGGGTTACTGAGGAAGCAGAATAACGAAGAGGTTAAGAACAGCTTTTTCTGCTGTGTGGTATCAGGCAAGTGTCTCAGGAGACCTGAATCTATAAACTCCCTCATCTAAGATGCAGACCTCTCTCCAGACTCATATTTGGGTGACTTCTCAGCCTCTCCTCTTAGATATCTAATTGGCCAAGTAAACTTGATGTTCCCCGTTCCAAACAGGCTCCTCCTACAATCGTCTCCATCTCTGTGAAAATCATCTGCACCCATTTGCTCCAGCTAGGATTCCTGACGTCATTTTTGACTCCACCCACTTCTTTCGCACACTGGTTTCATTACGCCAGTGCATCTATTTACAAGCCACATTCTGAATTTGCCAACTTCTGATGACCTCCACTGCTACATCTGGAATCCAGCCACCTTCTTCTCTCCCCTGGTAGATTCAGTAACCTCTAACTGATTTCCATATTTTTTTCCTTGCCTCCAGAGTGGTTCTTTAAAAACATGTGACTCCAACTATTGTGTCTAATTACAATGCTCTAGTAAGAAAAATAAGTCAGTTCACACTGTTACAGGATTGGGACCTTCCGGGAACTGAGGCAGCGCGAAGGCCCCCCGCTTCAAACCCCGATTCCTATGATTAAGTCAGAAAGATTTCAGACTTGTCGCTCAGAGTAACAGGCATGAGTTCATTAGAATGGATAGGAAAGGGGAAAAAGGGAACACTCTCAAAAGAGAGACAGAGAGGGTCTCTCAGAGAGGAGAGGGGTGATATGCCTCTCCTGTCCTCCAGCTTTATTGGAGTCCCAGAGAAGTTTCCAGAGTCCCATCCAGTTCTCTTGACTTTTGACTGACAGCAGGATGAAACAGACTTTTGAGTCCCCATTGCCATGACAATTCCAGGTCATTTTGACCCATGCTGACTGGTTCTAATTGGAACCTGTTCTTATAGATTAATTATGGGGGATTATCCCCCTAATAGGGTGGGGTCACAAAAGTCTCTCCTTGGGGTAACTTTTCTTTTTCTTCTTCTCCTTTTTCTCCCTCCTTCCTTCCTTCCTTCCTTCCTTCCTTCCTTCCTTC
>JAJEJO010001490.1:92074-222988 GCA_020662805.1 Glaucomys volans | reverse complement strand
TTCCTTCCTTCCTTCCTTCCTTCCTTCCTTCCTTCCTTCCTTCCTTCTTTCTCTTCTTTCTCTTCTTTCTCCTGTCTTCTTTCTTCTTTTTTTGGTACCAGGGATTGAACTCAGGGGCACTTAACCCCTGAGCCACATCCCCAACCCTTTTTTAAATTTAGAGACAGAGTCTCACTAAGTTGCAAGAACCTTGCTAAATTGCTGAAACTGACTTTGAACCTGCAATCCTCCTGCCTGGGCTTCCTGAGCTGAGCCACTGGGATTCCAGGTGTGCAACACTTGTGTTCCTCTTATAGGAATTATTTCAGGTCTGCATGTCTCCTGCAGATAACAGGTAGTTTGCTGAGGAATGTAACATATCCTGTCCACTTCAGCCAGGCAGGGCTACAGGTCAATTGCTTTTCACAGGTCAAAGCATGTGGGGGTCGGCTCAGTGGGCCCATTTCATAAAATTATTCCTTTAACCTCATGTTTCCACCGATAACATTTGTCTGTCCCTTATCAACATCTTGCCTCTTCAGAACCTTCCAAAGGTTTTCAGTGTTACTCCAAGCAAAAACCAAGGACCTAAACAATCTGCACCCCTTCCCCAGAGGAAAGATTCTTATTATTCACTTTGCAGGTACCACCTGCAGATAGGTGTTTGCCTACCTGATCTTCCCTTAACATTGCAAAATAACTTAAGGTGTGTGTGTGTGTGTGTGTGTGTGTGTGTGTAGGTGATGGGGATAGGATGGGGGAGAAGTGGTCCTAAGAACAGGTGAGCTCAGTTGGTAGTGAGATTCTCCCCATTTCTTCAGTATCTCCATGGTAACAGATGTGCACCCAAAGTCTTCTCTCAAATACTAATGTCACCTCTCAGCTGTCTCTTCTCCACTTCTCATGGTGCCCTCTCCTTTATCACCTTTGACTGTGGCTATCAAATTTTAGCTGGAAGGATAATTGAAGGAACTTGTTCAAAAAATATGTATATGTTTGTATATATGTATGTATATATATACATATATATGTACATACATCTTCAAATAATTATAACATACATAAGATTTTATTTTTAAAGTGCTTTAAAAGGTCAAATTTTTTGTTCATCTTCAGAAAGAAAAATTTGGAAGTAAAATATACAAGCATCAATAAAAAGCACAATGAAAAAGTGCTCAAAACAGAGGGCCAGTATGTACATTTAGGTTTATCATTAAACATGGTCTGTTTGTTTGTTCTAGATCAGGAATTTTGAGTCGAGGCCCATCTAAGGAAATCAAATTTTGAAGGTGGATTTTTCCACAGCCTGAGACAGTTGTGAATACAGTGTCCATCGTGGGCTCCCTCATGGAGATCAGGCTGAGAGTTAGCCTCTCAGACAGATGATGCTCTTCTCCATTTCTGAAGTTTTGGTTATGAACGCAGCATCTGCGCTGACTCTTTCCATTTCCGAAAGCCAGAAGGGAGTTTCTACTGGTGTCCCATCCTTTTGGTCTGCCTTTTGTTTTAATTCCCACACTGGCCATTATAATAGCTTTCATTCCTAGTACACAGTGTTTGTATTTATATATATGTGCCAACTTTTGTGTTAACCATTCCATTATGCATCCAAGATATCCCTTCTAGTAACATTTTCCTTTTTCTTGAAGTAAATCTTTGAGAAGTTCATTTAGTGAAGTTCTGTTGGTGGTAAATGCTCTAGCTTTTGGTTTTCTGTAAATAAATTTATTTCGCCTTTGTTCTTGAAAGACAGTTTTGTAATGTGCACATTTCCAGAGTGATGGTTATTTTTCTTAGCACTTTGAAGACAGCCCTTTGTTTTCTGGTTTCTGTTTTTGTTGGAAAAGTCTTGTTGGTCTAACTCTAGCTGTTTTATATACGATCTGACTTTTCTCTCTGATTCTTTTAAGATGTCTTTAGGTTTGGTGTTCTGTAATTTCACAAGCAGGCATGTAAATATTCTGTATGTTCATAACAATATGCATAAGTATAGATTTCTAAGAAGTCCTGCATGATATATACTTTACTTTCCATCTACTTGGATACATTTTTTTCTATACAAATGTTAAATGCATGCTAGACCTTTTGATTCTGTCTTCCATGAATTAATTTTTCTTTCATTATTTTACAACATCTTATCTCTTAATGATTTCCTCAGACCAATCTGCCAGTTAACTAAATTCTATCTTTGATTGTGTCTAGTTAATTATATTCCCTTCATCTCTAGAAGTACTGTTTAGATCTTTTTATAAACATTTTTGGTAATTTTTATGATGTATTAGTGCTTGCTCATTTTTCTGATTTTCAAACTTCTTATTTTTAAAAATTTATTTAATTTTGATTCATTGAACACAAATGGAGTACATCTATTGTTTCTCTGGTTGTACACAAAGTAGAGTCACACCATCTGTGCATTCGTACATGTACACAGGGCAATGATGTCTGTCACATTCTGTTATTATTCTTACCCCCCCAACCCGACCACACCTCTCCCTTCCCTCTATGCTATCTATCCTTCCTCCATTCTTGCCACCCTTCCACCCTGCATTATGCATCATCATTCACTTATCAGAGAGACCATTCGGCCTTTGGATTTTTGGGATTGGCTAATCTCACTTAGCATAACAGTCTCCAACATCATCCATTTACCTGCAAATGCCATAATTTTATTCTTCTTTATGGCTGAGTAATATTCCATTGTGTATATATACCACAGTTTCTTTATCCATTCATCTATTGAAGGGCATCTAGGTTGGTTCCACAATCTAGCTGTTGTGAATTGAGCAGCTATGCACATGGATGTGGCTGCATCACTGTAGTAATCTGATTTTAAGTCCTTTGGGTATAGGCCAAGGAGTGGAATAGCTGGGTCAAATGGTGGATCCATTCCAAGTTTTCTAAGGAATCTCCACACTGCTTTCCAGAGTGGCTGCACCAACTTGCACTCCCACCAGCAGTGTATGAGTGTACCCTTTTCCCCACATCCTCGCCAACACCTGTTGTTGCCTGTATTCTTAATAAAAGACATTCTAATTGGGGTAAGATGAAATCTTAAGGGGGTTTTGATTTGCATTTCTCTTATAATGAGGGATGTTGAACATTTTTTCATAAATCTGTTGATTATTTATAGATCTTCTTCTGTAAACTGTCTGTTTATTTCCTTGACCCATTTATTGATTGGGTTATTAGTATTCTTGGTGTAAAGATTTTGAGTACTTTGTAGATTCTGGAGATTAGTGCTCTATCTGAAGTGTGTGTGGCAAAGATATTCTCCCACTCTGAAGGCTCTCTCTTCACATTGCTGATTGTTTCCTTTGCTGAGAAAAAGCTTTTTAGTTTGACTCTATCCCAATCATTGATTCCTGCTTCATTTCTTGCACTTTGGGTGTCATGTTAAGGAAATCTAGTTCTAGGCCAACATGATGAAGATTTGGACCTATTTTCTCTTCTATTAGGTGCAGGGTCTCTGGTCTAATTCCTAGGTCCTTGATCCATTATGAGTTGAGTTTTGTACGGGGTGAGAGATATGGGTTTAGTTTCATTTTGCTGCATATGGATTTCCAGTTTTCCCAGCACCATTTGTTGAAGAGGCTCTCTTTTCTCCATTGTATGTTTTTGGCTCCTTTGTCAAGTATGAGATACCTGTATTTATGTGGATTTGTCTCTGTGTCCTCTATTCTGTACCATTGATCTACCTGTCTATTTTGGTGCCAATACCATGCTGTTTTTGTCACTATTGCTCTGTAATATAGTTGAAGTTCTGGTATTGTGATACCCGCTGCTTTGCTCTTCTTGCTAAGAATTGCTTTAGCTATTCTGGGTCTCTTATTCCTCCAAATGAATTTCATGATTGCTTGCCCTATTTCTATGAGGTCCTTCATTGGGATTTTAATTGGAATTACATTGAATTTGTATAGCGCTTTTGGTAGTATGGCCATTTTGACAATATTAATTCTGCCTATCCAAGAACATGGGAGATCTTTCCATCTTCTCAGATTCTCTTTAATTTCTTTCTTTAGTGTTCTGTAGTTCTCATTGTAGAGGTCTTTCACATTTTTTGTTAGATTGATTCCCAAGTATTTTATTTTTTTCAATTTTTTTAAAATTAAATTTTTATTTTACTTTTATACCTGATTATTCATCAAATATTTTGTGCCTAATATATGCTGGTTACTGTTGGAGAAGCTGAGGATTCAGCAGTAAAGAAAACATACTAAATATCAACTTTGGTGTAGCTTATATTTTAGTGGATACTTCCAATATCTGAAGTCTTTGAGAACATGAATTTGCTGTGTTTTCTTCTGCTGACTCTTACTGTGAGTGGTTGATTTCTCCATATATTTGCAATCCTTGGTTGTGAACTCTTGTTTGGCTGCCCATAATCTGTGGGAATGCAAGGTACCTATGTTGGAAATGCCTTCCTCCAGGGAAGACTTGCATTTGCTTTTTTAGAAGCCAGGGTAATGTTACTGTTGTAGAACCAGTTTAGTCCTTTTTTGGAACTCAGATTAAAGTAGGAGTCTTAGCTCAGTTTTTCCACCTTACCAATGCTCCAGGGTTTTGTGTCCCCACCAGTTGGGGTACTGTTATCAGCAGTTGTCCACAGGCAACATTTGCATTAAATTTTTGTTGTTATGGCAAAACACAGTAATTGTGGCAAGAAATTAAAGTATTAAATGTACAACTCAGAGGTATTAATTACATTCATAATGTTATTCACTATCACTAGTTACTTTAAAACTTCTTCATTACCCCAAACACAAGCTCTGTACTTATTAAGCAATAATTGTCCACTCTTCCTTGTCCCTGTCTCTGGTAAATTCTAATCTACTCACCGTCTCCACAATATTTACCTATTCTATTTCATATGAGTGAAATCATATAGTATTTGTCCTTTTGTGTCTAGCTTATTTCATTTAGCATAGTTCAAAGTTCATCCATACTGTCGTACATATCAGAACTTCATTCCTTTATGTGGTTGAGTACTATTTCATTCTATGTATACATAGCATTTTGCCTCTCCACTTATCTGTTGATTCACTTGGGTTATTTCTGTCTTTGCCTATTGTGAATATGATTGCTATAAACTCTAACATGCAAGTGTCTGTTTGACTTCCTGCTTTTAATTCTTTTGGATGCATACCTATGAATGGAGGTGTTGGGTCATGAGGTAATTCCATGTTTAGTTTTTTGAGAAACCAGCATATTGTTTTCTGCAGAATCTGCACCATTTTGCATACCCACCAGCAGAGAATGAGTGTTCCAATTGCTTCAAAACTATACCAACACTTGTTATTTTCCATTATTAATATTGCCATCTGACAGGTATGAAGTGACATTTCAATATAGTTTTGATTGCATTTCCTAATGACTAATAATATTGTGCATATTGGCTATTTGTGTATGTTCCTTGGAGAAATGTCTACTTGAGTATTTTGTCCATTTTTTTTAGTGGTTGTTTGTCTTTTTTGTTGTTGGGTGTAGGAATTCTTTATATGCTTGGGGTATGAAGACATTATCAAATAATTTGCAAATATTTTCTCCCATTCCATGGGTTGTCTTTCATTTTCCTGATAACATCTTTTGATGTACATTTTAAATTTTGATGAAGTTCACTCTGTTTTTTCTTTTGATGCTGATGCTTTGGATGTCATACCTATGAATACATTGCCAAATCTCAGATCAAGAAGATTCTTCCCTGTGTTTTCTTCTAAGAGCTTTATCCTTTTAATCCTGTATAGGTCATCCATCTACTTTGGGTTAATTTTTGCATTTGCTATGAGAGAGGGGTCCAGTTTCATTCTTTTGTGTATGGAGATCCAGTTGTCCTGGTGTCATTTGTTGAAGAGACTCTTCTTTCCCCATTGAAAAGACTTGGAACCCTTGTCAGAAATCAGTTGGCTACCGTTGTATGAATTTATTTCTGGACTATCAATTCTTTTTTTTTTTGTTTTTGGATTTTTTTTTAATTTTGTAGTTGGACAGCATGCCTTCATTTTCTTTATTTTTATGTGGTGCTAAGGATCGAACCCAGTGCCTCACACATGCTAGGCAAATGCTCTGCCACTGAGCTACAGCCCCAACCCCTGGACTATCAATTCTATTCCATTAGTCTACATGGCTATCCTTATACCAGCGCAACACTCTTGATTCTTGCAGTTTTGCAACAAACTTTGAAACTAGGAAGTACAAGTTCTGCTTTGTCTTTTATCAAGATTACTTTGTTTACTCAAAACTTCTTGCAATTCCATAGGAATTTGAGGATTGACTATTTTATTTCTGCAAGAAGAAAAGAGGCTGCTGAAATTTTGAGAGGGATTGTATTGAATGTGTAGATTGCTTCGGGTATTATGAACAACTTGACAGTATTGTCTTCCTGTCTCTGAATGGGATGTCTTCCCATGTATTGAGATTGCCTTTAATTTCTTTTGGCAATACTTTGTGGTTTTCATTGTAAGAATGTTTCACCTCCTTAGTTAAATTTATGCCTTGATATTTTATTCTTTTAGATTAGGCATAGTGTTCCTTCCTTGAATGTCCTGTTTCCATTGAAGGTATATAGAAACATAATTGATTTGTATGTGCCAATTTTTTTTTCATTTTTAAATTTTATTTGTTCTAGCTGGGTGCGGTGGCACACACCTGTAATCCCAGCAGCTTGGGAGGCTGAGGCAGGAGGATCGCGAGTTCAAAGCCAGCCTCAGCAACTCAACGAGGCCCTAAGCAACTCAGTGAGACCCTGTCTCTAAATAAAATACAAAATAGGGCTGGGGATGTGACTCAGTGGTGGAGTGCCCCTGGGTTCAATCCTTAGTACCAAAAAACAAAAAAAAAAAACAAAAATAAAATTTATTTGTTCTAATTAGTTGTACATGACAGTAGAATGCATTTATACACGTTAATAGATCATATATGAACAGAGTGTAGTCTCTCATTTTTCTGATTATACATATTGCAAGATCGCATTGGTCGTGTGTGCCAATCTTGTACCCTGCAATTTTGTTTAATTTTTTATTAGTTCTCAAAGCTTTCTTGTGGATTCTTTTGAGATTTTCTATAAATGGGGTAATGTCTTGTTTCATGCTTTTCACCTTGGATGACTTTTTTGGGGGGGGCAGGTACTGGGGATTGTACTCAGGGATACTTTATCACTGAGCCACATCCCCAGTCCTTTATGTATTTTATTTAGAGACAGGGTCTCTCTGAGTTGCTTAGTGCCTCATTATTGCTGAGGCTGGCTTGGAACTTGAGATCCTTCTGCCTCAGCCTCCGAGCTGCTGGGATTACAGGCGTCACCACAGTGCTCCTCTTGGATGGCTTTTGCATATTTTTCTTGTCTAATTGTTCTTGTAGTACAACTTTGAATAGCTGAGGTGAAAGTAAATATTCTTGTCTTGTTTCAAAACCTGTATTTTGAGTTGGTTTGATGCTTAATATCTTTTGTTCTTTATTCAGTGAATTTTGGGAGATGAGTGGGACTATTCTATTTCTTACTTTCATTTATTCCAGAGATATACTTATGTATCTTTTAGAAAAAAAAAAACACTAATTGTTTTTAAGTGAAAATATTCTTTAGGTTGTTAAGTCTGCCCTTGTGGGACAGTAGTCTGCAAAGGGTTATTACAAGATGACCTTTGGAAAACACATAGATAAGTGTTTGCCACTTGATGTCCCGCTCTGCACTTTACCCATAATAACAAAAACAGCTGTATCATGATAGAAGTTGAGTCTCAAAAAGAATCTGGAAATTAGTCAAACTTAGAGGGTTCCAGCGGGGACAGGAGCTCTGGGGAAACTGGCTTGAAGGATGGGAGATAAATATATCTTGTATTCCATACAAGGATCAAATTCGTTTAGTTTCTCAGCCAAGTGTCAATAGGTATATAATCAGGTGACACTTTGGAAATGTGTAATCAGTTGCTAGGGAACTTGCCCCTGTGAACACGAATTTGACTTAATACTGTACATCTGTGTATCAGAGAGATGGAGAGTGAGCGATGGGGAAGCCACTTCTCGGGGTGCACTGAAGGAGGGAACAGAGAGCACAGTCCTGGCGTTTCCCCCTACCTCCTCTCTATACGCCCCCACACTGGAGGAGTGGATTCTCTTTCCTTGGGTCATCCTTCAGAGGCAGACCTTCTGGAAAATGGGAGCGGCAGGCATTCTCTTCTTGGGGCTCCTGCACCATGTCACATTTCCTGGTCACTGGTTGGCCCCCCTCCTCAGTTCCTGTGGGCCCCAGTGTATGAGGGTGCCTGTACTCCCACCTGCCTGGTTAGCTGTTGAGTGTGTGACCTCCTGCCAACGCCTGCGGGTTATGTTGCCCAGCTAGAGTTGCTGGGGGAACTTCAAGTTGAACCGTCTTTGCTCTAGGGTGTGTGAAGTCTCAATCACCACAGTGAATTAATGCTGTTTCTCCTGGCTAAATGTGAAACCTCCATAAGCAAATGTCGCCTTCTGTCATGATTCAAGTAAGAGTGTTCCCATTTGGATCCTGTCAATCTTGTCCCCCTCCCTCACGGTTCAGTGTGCTCAGACTGCAGATCCCAAGTGAGAGTTGTGGGAAAATTCAGAGACTATTATGAGCCTTCTGAGAGGCCCCCACCAGGTGGAAGGTAGATCCAGAAGGGTCTTCTGATGGTGAAAATAAACCCCCATTTCGAGGGAGCTTCCAAGCTGATGGAAGAGACGGATCCCCTGTCCTAAGGAGGCTTCTAGTATGATGTCCTGCTTAAAGTAAACTCTTCATTTAAGGTGGGAAACCTAGTCTCTGCCCCGGGGAAACTCTGGTCTGAAAAAAGAGACATCTCTTCAAGAGATGCAGAATGTGTTGGAACCATCCTATCCACAGATGGTCCACTGAATAAGGGGATCAGGCTGGCTGGGGTGACTTGATAGAACAACCTCTGAGAACATGCCATCTGGCTTTCTAACACATCAAGGCTGTAGAATCCTAGCTGAACCCTTGTGTCCCCTGGGAAATCCTGACCACTCCTTCCTGCCCTCACTTGTAGGAGTCCTATTTAGAGTGTTTTCCATTCTTTCCCAGGCTTACATGCCTTCTCCTGATCCTCCTTTCCCCAAAGGTTTATTTTGAAATTTCTAAACCTGCTTAACAATTGAAAGAATCACGTACCCAGCATATAGATTCGGCAGGTGTCAGCGTTCTGCTACATCTCCTCAAATGCTTATGCATATATCTTATTTGGGGTATTTTTGAAAGTACGATTCAGGCCGTTGGTATAACCCCACCTCAAATGCTTCAATATGCATATCATTGAGTAGAGTACTTGCTTTTGGTTCTGTGTGTGTGTGTGTGTGTGTGTGTGCATGTGTGTTGGGGGGTAATTTTACATCAGCCAAAGGGTAAAGCACACAAATCCTGATTATATCCTGTAAGAAGATTTGACAAGTCCTTATGCACATGTAACCCCAAACTCTGGAAAGATATGGGACATTGTAATCACCTAGAAAGTCTTCTCTTGCCCCTTTCCAATGACTGCTCTTATCTTAAGAAGCATCATAGTTTTTATTAAAAACCAAACCAAAGCAAACCAAAATCAAACAAAAATAACCACCAAAACTTTCTAGAATCTCACACAAATGGAATCCTGTAGTCCATACTCCTTATATTTTTGAGATTCATCCATGTTGTCATGCATGTTGATTCTTTATTCCTTTTGTGTCACTCAGTACTAGGCACAATTTTTTTTTACCCATTGTCCCTTTCATGGAGTTTGTTTGGGGTCATTTCCAAACAATTGGAGGATACTGTGACTTGAGGAGCTATGAATATTCTTGTATGAGACTTTTTGTGGTCACATTTTTTTTTTCATTTCTGTTGGGTGAACACCCAGAAGTGGAGTTGTGGGTTCCAGGGTAGGTATGTATGCATTTAGAGCACTACCTGACTGTGAAGTGTCTTTTCAGGTATTTTTTCCTTTTTCTTTGCTGGATAGTCTGAGTTTTTATTATTGTATATAATTTTTCTATATTTTATTGATACAAGTCCTTTAACAAATATTTCCTTGGCAAATATTTCCTCCTAGTCTGAACCTTGTTGCACATCTTCTTGACTCTTTTTGATGAGCAGAAGTTTGAAATTTTTCTGAAATCTAAATTATCTTCTTTTTCTCTTATAGTTATTACTTTTTTGGGGTTCTTTTCTAAGAGACTTATTCTAAGATATTCTGTTTTATTCGAGACCTTTCCAGTTTTAGCTTGTGTGTTTAGATCATCTCACGTAAATTTACTGTGTTGTGTGAGATAGGCGTCAAGATTCATGTTCTTCGATATAGATAGCCAGTTGTTCTGGCCATACTTGTTGAAAAAACTGCTTTGTTCATAGAATTGCTTTGGTTTCTTATTAAAAATCAAATGACCATATAAATATGGGTCTGTTTCCTGGTTGTTTATTCTCTCCCATTGAATTGTAAGTTCATTTTAATGCTATTATCCTGTCTAGATGACAGTATACTAGCTTTGCAGCAAGACTTGAAGTTAAGTAGTGTTAAGTGTCCAACTTTGTTTTTCTTTGTCAAGGTTACTTTGAATATTCTAGGTTCTTGATATTTCCACGTAACTTTTCGAATGAGCCTATCAGTTTCTACAAATACCTGCTGGAAACTGAGATTGGAATTGGATCAAATGTGTAGAGTTAAAGGGAAATTAATGATTGAAAAGAACTGACATTTTAATAACATTGAATCTTTCAAAATAGAAGCATTCATTTAAGTCATCCTTAATTTATTTCATTGATTTTTTTTTTTTTTTTTTTTTTTTTTTTAGTATGGGGGATTGAACTCAGGGGCACTCAACCACTGAGCTACATCCCCAGCCCTATTTTTTTTTTGAGGTGCTGGGGATTGAACCCAGGGCCTTGTGCTTGTGAGGCTACAAATGGAATTTTTTAAAAATATCATTTTCCAGTGGTTTTCTGCTGGTTAATGGAAATACAATTGATCTATGCATAGGGCCCTTTTATTCTGTGACTTCAGTAAGCTCATTTATTAATTCTAATTGCTCTTTCTTAGGTTGGTTTGGGCCTTCTATAAAACAGCATGCTAGCTGCATAAAGAGACAGTTTTAGTTCTTCATTTTATTCATTTGTGCCTTTTATTCATTTTTTTCTTATCTTGTCGTCTGGGCTCTCACCTCTATAAAATATTAAGTAGACGTACTGAGAGTGAGCATCCTCTTTTGTCCTCATCTTAGGGGCTGTATGTACAGTAGTTCTGATTTAATATGATGTTAGCTGTATGTTTTCCTGGATGTCCTTTATCAGGTTGAAGATTTTCCTAATTTGCTCAGAGGTGTTTTTTATATAATTTATTTTTTTAAATGATGAACAGAATTAGAATTTTATAAAAACAATCATATAATTTTTCTTCTGTATTCTGTTAATATAGGGACATATTTATGAGTTTTTGAGTGTTCAAACCATCTTGCGTGCTGGAATAAATCCATATGGTCATGATTCATCCTTTTTATACAGACTTGATTTGTTAACAATTAAATCTATATTCATGAAGGATATTGATCTGTGATGTTTCTCTCTCTTTGATGGTGTCTTTGTCAGGCTAATCAAGATTAATCTGCTATCGGGTTATACAGAATTATAAAACAAGCTGGGAATGTTCATCCTCCTTTAGTTCCCAAGTTTATGTAGGATTGGCATTGCTTCTTTCTTAAATGTTTGATGAGTTTATAGTGAAACCATTCATTTCTTGAGTTTTGTTTGCAGGCAAGTTTTTGATAACAAGTTCACTTTATTTAATAGATATAGGACTTTTTCGATTTTCCATTTTATCATGGGTCAGTTTTGTAACTTAGATCTTTCAGGGAATATGTCCAGTTTGTTTACATTGTCACAATGTTTCCTTTTTATCCTTATGTTAGTAGGAACTGTGGTAATTGTCAGTCCTTCATTCCTGATATCAGTAAGTTGTGCTTGGCTGGCCCTTCCTTTCCATTTTCATTTATTTTATTATTATATTGTTTTATGGATGCCCTTGCCTCTTCCTTTTCTGGAAAAGTTAAAAGTAGACTGACTAGGCCTTTCGGCTTCCCCCTTACTTCAAAATGTCTTTACATTTTCTTTCTTCCTTCCTTTCTACCTTAAAGAAAGAATAATTCTTGATCCTTTTCAATTGAAATCTGCTCACGTATGTTTGACTCTAAACTCATGTCCTGAACTCCATTCTCTTTTATGTGTAGGGTTCCAGCATTGCCTACACAGTACTCCTGATCTTTCCCTCTTTCCACATTATGGCGCACGCTGGTATTCAAGCCATAGTTCTTTGAGGCATCTCCAGCCTCAACTCTGGCTTTCATAGCCATGTGACTTACAAGTCTAGAACAGGTCTTGTTTTCTCTCTCATTGGCATTTTCCCTGTGCTTTCCCCCACAGATTCCCTGGAGAACATCTACTCGATTCAGCAATAACTTCCTCCACAAAGCCTCGTGAAATCAATGACTTTCTTGTTCTGCAGTCTACTTGGACATACATGTGGATAGACCATCTGTTATACTTCATTGCATGCATTTGTTGATATCATTGCTCCCTTGACTGAGTCCACAAAGCACCCAAGAGCAGGTACCATGTCTGTTCATATTTAAATTCTTAGTATCTATATCCTACAGATTCTCAGGATATGTTTGTTGGCTGAAGATATAACATTGGCATTTTATGAAGAGCAGGGTTCTAGGTGGAACTCAGTAGCATATATTGCTGTTTGTATTCCTCCCTGAAGTTACTGGTTGCTTAAATTCAGTACATGGCCTTTCCCTATCAGTTGCCTCGTCTCCTGTTCCCTTAGTCCCCCTCTCTTTCCCCAAAGTGGGGAGCCATTGGTGTTTTCCTGCTCCTCTCAGTAGTTGCTAACTACTGGATCTTCTTCAGGCTGCCTCCTTTTCCCTCTCTTCCTTTCAATTTCTGCTGTGTCCACTAAATTTCGAAGCAACCATGCCTCACTCAGGAGACACCATCTGTGCTGATCCCTGCTTTCCACATGACTTGCTTCAATCCATCCTTCCTACCATTTAATGATTAATTTCCATGAAACATCAGGAAGAAGCTTCCCTCGTCTTTTCACTACTCACAAGATGAATGACAGCTGGAATTCATAGAGTATTTACTGCCCGACAAGTTTTGCATGATTACTAGCTTATGATTACTCTTTTTAACCTCCTTGTGAGCGCAAAGAAACTGAGGCTTAGAAATGTTAATTAACTTGCTCAAGATCTTTCAACTACTAGATGGAAATGGAATCAGACTTGTGTCTTCCTTTCATAGAAAGCCCTCTTCCTTGCTTCCTAATTCCCTTCTCACCCCTTCTTCAGGCACAGATGCCCTGGATAGAAACCTTGGGGCTCATCTTCACATGCCATTGCTGTCTTCCAGAAAGGCACTCTGACCCCGAGTCTTTGCCCTTAACTTAACTTCTCTCCCTGTGACTGGACACTTGCCAAATTTCTACCCCTCCCTCAAATCTCATGTAGTTCTGCCCTCTTCCAGGAAGCCTGTCTGGATGTACCATCAGGGATCTTCTTCTCCTTTTCCTCCTCCTTCTTCTTTGTTCTGGGGATTGAACCCAGAGGTGCTTTACCACCGAGCCACATCTCCAACTCCTTTTTATTTTTTATTTTGAGACAGGGTCTCACTAAATTGCTCAGGGGCTTACTATGTTCCTTAGGCTGGCCTCAAACTTTCGATTCTCCTACCTCAACCTCGTGTATCACTGGGGTTACAGGTGTGCACCACTGTGCCTGATTAATGATTCCTCTTTGATGCTCAGTAGCATTTATTGCTGTTTGTATTCCTCCCTGAAGTTACTGGTTGCTTAAATTCAGTGCAAGATCAGATCTTCTATACCCTCTCATGGAGACAGGTGTGCAAACACAGCAGGCCCTCATGAATGCTTATTATTGATGAGCATTTTCCATTCTCCTCATATCTGGCTCATTCACTCACTTGATATTTGACTAGTCTTAACAAGTGCCAGGCATTGGGGTGGAGGCCCAGAGATGAGGATGAGGTGTTGATGATTGATGATAGTGATGATGATGGCTGTCTTTGTCACTTCTGGCTGCTGTAACACAGTATCACAGACTGGATGACTTATCAACAATGGAAGTTTATTCCACAGGGCTCTGGGGGCTGGGAATTGAAGATCAGAGTGCCAGCATGGTCAGGTTCTGAGGTGGGCCCTCTTCTGGGGCTGACTTGAGTCCTCACATGATGACAAGTCAGTGGGAGAGTTCTGATCCCTTTTATCAGGGCACTAATCCCATTTCTGAGGGCTCCAACCTAATGACATAATGACCTCCTGAAGTCCTCACCACTGAATGCCATCACAACAGGCAGGGGGATTGAGGATCTCAACATGTACATTCAACACAAACTTCCAGTTCATCTCAATAGTGCTATTGGGTGCTATGTAATAGTCTGTAGAGGGATTGTAGAATTCAACCCTCACAATAATCCTATGAGGTAAGAACAAGGATAGCCTCTTTTTACCAAGAGGAAACTGAGGCACTGAGAAATTAAAAGAAAATTGCCAAGGTCTTAAGAGTAAGTGGCAGATCAGGAGCCGGGGATCTTGGTTGAGTCCAATCCAAACTCGGCCTGGGGAGTTCCCATTCCTGCACAGATTTACTAGTTACAGAATAATAATTGTGACTTACTGAGTGTTTAATACACAAGTGTCTGTGCTGAGCACTTGTTATGGTTTGGATATGAGGTATTTCCCCCAAACCTCCTGTTAATGCAGGAATATTCAGAGGTAAAGTAATCCTATTTAGAGAGTTGTAACCTTTGAACTGACTGGGTGGTAACTGTAGGCAGGTGGGTGTGACTGGAGGAGGTGTGTGACTGGGGGTGAGCCCTGGAAGGGTGTATGTGCCCTGTGGTCCCTCCCCTCTTTCTGTCTCCTGACCCTACAATGCACTGAGCAAGTTCCCTCTGCTGGGCCCTTTGCCCACAATGTGCTGCCTCATCTTGGGCCCAGAGCAATGGAGTCTGCTGTCTATGGACCAAATTCTGTGAAATGGTGAGCCCCAAATAAACTTTTCCTTCTGCAAGTTGTCCTTGTCGGGTATTTGGGGCATAATGAGGAAAAACTGACTAAAACAGCACTTTAGATACATTGTTTCATATTTATCCTCCTCCTGTCCCCCCAAACCTTTATAAAGCCAGTATTATGATTCACATTTCACAGGGGAGGAAAGAGAGGCTCAGAGAAAGTTAGTTTGCTCAAGGTCATGAGCAAGTAGGATGCAGTGCTGGGACCTGAGCCAGTCTGTCTTGACTCCAAAGCACCTGTTCATTTACCTTTGCATTCTGCTGCCTCTGCCACCACAAGATCTCAGACTTGGAGAAGCCACCTTTACAAGCCACCAGCCTCAGCTTTCTGAGACTCACTGATAGAGGATCCTCCTAGCCCAACTTGACTCCCTCCAGGATTGAGGTGCTCACCCCGTCCTGAGGCAGCCCATCTGTAATTGGACAGTGCTGGAGGACTCTTTTTTTTTTTTTTTTTAAATTTTCTAATAAGCCCAAGAAATCCACCTCCCTCAGTTCCCAAGAAGTCCTCTGCAGAGCTGCCTATACTCCTCTCCAGGACTCCAGCTTTGCCTGTGGGAAGATTGAGTTTAATTCTCAGAGTTGGAGAGGCAGCTGATCTGCCCAAGGTTGTGCAGTGGGGGTAGGGAGCTGGGGAAGTTGCAGCCATCCCCTGGAAGAGATGCACAAATGTTCTGGGTCTTTCATCTTAAGTGGTTTCTGATCTGTCTGACTGAGCGATTGCTCAGAGCCACCCCTGTTTAACATTCATGCAGATTCCAGACTGGGCGGATTGCAGAAGTAAATCACCCTGCTAGCTTTAACCCCCCACCCAATCTCCAGGCCCCCAGGCCAAGTAGCTTCTTGGTCTCCATGGTAACAGGGCCATCTGTTTCACATGGCATCCCAGGCTAGACGAAGTTCATTTTGTCCCAACTCTGCTAAGTTATGGACAGTGCAGGAAGAAGCAGGAGAATGAGGGAGATGGGGGAAGGAGGGCGGCCTGTGTAGTTCCTTCTGATCCACTGGCATTTTGAACAGGAGGCTCGTCAGAGTCGGAAGAGCCCTCCAAAGCCCACAGACCCAACACCCTCATGTTTTCTGTGGGGCATTGGGTTCTGAGAGGAGAAATGGTAGTCACACAGCCGTTGACATCAGAGATGGGTCTAGCAGGAAGCCCATAAACATTCATTGGCTGAATCACAGAATCATAAAGAGTTAGAGGCAGACAACACATTACGCAAAATTCCCATCTTACGCAGGAAAGTGTCCAGAAATTATATTCTGCAACAGATGGTCATTCAGAGTATGCTTGAATGCTTCTGGTGACAGGGAGATCACTATCTCAACTGCCCATGGCCAGACACTTAGAATACAGAAAGGTCTTCTGCCTACTTCTACATCTTTCCCAGCCTGCCTCTCTGTGATGTTACCTACCCATCAGTCCTGGCTCTGTCTTTTGGAGTCCTTTACAGGTCTCGTCGTGTCCTATCTTGGGGAAGTCTGAGAAGAGATTGTTCCCCATCTCATAGAGGCCTGGAGAGGTAAAGTAATTGGCCAAGATCCAGAGCTAGGGTAAAAGCCTGGGTGTCCAGATGTCTTGACCTTTGTCAGGGTTGAGGGCAAGGAGAGTTGTCTCTTAGCTCCTTGGGCTGCTTCCCACTCTTTTCCCATCAATTATGCTCCTAGGAGATCAGCCCACTCTTCGCTCTGTGCCATCTATGGAGTTAGCTTCTGAGTGACACTTTTCACCTGACCACCTCCCCCTACCATGGATCTTCTTGCCTTATGGCAAGAAGACAGTACCCCTGCCCAACTGCAGGCCTAGGCCTTGTGCATGAGTGGAGATGTTTCCCAGGTGTTTTAGTCAGTTAGAAAACTGCTGTGACCAAAAGACCTAAAAAGAACAACATAGAGGAGGGAAAGTTTGTTTGGGCTCTTGGTTTCAGAGGTCTCAGTTCACAGATGGTTCTGGGTCCTAGGTGAGACAGAACATCATGGCAGGAGATTGTGGCAGAGGAAAGCAGCTCAGATATAGTACCAGAGATCTCCACTCACCAGGACAATGTAGGTACCCTGAAGGCAGGCCTCCAGTGACCTCTCTCTTCCAGTCACCCCCTACCTGCTTATACTCACCACCCAGTTAATCCTTTTCAGTGGATTAATCCACTGATTTAGTTTCGACTCCCATAGTTGAAATCATTTCACTTCTGAATGTTCTTCCATTGTTTCACAATGAGCTCCTGGGGGAGACCTCTTATCTAAATCATAATACCAGGCCAGGTTTCCCCCACATGGTCATTGCCTCTCAGTTCTCCTGTCCCTGTGAGAATATCCTCCATATACCTGGTTGGTGTGAAGCTGGAGAAACGAGGGAGGTAGAAGCTGGAGTCTCTGGCAGAAGGTATCTACAAATTTTGGGAGGCTACTAAGATTTCCCCCAAACATTTCCCATCTCCTTCCTTCATGCCCCTTAGTGCCTTGAATTTTCTGCAAGACGTCCCAAGCAGGAAAGAGTCTGTACGTGTGGGGACAGTCCCTAAAGTGTGGTCATCTTGGGGCATCAGCACCAGAAGAATTCAAGAAGTGGTCAGTACAGGAGCTGAGAAGGGGCAGTAGAGATGACGGCTGCTAAGCCTGCTTTCTTCCTTTTAACCCATCTTAAACTCAGACCCTTGCTCCTATTCTTCCAATTAGGCTGAGAAGCCGAAAACAGTTTTACTATACTCCATAGACCACCTTTCTAGCCCTCTAAAGGAGTTCACTGCTGTTGCGAGGATAGACCCCTAAGTTTCCTCTGCCTTAACTGAGCTTGCCTTCTACCACAGGGGGCTGCGATTTACCAATCAGTGCAGGCATGCAAATGAGAGAATCCTGAGTAGCCTTTTCCCTGGCCACTCATCAGCAGAGTTATAGCCTTGGCTCTCTGATTGGTCCATCAGAAGACAGCTTGGGAGTTCAGGCTTAGTTATCATCTTTAATGTGCCAGCGGGCAAGGAAGGGAATAAAAGAGTAGATAATTAGAAGCAGACAGCAGCCTACTTTCAGTTTGCTGTGGAATGCATTATGCTGGAATTTTGCATCATGTTTAACTTCAAATAATGTAACAGTTGACTCTGGTTGAGTCAGATGGTGAGGAGAGGAAGGGAGGTATGAAAGCATAGATCAGGATAAACTCAATGGGTAGGGGAGGTTCCACCCCTCCAATTGAGATGTCCCCATCTTATATCTTGTCTCCTTTATGATTGGTGTCAGACCTTTCTGCTACTCCCTCCCACAACAGATGTGTTCACAAAGAACTTTCCAACATTTAGCACCAAGACCCCTGGGAGTGCCCAGAGCAGGGTTCTGTGTGCACAAACCAGACATGAAGATGAATTGTTCCCTGCAATAAATATCGACTGATTCATAAATCCGGTTGCCGGATTCGATCAAAGTCGCTGCCTTGCATAATCCAGGAGCGGGAGGATGCTAGTTATTTCTGTGTGGGGCCGACTGACTCCCAGCGGAAGATATATACACGTCAATGTCTCTCAGTTCCCTGCACCTTGGGAGCAAGGGGAGAGCAAATCCTCCTAGCCAAGGGGGCAGTCTCTTAGCAGTGATAAAGACCGGATGAACCAGGGACAGAAGGTTCCACAATGCAGACAGCTGCCCTCCTCCCTCCCTATCCCTTACAGCCCTCAGCTTGAACCCCCAACTTCACAACTTTTAGCTGTCTCTACAGCAGCCTTATTCAGGCTGCAACTAGATGGTGCTGAACATCTGGATGAAAGGCAGAGTCCGCCAGTCCATCATCCAGATGTTTCTAGGGGGATTTTTTCGTGCACCGACCATTGAACCCGAGGTGCTCTACCACTGAGCTACATCCCTAGCCCTTTTTATAATTTTAATTTTTTTGAAATTTGAGATAGGATCTCACCAAGTTTCCCAGACTGACCTTAAACTTGCAATCTTCTTGCCTCAGTCTCCTGAGTTGCTGGGATTACAGCCTGTACAATCACACCTGTCTTATCCAGGTGTTTCTAAATACTTAGAGCTTTGTATAGAGAAAAAAAATGATATTCTAACAACGATGATTTTTCACTTTTCATCCAGAAGTTGGATGCCAGGAAAATATAATCTCGGGGTCCCTTAACTGCTCTTTCCTAGACCCCCTTTTATTGACTTGAGGTCCCACAGGTGTCTGTGGGGAACTTCACGGAAGGGAGCTGACAGTTCTTGCTGACACATTCCCTTTGGATGTTTTGGGGAGGTATCTTCCTTCACGTGACCAGCTGTGTGGCCTGAGCACTGAGGTTTCTGTTTAAGGGAGGAGACCTAAGGGACCCACCCCTCACTTACCCTTTCTCCCCCTTTGGCTCTCCAGCACTTTGTTCAACCCTGACTCTCCTCCTCCCACCCACCTTTTCCTTTGCCTACCAAGGAGGAGCTGAGCATCTGCCTTGGGAAGGAAGCCTGCCTCCCTGTTTCTCTGTCAAGTCTCTTTCCAGAACTCTGCTTTGAATCAGCCATCAAAGATGATGGCTCAGCCCAGTCATGCTCAAGAGCTGGGGTCCCTGTATGTCTGATGGGAGAGAGGCAGGGCTGAGAGCACAGGGACTGAGCGTGCCTGGCCAGGGTGTGGGAGGGCCCACAGCAGAAGCAAGAGCTGGGGATGTGGCTCTCATCACTCTGGGCTCTGTGCATCTCCTCCCAAGGTTGCTGCCAGCTCTGTTCCCAAGCCTCAGTGTCCTGGTGTGTATAGTAGGCGTGGGAACAGCGTCTGTCTCATAGGATGGTTAGAGTGAAAAAAGTTAATGCAGGTAAGAGCCCTGGGGTTCCTTCATCCCACCCGTTCTCTGTTCTGACACCAAACGGGCACCCTCCAATGCAGCATAAATCTGATTTAATCACCCTGAGTATTCATCTGGATGCAGGTTAAGAGTTCAGTACCACAACTCTGCCCTCACTTCAGATGCTGGTCCCAAGTCTGGGGTCCTCAGGTATTTTTGCTTCTGTCTGACTGGGCCATCAAGTGAGGGGTTGCCACCCCCACCCTGCACCCAGGTGTGATAATTTGCCACATCACAGTGACTCACAGGACTCAGGAAAATACTAGCCTTATTCTATGGTTCATTATAAAGGATGCAAATGAACAGCCAGATGCAGAGGTACGCGGGGAAGTCCTGGGCATTGGAGCCTCTGTGCCCATGGAGCTGGGATGTGCCACCCCACAGCGTGGTTTTCATCACTGTGGATGCTCCTAGAACCCTGCCTGCTGTTAGGGATTCCTATGGAGGTTTCACTATACAGGTGTGATTGTGGCCTTTGGTGATAAACTCATTCTGCAGCCCCTCTCTGCCCCCAGACTTGGGAGGTGGATCTGGATGTTCCAAAACCTTCTAATCACATGGTTGGGTCCTCTGACTACCAACTCCTGTCCTAAAGTTATATGGAGGACCATCAATAATATAGCCTCATGGGTGGCTGAGAGGGGCTCACAGATAACCTGATGCTCCTATCAATCAGGAACTTCCAAGGTAGGATCTCTTTGCCAGAAATAGGGGACACGAAGATCAAGTGTGTGTGTGTGTGTGTGTGTGTGCGCACTATGCCACAGAGGAGACCATTCCTTGGAATAGGACATGCACTCCAATGCTCCAATGTTTGTGGTTATTTCTACAATGGCCTGGAATCCTTTATGTCCCATTCTGCTGAGAATATAGAATAGCTAGTGTGTGCAGGTCACTGGCTGGTGTGAGGTACACAGAGTAGTCAGAGAGTCTTTGGCCTACCCTGCCATCATGACCATCACAAACGCAGACAGAGGGGAGGAAGGGATCAAATGTGCCACTGTTTGGAGAGTTGGGAAAGTTCAGTGGAGAGAAGGGATGCCTGATGGGCTACTGGAGGAGAGTTACTGCTGAGACTGGAAGGGCATTTACTGGCATGGAGGTAGGATAGCCAGAGTCTGGGAAGAGGGGTGGGAAGGGAGTTGGGTAGGAGTGGCTGGTGCTAAATTGTGGAATGCCAGGTGAGACTCAGTCTAATCCTGTAGGTGATGGGAGCCACAGAAGGGCCAGCCGGAGGTGAAGCTTAGTCAGAGCAGAACTTCCATGAGGTCCCTCCACTATGGCATGACCTTGGGATAGAAGAGGGCTGAGACGGGAAGAGGGGGTTGCTTCTGTGTTTTAATGACACATGTGGAATGGACAGGGCCCCATACATGGCCAAGGGTAGATCCCAGAAGACTGGGATGTGCTACCAGGGAAGAAGAGGGGCTGACCGTTGGGGCACACAGTGAGCCTGGGCATGCCATGCCTCTTTGGGTGGTTCCTCTGTTTCCCTCTGGGCAAGGGGAGTAGCTACCCCCATTTGGGAGACGTCTCATAGAGTTTGGATTGAAACTCATACACCCGCAGACCAGTGTTGGAAGCGCTGGGGGATCCTGCAGTGTATCCCTTTATTTCACAGCTGCTTGGAGGGAGGTCTAGTGGGCAAGGGTGTTTCCACTGACGCCTGGCCTGGTGAGGAGTCCAGCCTGAACTGCCCCCCACTGGTCCTGGGGAGTATCCCAAACACCCTCCAAGACCCCATCCCCCACCCAGCCAAGTGAATGCAAGTTCAAGTCGTTTATCACAGCTGAGCACCTACCAAACCCCCAGCACCAGTCACGCAGGAGGTCAAAGGGAGATGACGCTGTCTGCACCCTCCAAGAGCCAGCGCTGCAGGTGGGGATGGTGGGGCCAACACACCCAGAACTGCGCACCAAGCGACGCTGCAACAGGAGCCCCGACACCACGGGTGTCAGATGGCCCTGTGAGGCATTCTCCAGGGCTCCTGTGCTCACCTCCCTCTCTCCTTTGCTCTGTCTCCTTTGCTCTATCTTTCTGTGGTTGTCGGTCAGCTCCGGATAGCTTTCTCTAATTTTTCCCTCCATCACACTCCCTCACACATGCGCTTGGCCGCCCAATGCTTCCCCATTGAATGGAAGCCAACGCTGCCCTGGACAGAAATGTGTGTCTATAATTACCATAATAATTGAGGCTACTCGGTGGAAATTTCCTCCCTGGCCTGGCCTAGCATCCTGGCTCTCACTGCCAGGGTGTGTGTTGGGTGATTTTACAGGCGCCTGGATGTGACAGCTTCTAGCCACTTCCAAACATCCATCTGGACTGTGGTCCAGTTGCCGCTGGCTCCCATCTTCAGAATGCTGAAGGCTTCATTCAGGAATGATGTGCGTGTGTACTGGGTCCTGCCAGGAGCTTGAGATTTGGCAGAGCATAAAATGGAGAGAATCTCTGCCTTCATGGAGCTCAGGTGGGAGACAAACATACAAGAGCACCCAATCTATTAGGTTAGATGGCCAGAGGCACGAAAGAGAAAGAGCAAGACAGCGAGATTAGAAAATGGTGGGGCTGATCAGAATTCCAGGTCTTGTTGCTGGACCTACCGGAAACAAAATGAGATGACCCTTTGATATCTGGGGGAAGCAGGCAGAGGGACCTGCAAATGCAGAGCCTCAGAGCTAGGACTGCGTCTAGGGGATGTGAGAAGTAGCCAAGTGGATGATGTTGCTGGAGCAGAGTAAGCACTGAGAACAGAGCAGGAGATGAGGTCACAGGGCCCAGGTCTTACAGGGCCCTGGCAGTCATTGCAAGAATGCTGACTTTTGCTGGGTGTAGTGGTGCAAGCCTGTAATACCGATGTCTTGGGAGGCTGAGATAGGAGGATCACAAGTTGGAGGTCAGCCTCTGCAATTTAGTGAGATCCTATCTCCAAATAAAAAAATAAAAAAGGACTGGAGATATAATTCAGTGGTAGGACACTTGCCTAGCATACATGAGGCTTGAGTGAAATCCCTAGTAGTGCAAAAAGAAAAAAAAAATTGCTGGCTTTTACCCAGGGTGAGCAGCAGTCCCACAGAGCATCCTTCTAAGCTTGAAAGATGAAGCAGCTTCATTTCTAACCTGTCAGTCTTGACTCCCTCCTCCTCTTCCTCCATCTCCTCCCCCTCCTCCTCCTTGTCTTTCTCCTCCTCCTCCTCCTCCTCCTCCTCCTCACCCCCTTCATTCTTGACTGTGTCTGGAAGGAGGGCAGGTGTTCCTCCACGACCCTAGCATAGTCTGCATCCATTTAGTTCTGCTTTGATGCCACCCATGGGTGAGGGCCACACCTTCTGATCTGGGGCAGCCTGGGAGGACATGAGGAAAGGCAGATCCCGGCTGAATATCCAATCTGCTGGTGATGCCAGCTCAAGTTCCCCAGGCTGGCAACAAGAAGGCCAGCTCCCTGCTGACTCACCTGGCCCCAGTGCTCAGGACAGCCAGCCATTTTTTAGTATATAATGGTACCCAGACCCACTTGGTCCCTCTCCACCTGGTCTCTAGACAGCCTATGGAATTAAAAACAATCAAAAACCAAAAACAATCAATCTAATCTGAGGGCCACATTGGGAAGCACTTGGTCTCTGGAGCTAAAGAGCATCCTATCCTGGATCTGCCATATTCCTGTCATGTGCTCTGAACAATTTGCTGAGTTCTCTGAACCCCTGTTTCCTCCTCTGTAGGGCAAGGTGACAAGGGTGCCTCACTCATGGAGCAGTGGGAAGGCTGAAGTGCCGATGCAGGTGATGTGCCTGGTGTGCGACAGGCTCTCCATGAACCTGGGCTTCCAATACAGCAGCAGCCAGAGCGATGGGTCCATCCTGGAATCTCTGCCTCACCTAAGGGTCAGGGAGGTGGAGGCCCCAGAGCCACTGGTCCTCAGGGCTCAAGACCCTGTTCAGGACCCTGGGGACTCTGGAGGAGGCTGTGGTTCCAGCTCCCCAGGCCCAGCCCCAGCTCTGTAGGCCACTCAGGGGCTGTCCTCATGATTATGCCAGTCTGTGTTGGAGCCAAATGGCATTGAACTTCTCTAAGGTGATAGTGGTTTCTTTTTGCAGTGTTGAAGATCAAACCTGGGACCTTGTGCATACGAGGCAAGTGCTCTACCACGCCCAGCTCGGTCTCTCTCTTTAAGCATAGAGTTTTTGCAAATTATAAAAAATGGCTAGTGCAGCAGAGTGAGGAGCATCCAAAAGAGGGAAGACAGAAGTCTGGGTTCTCGCCCTGTGTGGGCCGTGTGACCTTGGACAGGTCACCTCTCCTTCTTAGGTCTAAGCAATCTTTTCTGTCAGAGCTTGAACTTGGCCCAGAAGATCCAGGGGTCCCTGTGGCTGAGAATAATCTATTCTGATGATCAAAAAATAAATCAAAGTCAAGTTCTGGTGCCAAAGTTGAAAGCTGCTCATCTGTGAAAAGAGGGTTTAAATTACCCCATGTTTAAAAAAGAAGAAAGGAAAAAAAGAATAATGGGACTCAGAATGAAAAGTCCAAATGCAACCCTGCTCTCTGGGCAAAGCAGGTGAGGGGGTCGTGATTGTCATCTTCAGCAGTGTCACATTGTGAATTTGTGATCTCTGATGGAAAAGGGTTTTGCAGGTGTTGGGAGGCGGGTAGAGTCACTCAGATTAGGTGGCAGGAAGAGGAGAAGGGGGGCTCCAGAATGGACCATAGGGAGGATGGAGGGGCAGCTGGGGGATTCTGGCCAGAGAATCTGATCTGAGGCTGAGGCTGTCTTGGAGGCTAGGCTAGGGAGAAGCCAGAAATTGGAGGAGAAATTTTCATAACCTAGAGGGAGAGTCAGCATGGCTATGGGCAAATCCCAGGAAATGTCTTTCCCTGATAAGGTGGCATCTCGTTCCGACTGGGGCTTCAGAACTTGCATCTGGTGTTCTATATGTGTTGGGGCATCAGTGCTGGGCACCAGGGCCAGGTGGAGAACAGACTGGCATAAAGAACATGTGCCAGTGACAACCAGGGCCGGGTAGCACCACGACTGGCTGTGTGTGGAAAGGGCCTGGGCAGACCAGGAGGGCAATGTCACACCAGGCCACAGTGCAGAGTTGGGGGACAGGGCCATCTAAAGGTGTTTGGGCCTGGGATTGTTACCAATTGGAGGATTGGATAAATTAAATAACCATCTGGCCACAAAGGACAGAGATTTGTGGGCAGGTGCTCCAGGTGGAAGGGACAGCAGAAGTCCAAGCTGCTTAGCAAACACAGGTGGGCCAGTGCTAACCATTGCTCCTAGGCCACTGCCACTGCTTAGAGACCAGGGCAATGCTATACCCAAGGGACTCCATGGCTTGAGGGCACAGCTGATTGGACCAGAGGCAAAACCCTGATCTTTACAGAGCCTATCAGAACCCCACATCTGGGAAGTGAGAATTTGAATCCCAAGAACTAGCCCCATGGTGGCCATCAGGTGAGCTGACAGGGAGCAGAGCATGGCACAGAGTCCATGCCAGACAGGACTGTCCCTGTCCGCCCCCGGGATGGGACTGTAAGCAGGAGAAGCTGGTGTGCAGTGAGGAGTGGGAGAAGGAAGCAGGTGCAGAAGGGAAGGGGCAGGTGAGCCCCTGGGGCCCCACATGAGGGGTCCTGTGCTTCTCGTCTTAGCGGGAGTGGTTTCATATTCCTAGCCACCAAATACCCCTAGGCTAGGCCCTGTGGTTTGCTGCAGGATGGAGCCTGGGTGCCAGGAGCTGTCAGGTGTGTAGACATGCCTGAGGGGTTCAGAGCCAGGTGGGACCCGGCCTTGAATGCCAGCCAGGCTGCAAGATCATAAGGAAGTTAGCAGGTGCAGGAGGGTTGAGGGGGGCAAGCCCCTGAAGTTCGAGCAGCCCTGGAATCCCAAATGTAGTGGAAAGGAAGGGGTGGCACCATGAAGTCTAGGTCTTCTGGGTCCCCAGCAAGAGTGCCTGAGGGCAGGGGGACAGTTCAGAGAATCTTGCTGAGGACTTCATGCAAGTTGTGGGCCTATGGCTTCAGGGATGGGAGAGGTGCTTTCTGTCCTTTCCCTTTGACCCCCTCCCTCCAGTCTTGTCAGTCTTGGATAAGACCACCCTATTCCCCACTCCCACCATACCCAGAGATCACCAGATTCATCCCTGCCCAGCCCAGGAAAACAAGACCAGTGGCCAGCAGGGGGCATCAAAGGAGCCCAGGGTTTGGATTCTAACAGATCTGGGATCCATTCTTGCTCCCATTTGTAGCTCCGTGACTTTGAGGAAATCTTCAGCCTCTCCAAGTCCCAGGTTCCTTGTCTATGAACCATGGATGACAGTTCTCTCTCCCAGAGCTCTCAAGAGGATTCAGTGGCAGGATGAGGGTAAGAGGCCTGGCACGCACCTGGCACCTGGTACAGACTCATGCTTGACTTCACCCCTGTATCCAGGAGGTCCAGTCAGGTGGACACTGCTCCAAGAGGGTCGGACCCAACTTATCAGGGTCACTCTTCCCTTTCCAGTGAGAAGAGCATGCCTGGGACGGAGTTGAATAGCTGAATGAGTGTGCATGGGTTTCCGGAAGCCCAGCTCCCAGACCCCAGAGACTGCAGCCCCTGCCCAGCTTCCCATGCCCATCCACGCTCATGCATGGACAGGGAGGTCTGCATTCTGCATCTGACAGATCTGGCTTCCTGTCCCATCACGTGCTGGCTCTGTGGCCACAGGCAGGGTCCCTGGAGCTTCTGTTGCCTCAAGTAGTACGCTCATGGCTCCTGCTTCCAGGATGCTTAGGATGAGTGGTGGTGTGTCCAAGGTGCGACCCTGTCAGCTCTGGCCAGCTCCAGAGCCCAGGGCTTTAATGGTCCCAGCTGTAACCCCTCAGGTGTCCCTGCCCTTCAGCCCCCAAACCCAGGTCTGGGCCTGCAGCTGTGGCAGCCTCTGGGTCCCTGCTTCCCTCCCCTGTCGCTGTGACAGGTGGGAAGGGGACCCGAGGACCCAGGTGTGAGACTAGACAGCGCTGAGCAGTTGTCTGGTCGGCCTGGCCCACTCTCCAGCACCCGCCCTTTTTCTGAGAAAGAAAAGAACAGAAATAAACCTCGCTGTCATCAAGCAATTAAGTGGAAATCAAATAATCCCAAGGACAGAAAAGCCAATTAATAAAGGAGCAGTGAAAGTGAACAGCACAACAGGGGCTTCGAGCAGACGCTAGGCAGACACAAGCGGGGCTGCAACACAGGAAGTGCGGGGAGAGTGTGGGCTCGGGCTGCCAAGGAGCCTGGGAGGAGGCTCCCATCTGCAGGGGGATCCTGAGGGAGTCCCAGAGGGCGGAGGAGACATGGCCTCTGCCCTGGAGGAGTAGAAATTTTAGTGTATTAGGCTGCCATCCTGTTGGGCCTTGTGCCAGCTATTTTTACATAACACGAATGCCCAAGAAGTTACCATCATCATCTTGACCCAAAGTCCTCCAGGTGAAAGCCACCTGATGACAGTGCCCTGCCCCTGTCTTGACCTTTGCTCCTGTGCAGGGGAAGGCTATCTGGGCCAGGTGCCTTCTCTCTGCTCACTTTGAAGCAGGTGGAGTTCGTAAGGTCACAACTAGCATGTTCCAGGATGACCTGAGGCCCTGTGCAGGGAGCTGTCAAGCACCAGTGCTGGGAAAAGAACCTGCCATCCAGTCCCCTTGCCTCCTGAAGGTCCTTCTTACCCAGGTCCTAGGCCCAGGAGGGGCAGCTCCTGTTCAATCACACCTGGAGCAGGGTGGGCACAGCCCCCGCTTTGCTTTCTGGGATTTGTGTTGAGGGTTTCAGCTAAGTTCCTGGAGTCAGGGAGTTATGAGGCTCAGGGTCAGGGAGGGCTGGCTAGAGGGCCTCCGTACCAGCAGACCACCTGGGGCCAAGTGGGGTGTGGCCCACCAGGCTGGAGCTCCAGGTGGCACTCTCTGGCCCCGCTGGGCGATTGCATGCAGCATGAATGGAAGGCCTAAGAGCAGTGGGCAGTTCAGGAGTGTGGGCAGTGCCCACAAAGGGGCAGCCCTGAAGACCAAGGGGTTCCAGACTCTGTTGTCCCCAACTATACCTGCTATGACTCCAGAGCCATTTCCAGCTCTCCAGAGGCTGTGCAGAGGCAGGAGGATTACGAATGAGCTGGATGACAGAATTGGGATCTAAGAAGATCTTGGCTGATTGGCTAAGTCCAGAATTTGATCAAATACACTTAATGATTACAAAGAGCAAGCCTACCTGGGGGTCGCTCAGGCCAGCAAGACCTGGGGCTGTGGCAAAGAGTCAGGCCATGGGCCCCAGGCAGCACTTATATTTTGAAGGGGGAATGGAGACACCCAAAGTGATGCCATTCTCTTGGCCTTTGTTAATCCAGCAGCCAAAATAAGGGGTAGGATTGTTCTTTTCTGGGCAAGTGCAGTTAGTGTAAGATGTAAGAGGGAAATTGACCAAATGGAGCATGTCCAGGGGAAGACCAGGCAGCGTTCCTGAAACCTATCATACTTGGAAGAAGGGTCTGAACATTGGGGTTTAGACTCAGGGATTGGAAATGCCTTACTCAGGAGGCTGCCCTGTCAGTCTTTAGATAGCTGTGATCAGTGAAATGTGAGGTCCAAAGGCTAGAGGGCATGGGAAAGCATGAAGAACTCAGGCTAGAGACAAGAAAGCACTTCCACCAAGCCAGGAAGAGAGGAATACAGTATGTGTGTGGCAGGGGTGGAAAGCCTGGTACCCAAGCTCCCTCTGAGACCAGACTCCAGCAGCCTCAGCTGGTTCTGTGGCCCCAGGTGGGAAGGAGGAGGCCAGGGGGCTAGCTGGTGCATGCTCTCCCTTTTAATTACCCCCTCAGTCTAATTGGTCTTCCAGCCCCCTCTCCGGCTGTCAGGAAGAGGTCTTTGTTTGATGCTTGCATGTTTACCAAGCAAATGGGTTTTAAAAGCTTTCATAGACACAGAGAACCCATTTAGGAGGCTTGGCGGCTGAAATTATTTATAGAGATTAATGGTTATCGTTCTCGTGCCTTCAGGAAATCGGGAGCCATATGCTGCAGTGTGGTGATGGGGCGCTGGGGCCAGACTGCCCTGTGCCCTTCCCTCCTGGCCCACCACCCTGCCTCTGCCTGGGCCTTTCTCCTTCCTCTCAGCCTCATCCTCTGGCTTCTCTTCTGCCTCTCCTCTCTGCTTCTCTTTGGAAGTTGGCTTTCCTTCACCCCTTCCCCTCTTCCTCCCTTGTCTGTATCTGTTTCCTCTCTGCCTGTCTTTCTCAAGGTCTACGTATGCATTTGTAGACCGTCTGTCTCTCCCTGCTGATCTCCATCTTTGTGGCTCCCTGACCTAGCTCTCTCGCTCCCTCTTGCTCTGGTCCTGCCTTGGGAAGCTCCCATCTCTTGGCCTCTCGGTGACTATCTCTGCTCTGTCTGCCCCTCGCTCTGTCTCTCTGTCATTGATCCCTCTCTCCTCCATCTCTTGGCCTCTGTTCCTCTCTACCTTTTCCTCTCCTTTCCTTCTGGCTATGGATCCCACACTCTTTGTCCAGAAAAAGCACTGGGCCATAGCAGGGGAGGGAAGCTCCTCCTTTTGGGGCATTTCACCCCATGTCTACTCCAGTGCAAGTGGCAGGTGGGCAGGGTCCCAAAAACCTGGGCCTGGCTCTGTGTATGTGGGCTTGAGGGTGGGACCTTGGCTTCCTCTGCAGAAATAAGGCCCAGAGTGGGGGAGTCTGCTGCCCCACACAGCCCAGCTGGAGCAGAGGAACAGGAACAGAGGGTGGAGACTGGGCTGTGGTACCTTTCAGGCTCATGTATTCTCAGGCTGAGAACCACAGGCCAGAGGGAAGCCCCACAGGGGTAAGCGAGCTGGGCTCCTGTAGGTCAAGGATTCCAGGAAACCTCTTGGGAACTGGGTGGAATTTGAGTTTCTCTGAGATCAGGTCCACCTAGACCCTGCCCAAACAGGCCTTCCTCCCCTGTAAGCCTACTGCTGTCCTCTCCCCAGATCTCTGGCCCTCTAGTTTCTGCTGCAGACCCTCAGGGACAGGACACTCCCGTGAGTCTGTCCTATCTGTGCGTGACGCTCTATGCTGAGTGAAGCCTCTGCATGCAGAAGCCCTGGAGCACAGCCCAGATCAGGGGTGCCTGGACCAACGCAGAGGACTCTGACAGGCTGGGCTCCAGGCCTGGTGGAGGTGGTCCTGCCTACTGGCTGTGTGCCCTGGCCTCGTCCTTCAGCCCTGGGAACCTCAGTTTTCTCCTCTGGACAATGGGATTGGTGGTAATGCACTTCACTTCAGGGTTGACAGCAATGTGACCTGTGATCATGAGCCCTAACTTGGACTTGAGTTTGGAGGATGACTTAAAACCCCTGCATTCTCCTGCCTACTGCCCTACTTCCTAGCTATGTGGCCTTGACAAGTTCCTTAACATCTCTGAGCCACCATTTTGCTATAAAATGGTGATAAAAGTAGTCCCTTTCACTACAGAGGAGTTGGGAGAATAATTCAATGAGGTTTTGCAGGCACAGCGCTTGCTGCTTAGCCTCTCTGTGCTTGAGTTTCCTCCTCTGTAAAGTGGGACTGATAGGATTCCTCCCCAGCGGCAGGTACGGCTGTGCATGCGTGTGGACTGGTGTCTGCAAGGGGAACATTGCTATTATCAGCACGGTGCCTGGTTCACAGAAGCCGCACCCATGGACTCTGTCCACTCTTCCCCTCCTTTGAACCCTTCACCTTGGTCCCAGCCCTGTCCCCAAGCCTGAGAGGAGACAGGGTCTTGGTTAGAGTCAGAGAAGGCTTCACTCCTCCTCTCTTCCAGAACTACCTGGGGCAAGGGGAAGGGAGAGTCTGGGCCGCACAGGGAGGTGGCCTGGGGCTTCTGGGAAGGGCTCTCTCCACTGCCCTGCATCTGTTCATCCACGGCAGGCTCACAGCAGGGCCTCTGACAGCTCTCTGACAGCCCCATGGAGCTTCTCAGATCACCCGCTCCCCGGAGACTGGCAGGTGCAGCCCAGAGGAGCAGGGTGGGGACCAGGGGTAGGTGAGCTGCCCACCCCCATCCTCCCTGGGGGACTTAGAACTACAAGCCAAAGTCGCAGGAGCACCCTGCCACCTACATGTCCATTTCACCCAGGGTGGCCACAGTGACCTGAGCATAGGATCCAGAGACTGGGGGTGCTCAGGTCTTTGTGACCAGCCTCACCCTTCTGCCCAATCTGCTCACTAAGTGAGCCTGTCCTTTTATCTTCCCCCAAAATTAGTGAAGGGAATTCAAATCAGTGGTGCTGGTGGCAGCCCTGGTTGGGTGGGGGGCAGTTCTCATTTTCTGGCTCTTGACTTTACATTTGGAGATATTTTGTATCTCCTTATCATGTGGACCTTAATTTGCTGGTTTATAGGAGAAAAAGAACACCTCTGACCTCGTTTAGCCATTATCAGGGGGAGGGGGGCAATTACAATTAATGACCACATGAATACCAGCCACATCTATTCCACACTTGCTGTGTGCTAGGCACTATACTGCTAAGGCTTTTTACGTGGTCCTGTTCAACTCTTGTTGTCACATGAATACCCCAGCTTCCATGTGGGAGACGGAGAGGTGAAGCCCTGGCCACCAGTTCCCCACAGTGGGTGATGGGTTCAGGATTTCAGCATCACTGGGTCCCATGGACCTGGTGCTCTTTCCACCAAATCAAAATGGGAAGGGAGGCCTGAAGACCCAGGAGTATGGAAAAGGTGAGGTCTCAGCCCTGGAGAAGAAGGCCCCTCTGTGAGGAAGCCTCCCTCAGGCAGGGCAGCACCCCTGGGGTCCTATGAGAGCCTGGTTCCCATAGCAGGCTTTCCATCCAGGATTTCAGGGACACCAGGCCTCTCAGGATCCTTAAGAGCCAGCTGGGACATGAATGACATCGGGGTGAAGGCCTGGGGAAGGTGAGGAAGACCCGAAGTGGGGGTCTTTTTGGTTGACCTCTATTTTCCCAGCACTTGGCACAGAGCAGGTGTTCAGATAGAGCTGCTGAAATGACCGGCCGACTGAGGAACCAGCAGGAGACCGGAGCTCCCAATCTCTGGCCTCCAGAGGCCCCTCTGTGAAACCCACAGACCGAACATGATAGGAATGACAGCCCCAGAGTGTGGGCTAGGGACTCTCCGGGAAGGAACCCGAAGTCTTTCCACGCTTCTTTTAACTAAGACTTAGGTGGGAAAATGCTGGGAGGAACCAATAAAGGTCCTCTGCCCCCTTGTCCATGCAGCAGCGCTGGGGCCAGTAGGACGCTGGGGCACAAACTGTGCTGTGGGGGTGCCCTGCCCTGAGCCCTGCTCTCCCCGCTCTCAGTTTCCAGAAGAAAAATGGCCACCGCCTTGGGAGTATTAAAGGCTAATTTATTTTGGAGAAGCACGATCATGACTCATATACAGAAATAAAATGAACATGTGTCAAAGATTGTATTTAATTCATTAATTATTGAGGGACCCCGTGAGATGTTACAACCTGTTCAAAGGAGAATTCAAAGTACCTTGTGCATATTGTCAAATAAGGCATGCTGGAGAGGACTCACAAACAGATGAAAATCTGGCCCATCTGTCAGTGTCTACGCGACTCCAGTCATTGCATTCCTCTGAGGACAAGTTGCATATCCATGGAGCAGAGTTATTTGTATTATTTTCAGTTGGGACATGGATGGCAGCAGGGCCACTATATGGGGAAGAGAAGAGAGATCAGAAGAGATCCTGCACTTTGACCTCTGTGCTGGGCACTGGCTGTCCAGGTGTGGCTTGCAGGCTCCCAGGGACAGGCCATTCCCCCATGTGCTGCCTGCTGCGTACCTGGGCATGAGCTCGAAGCAGGTTGAGACCCGTATTGTACTGGCTGATGAGCTGCCGGGTGACCTGAGCACAGCAGGCAGAACAGCAGTGATTCCTGTGCCCCGCCCTGGCGAGGAGGGGCCAGGCCTTATGGCCAAAGCCCACTAGAGGTGGGGGCAGCATATGGAAGGTAGATCTAGAGGAGACAGGAGGCTTGGTGGAGGCAGGAGTCCATGAGCCTCCTTGGGGTGGCTCTAGTAGCAGGTGGGGAGAGGGAATGGAGGAGAGGTTTGCAGGGTGGAGAGGAGGGCATGGAGCAGTGGCTTGTTAGGAGAGCAAAGGGCCCAGCCTGGAATCTTGGGCTGGGTCCCCCACCACTGCTGGCTGCCTGGCCCAGGTGAGTGGAGCTCTTTCAGGTCTCAGGCTCTCATTTGCATGTTATACACCTGAGCCCTGGTCCTGGGACCCCAAGCCCCAGGGGGCAGGGCGTTGTCCTTGTGGATCTTAGCAGCTTTTAGTGAATCTCTGTAAAATGCAATGATTTTAGAAAAAAACAAATAACAAAAAAAGGGTACAGCAGTGAAGGAATAGGAAGGAATGATAGGGGGAGGAGATACCCTGCTGGGCAAGGGGTCAAGGTCTGAGCTGCCAGAGAGACGCTGCCCAGAGGAGCTGAGCTGGCCTCTGGTTGGGGACTTATCTTTAAGGACAGGAGCTCTCTGGACTTCCTCTAGACATGGAACTTTCCTGAACACACCTGAGGATGGATGGAGGTGGGGGAGCATCAAGCCTGTGCCTTCTTGAAGGGAAACAGAAAGCCCGGTGTTCACCCCAGGGCTCCTGCTGGGATGCTCCCTCCTGTCTCTGCCATGCAGGCGGGGCAGGCAGGGTGGGCCCGTGCTGTGTTAGCAACTGCCCTGGTGCTGCCGCCTATAAACTGGGGCACAGAGAAGGGCAACAAATCGGCTGAGGCAAAACAGTCAGTTGGCCCCTGTGTAAAATGTGTTTCCTTGGGGCGTCTCATTTTGCATTTGGAGTGGTGGGAGAGGGCAGCTCGAAGCTCAATGGATGAGAAAGTAGACAAGTACCAGCCCAGGTCAGAGAATGAGTGGGTGCTGCAGCCTAGGGTGCAAAGTTAGAATTCCATTCTGCCTTCTTGGTCTGGGTGAGGAGATGAGTTGCCCCTAGGTTCCAGGACAGCTAGCAATCAAACCTCAGAGCCCAGAGTTTGGTGATGGCTTAGATAAGGGGCTTTTCTCTCAGGGCTCAGGTAGGGGCATCTCAGTCCAGTGGCTGGCTGGGCAGTGTCCCAGGCTCCCAGGCTGCTCTGGAAACAGAGGGGCCAGAGGCTGCCAGGTTTGTTGGCTCTGTAGCAGTCACACTCTGGGAATGGAGAGAAGATGGGATTTGGGAAGAGGCACTGGGCAGTGGTCCAGCATCTTGTGCCTATTCCTGGCAGTGCCCACCTGGATCCCAGCTGCTCTGGGTTTGTTCTGCCATCACACAGTGTCCACCTGAGCAGCTGACTCTTCCCTACCCTTAGTCACGTTGCAGATGGGAGCCATTCACCTAGTTGCTCTCAGCCAGGGAATCCAGGTGTGCTGACCTTCAGGCTAATCTCTGCCTCTCACTCCCTAATCCAGCTGCTTATCTGTGCTGAGGTCACCTACCAGCCATAAATGCACAGGCTCTAAAGTCAAATGAGGTGGCCAATGCCTTTTTTCCAGGGGTATCCCACGCAAATGTGGGAAGGAATGAGGACTGACTGGTGTCTGCATGTGCCTGTAGAGATCACTAATTTTCACGAAAACCACAGGAAGTGTCTCTCATCGTTCTCATTGTGCAGAACAGGAAACTGAGACTCAGGTGGTATCTCACCTGGACAGAGCCATGGGGCTTCATGGTAGAGGAGCCAGGACCCCAATGCAGGCCTAACCACATTGTCCCTTCCTTCATTCACCATCCCCACCAGAGGCCTCTTGGTGGGGAAAGGCGCAGCTGCTAGGACAGAGGTGCCCACCTGGTGTGGTGCACGTGCTCACAGAAGTGAGGACTGCAGGGACACCGGGAGGGCTGCATATTCAGCTGGGAGATTCCAGGGATGGCTTCACAGAGGCGGGGCCTGTGCAGAATACATAGGGACCTGCACAGGAGGAGGAAAGAGCCACAAGCGCATCTGCAGCAGAGTTGGTGGCAGGAGAAAAAGCTTAAACGTCCCTCAAGAACATTTGGGTTATATATCCTGTAGTTCTTATCCCTGTGGATGTGACTATTTGATTAATATTGGTCTCTTCTATCAATTTCTGAGTTCTGTGAGTCCAGAGGGAATGTCTTTTTATTTATTTTTTCCACTTATAACTAAACCTTAGTACACCGTGGGTGAATACTAGGTACTCAGTAAGGATTCGTCAGTTGGATAAATTGTGTCTTCTCGATCTGTGACCCTGTTGACCCCTCTGCCCTTCCTCTGCCCCTCCCTTCCTTCATGCCCAGCACTCCATGGTGTGGAACTGTCTCTGGGAGATCCTGGGCCAGGCTCCGGGCTGGAGGTGGAGGCTCACGCAACCCTGGGCTCTGTTTCCTTACCCTCCCTGGCCACCCATGCCCACTTACCATCTGTGGGCCCAGGACAAGAGTGCAGAAGGAGGCCTGCATACCATATGTCTAAATACCTAAAAGTCATTCTGTCAATGAACAAACTGGAGAAAAAAATATGTTTTATGGTCGACCCTTGGCAAGGATACTTTCACCATGACAAAATGAAAAGTATATATAAGCTATTATGGCAGCAAATATTGAAGACCATGGAATTAAGAGTTTTACTGTGCATGTCGCTGTGTTCTGTGGGTGGGCTGTGACTATTTAGATGAGAGAGAAAACAAAGACTTGAAGCCTGAACGAAATGAGGGGCAAATGTACCCCAACTAAAATGTCTTTTATTAAGAATACAGGCAACAGCAGGTGTTGGCAAGGATGTGGGGAAAAGGGTACACTCATACATTGCTGGTGGGATTGCAAGTTGGTGCAACCACTCTGGAAACCAGTGTGGAGATTCCTTAGAAAACTTGGAATGGATCCACCATTTGACCCAGCTATCCCACTCCTTAGCCTTTACCCAAAGGACTTAAAATCAGATTACTACAGTGATGCAGCCACATCAATGTTCATAGCTGCTCAATTCACAATAGCTAGATTGTGGAACCAACCTAGATGTCCTTCAATAGATGAATGGATAAAGAAACAGTGGTATATATACACAATGGAATATTACTCAGCCTTAAAGAAGAATAAAATTATGGCATTTGTAGGTAAATGGAGTTGGAGACTATTATGCTAAATGAGATTAGCCAATCCCCAAAATCCAAAGGCCGAATGGTCTCTCTGATTAGTGAATGATGATGCATAATGTGGGGTGGAATGATGGCAAGAATGGAGAAAGGATAGAGAGCATAGAGGGAAGGGAGGGGTGGGGTTGAGGTTGGGGGGTAAGAATAATAACAGTATGTGTGACAGACATCATTGTCCTGTGTACATATATGAATGCACAGATGGTGTGACTCTACTTTGTGTACAACCAGAAAAACAATTGCTGTACTCCATTTGTGTTCAATGAATCAAAAAATTAAATTAAAAAAAAAAAGAGGGGCAAATGCACCCTCTGTCCACGTGGCGTTCAAGAGCAGACACATGAATCTATGGTGGTGGAAATCTCTTCAGGAGGTGGCTTGACTGCAAAGGGGTCTGAAGGAGCTCTCTGGGGTTATGGGGTGTTCTTTTCTAGACAGGGTGTTGTGGAATAGGCGTGCGCACTGATCCAAACTCACCCAGCTGCATTTAAAGCGAGGGCATTTCATTGTACATGAATCACACCTTAACTACAAAGCCTTAATGACATCAGAATCATGAGAAATTTAGAACAAATCATACAAATTAAAATGGTTTAATGCTTCAGTCGTTTCATAGTTACTCCATAAAATTTATTTTTCATGCGATTTTCCTAGCAAAATCAATAACTTCATTGTTAAAGTTAGGATTTTCATATAGTTTGTATTGTATTGACAGTAATGAGCTAAAGTAATCTTGCCCAATGGAAATATAGGCATCACAGATATGGCTAATTGCCATATTAAAAAAATAAATAAAAAGAAACAGATGAAATTAATTTGGTGGGGGCAGGGGACCAGGATTGAACCCAAGGGCACTTAACCAGAGCCACACCCCAGTCCTTTTTTAATTTTTTTATTTAGAGACAGAGTCTCACTGAGTTGCTTAGCGCCTCACTAAGTTGCTTTGAACTTTTGATTCTTCTGCCTCAGTTTCCCAAGCTGCTGGGATTACAGGTGTGTGTAATTTTTTTATTCAATTCAAAATGTCCAAAATGTTATTTCAGGAGGTAACTGGTATAAGAAACTATTAATGAGATATTTTAATGTTCTTTTTTAAGCTAAGTCTCTTGAATTTGGTGTGTATTTTATACTTATAGCCCATTTCAATACAAACTAGCCACATTTCAAGTGCTTAACAGCCATATGTAGATAATGGCTAACGTATTGGATCCTTCACATGAAGGATTTGAGAATAAAATACAATTTTATTCAGTCTCTGAAATTTGAATGTATTTTCATTAAACATTTAAGTTCAAGTAATAGTATAAAATTGAAAAATTATACTCTCATACGTTTTCAAAGAGTTCAAAATGATCTATTAAAATTAAAAGATGTAATTACATTACAATGAATATTAAAATTTTAAATAAAGTCATTTGAATATCACTGAAATTTATTTTTTGAAAGATATTTAAATGTTCTTACATATTTTTATAAAGATAAAACTGCTCACAACTCTAGCATTGTGTCTGATCTTTTTTACTATAATGAAGGTGTTGTGCTTTTTACATCTAGGTGTACAAATATTCCATGTGATGATATAAATTGCCGATATTGCAAAATGTTCCTCAGCTGCCATATCAATGGGAACAAATGCTACAAATAATTTGATAACTTGTGAGTACTTTCATAACCATTAATTAGAATAGGGAGACAGCTAGAAAGTGGATACTTGGCATTGCTTGGAAATGATACTTTGGTTTTCAAGAATTTCTTGCATTCATATTATCAGCAAGCGAGGATTTGGAAAGCTAATGAATTCATCTTCTTTTTTACCTAAAGAGTTCTGCTGCTCAGACCCTTTCCATATTCTGAAATGGGACCAATGTCATCAGAAGCAGATTCCAGCAAGCTCCATCGCATTGGACTCTGTCATCTTTTATTTTGAGAACCTAGAGCGAAAAATGTGGGGAGACCTTTCCCCCAACACTCAACATTGTTAATCACAAGAACAGATGCTTAGGATTCCAGGCTACACCAGGACAGAGCTGAGCATAATCATCTTGAGTGACAAGAGGCTCCCATGTGTTCCTCAGAGAGTGTGTGTGTGTACGAGTCCCAGCAGATGGCTGCCCATTTAAATAAATAAAGTGTTGGAGCGTAGCCACACCCATTTGTTCAGATATTGTCCACGCTTTCAAGCTGCAAGGGCATAGTAGTTTTAACAGGGACCGCAGGGCCTATAAGCCTGATGTGTTTACTAGCTGGTCTTTTAGGACCCTCAGGCAGGGAGGCCTTTGCCTGGGTCTGAGTGCTTTTCGTCCTAGGAGCCCCTGAATGGAGCCCTCATGTACAAGGAGAATTTGGTTGAGCCTTTTGCTGCAGTTGCTAGAAAGATCTGGGAAGGGGGCTGGGAAGGCTTCCCAGAACAGATCATCCAAAATCAGTTCTGAAGGCTTTGATTGCTTTTTGTAAATGACTTTGCTGTCCCCAGAGCATTTGGGGCAATACTCTCTCATTGATGAGGCCAAAGTGAACAAGTGATCAGGCCCAGACCACGAGAATGGTTCTTTGTGCTTCTCCCTTTGGGCCAATCCTTCCCCATCCTTTCTAAGAACAGCCAAGAAGGAATTTCCCACTAGCCTCTTAAGAAGCCAAGCTGGTACTGAGCACTCTCTTTCCTCTGGCCCCAGTGACCTGGATGGTGGTGGTAATGGCTAAGGGATCTGGGAGAGTGAGGTCCCATGTCTGCTCTGGGGAGTGTGATCCAGCTTGGAGGGTAAGGTCAGTGTGTGGTCAGTAAAGGACCATTTTGGGGTGGGCATGCTTGCCCTGTTGCAGCAATGGTTATGATGACATTATCTTTGTTTTTGCATGTGTGTCCTCCTCTAGATGCATCCTTCGTGGTCGGTCCCTTTGTGCTTGACACAGTGGATCCACAGTTTGCAGCTACGTTAGCTATCTCTGGCACAGGCTATCTGCCAGGCCCAGGTGGGGGGTTACATAAATGAATCCAAAGGGTCTGTGCCCTCCAGCAGCTCATGGCTCAGGGGGAGAGACAGAGAGGCCATCTGTACACCCTCTCCCTGAGGCCTGGATCCCCAAGGAAGTGCTCAGTCTGAGACTTCCAAGTAGGGCACCATAATTCAGCTTGGAGGGATCAGGAGGCTTCTGCAAAGAGGCGACAAATTGAGCTACTTGTTGAAGGAAAGCGTGAACAAATGAGCCTGATGCTGGGGCTGTGAACTTTAAAAATGTGGGAAGGGATTGCCTCTGAAGTTTGAAATTGAATCCCTTTAAATTGTGGCTGGGCTGAAAGTGGGACAGAAGAGGACTGGGGGAGGGATGGAGTGGAGCCTGGGAACTGCTGAGAACTGAAGACCAAAGCTACTGCCAAGGGGTGCCTGTCGGGCTTCTGCCCAGGCTCTCGTCGGCAATCCCTGCAGAGAACCTCAGCCACCAGTCTAGGAAAGTGGTTGCTTCTCATGCAAGAGAGATGAGCTGTCGCTGCTGGAGGACAAATCTCTTTTAATTTTGTTCTCCAGAGGAGGGGGTGGGGTTGGGCCCGAGTTGGAGGAAGAGATTGGCTCAGTGAGCTACAGCCTGCCACCGGCTCCACTAACCACAGGTGAGGGATGAGAGGAGAAAGGCCCCCTCCCCTTGCCTATTCTGGTCTGGCTGCCAGGGGACAGGGAGGGACTGTTTTGGGCTTGGCCTCTCCAGGGATGCAGAAGCTGGAAATCTTCTTAGGAACCATTCAACAGGGGCTTCTGAAATTGGCCTCCATGGAGCTTGAAGCGGAGTCCTTGGCAGCAGGGTGGAGGGGGTGGTCCTCAGAGGGCCAACTACCCCCCCTGAATAGCATATGAAATGTTCTAGAAGTCAGAATTTTTTAAGATATGGTGTGTGTATGGTGGGATAGTTTGTGGTTGTCCTCAGCTTCTTGAAGGGGCCCATGACCCACCCAAGTAAAATCTCCTAGATGAGTCTTTCTTGCTTGTTAGATGCAGAAGGGAAGGGGCTTGTCCAGTGTCACATGGGGTGGGGGGTCCTGGGGACCTGCACTAGGTGGATGGTCATCATCTTCATCTCCCCACAGTCTCTGGAGCCTCTGGCTAAGGAGGTGCATTGAATGAGGGGAGCTTGAACCCAGGGCTCCTGATTGTCCCTTACATACCCTCTCTTCTTGTGAACTGAGGGGCAGGAGGATTGGGGATAAGAGGGAGAGAAAAACCAGAAGTCCAGGCAAAGTCCGGTGTGCACAGCTGTAGGGACCTGCTGTCCCTCCTTCTCTGCTGGAGGATCCGAGGAGTTGGGAGGGGGCCTGGTGTTGGAGGAGACAGACTGAAAATACCTCTTCTTCTGGGCTGCCATAAGCCTGATATCTGTACACCCTCAAGGACATCTGGAGAGGCCAGGGAGGAGAGGGCAGCCCCTGTCCCCGCCCCCACCCAAAGACTGCAGCAGTGAGGCCAGGCAGGAGGGTATCATGGTTGTCTTGGTGACTCAGGGGGTGCAGGGACAGCATGAAAGAGAATTCAAGTGGGGCCTTCCCTGCTGGCTCCTTTGTCACCAGCAGGGGCCTCACACTGGTGCTGGATACTTAAAAGACATGGCAGGTTTGGGCATGAAGCCTTGACTTTCTTGTCACTCTGGGAAAGACGCATCTCTGCATGGGCCTCACTTTCCCCATCTGCTAAGTGGGAAATCGTCATTGTAGCAACACTTCTTAGCAAATGAAGCCTGAGGACAAGAGGGAGGGCACGAAAGTACTTTGAGGTTCGTAGAGGACAGATGGAAGAATTGTGGACAAGAACTCCGGAAAGGTTATGATAGGAAGAGATGGTGGTGGGAGAGGGGAGGAAGTGATGGGGAGGACCAGGAGAAGGAGGAGTCTGGTAAATAAAATTTGTAGGAGGTCATTGATTTGGACTAGGCTTCTGTATTGGGCCCAATGGACCAAACCACTATGAGGTCACTCATGCTCAATGAAACTAATGAACTTAGTAGTGTACTCATGTAACAAATGACTGGGTTTCAGTCAATTACAGCAGCTGAGCTTTAGTCAATGGTAGGTAGCCAACTGATTCAAATAATGCAAACGCCAAGCCAATTAAGCTCTATATGTCACTTCTGTCTCTATTGTCACTTCTGTTTTCTGTCCACAAACACTGCCTGAACACATTGCCACCCTGGAGTTCTTTGAACCTGTTCTGCTTCCGAGGGTTGCTCAATTCTAAGATCGTGAACAAAAGACAATTACAAACTTTAAGCTAAGTTTGTTGTAATTTCAACCTTTGACAAGTTAAGACTGGCTTGAGGTTGTAGGGACAGCCTACCGCTTTCTGATGGTTCAACTTACAATTTTTCCATCTTATGGTAGTGTGAAAGCAGTACACATTCAGCAGAAACTGTACTCTGAATTTTGAATTTTGATCTCTTCCCAAGCTAGCGATAGGCAGTAAGATGCACAGTCAAGATCCTGAGCAGCAGCAGCAAGCCAGGGCTCTGCCCAGGCCACCATGATCACAGAGGGGAAATGACATACACCATACAATGTACGGTGTTGCTAAGCTGGCATTTGGTAGCTTAGGTGAATTCAGTGCATTTTCTTTTATTTTTCACGGAAAAAAAGATTCATGGTTTATTAATTATTATCACTCTGATATTTTCAACTTATGGTGAGTTTATCAGGACATAACTCCATTGGAAATAGAGGAGCATCCATAGCTAGTTGCTTTCTTGGAAGCAGTGTATTTGACAAGAGCCTCTGAAAGGGCCTCCTGTGAGGTGACCTCTGGCTTGGGAGGGAAATGGGGAAGTTTGGTGTTCCATATGTTTCAGCTCAGTTCTGAGCGCACTGGAATGAAAACGTTTCCTTACAGGTGATGCTAAGAGGAAGGAGGTGCAGATACGATATGATTATTGGGGACAGGGGTAGGATAAAAGTTTTTCAGCAACCTAAGCTGAATTTGATGGAAGGGGACCACTAAAAGTCCTGGGAAACAAGGTTGGGAAGATCTGGGAAGGCTCCCTGGAAGAAGTGCCTTGTGTGCTGGTATAGGCAGATTCCAGGAGTGCCATGGAGAGGAATTGCCCAGGTGGAGGGGCCAGCAGGTGTAGCCAGGGCTTTCGGGTCATCAGCTGCCTTTTTTCGCTTAGACCACATCAGAGGTGAGAATGCAGATGATGTGGAATCATGGTCCATCTGACTTTCTGACTTTTGGTTCTTGCAGGTGCAGGTCATTGACCAAGGCCTCACCCAAGTGGGTGCCCCAAGGAGGCCTGCCAGTTGTGGCCATCCAAGGAAATGAGTTCCCCAGCTGCCTCCCTGTCCCTCGGGAAGACTGCTGAGCTGGGCTCGTCTCGGTGCTGCTCTCTGCCAGGCTCGCCTGTTTGCCACTTCGCTGCAGAGCAGATGGATGACACAGAGGCCCCATTTTTCTCCCATAGCAGCGGGAAAATGAATCTCGCCAAGTGTTGCCGACACCATCCTACCAGGTTCCACATCCATCGAGAACCGGGGCTGCTGACAGAGCACAGGCCCATTCCTCAGCCCCGCGCTGGGGCCCAGGGGAGAGAGTGGCGAACATTTAGCATCTCTCCCTTGCTTGCGGCAGCCCTTCGCTCCCTGCAGATCCAACTGCTGCCCAGGGCTGCCTAGGGCTTCTGCTGCTGCAGGTCTGGTGCGTGACAGCTCTCGGAGAGAGATGCTGCAGGACTGTGGGAGCAGGTGAAGGACAAAGAGAAGGTTCCAGGTACAGACCTGCTATCCCCACACAATCTTAAAACATTACAAAGGGCATCATTTCCCCAAAATGCCCAAAGTCAAGTCTGCTTGGGAATGAGCCAGCTGGGGTGATGGAAGATGGGACATGGTCAAGAGCCCTGAATTTGAATTCTAGCTCTTTTAGCAATAACATCTAGGACTTTGGATAAGCCACCCCAGTGCTCTGAGTCTTGGTTTCTCTCATTATTGGACTGGATTCCTTCCAGCACTAGGGATTGGTGATTCCAGACTAACCACATGTGTTGTGACTTTAAAGACATGGTGCTAATTAATGTTCAGTCTTTACTGAGCACTTACTACGTGGCTTAGGCAGTATGGAGAAGATCATTGATCTCCATGATGACCTTGGGGAAAATGTCAAACTTCAGCCCCATTTCTGGACTGGGTGACTGAGATACTGATGGCATGGTAGTAAGTGGCAGAACGACATTCAAACCGAGCCCCGTGGACCACCAGTGTCCTTTCTTCCTACTATGTGACCTGACTATCTTGGGGTACAGACGCTCTGGGGACCCTGGGCCATAGGGAAACTTGTAGAGGAGTGAGTAAATGATTGAATGAGGGATGGGGGCTGCTTGAGAGAGTTCTTTGGGAAGACATTTTATTCCCAGATTTAGTAGTCACCAAGTGGACTCCCAGGAGGACTTCCTCTCTCCTCCCTCCCTGCCTCCTTCCTGCATCAGGACCATCTTTCTAAAACCCACTGGGATAATCCGCTTGGGCCACTCTCAGTCTCCACTGGTACACATTTGGGTCAGGGAGAGATCCAAACTCTTGGTACTATCCTCCCATCTCACTGCTCCTGCCAGTCCAGCTTGCTCATGGAACTTGGTAGAAGAAACCTCAGAGTTTCCCAAGTTCCCCAGATCCCCTCTCTCTCCTGGGTCTTTTCTGGTGTTTGGTCCCCTCCCCTTGCCAGCATCAGTTCTCTGTCCCTTATCCCCAAGAAAGTGTGGGAACTTGCTAATGCCTTCCCTGTCTACTTGGCCACTGGACTTGTTCCCTCCCCACCCCCACCACTGGGAAATTGTCCAGGTGAGGAGGTCCAGTCCTATTCCAGGACAGAGGTGCAGTAGCAGGTGGTGCCTAAGCCATCAAGCGTAGATGTTCTTCTGACCTGCTCTTTGTGCTCAGCCGTCCCCTGGCCTGCCTGGTGACTGTGGGTGGTGATAGCCGGGAGACACAACTGGTCAGCTGGACGCCTGCAGGAGCTTCTCGTGGACTCCCAGGAGGACAAAAAGAGTCACTGCTCATTCATTTTCTTCTAGCAGAAGGACAGGGAGCACCATCTCCCAAATCATCCTCCTCAGATTCACATCCATTTTGTCTGGGGCTGGTTATGGGCTAGTTGGGGCTAGAGATTTTATTTTGCTTTGTCCTGGTGTTACTTCCACTCCTGCAGAGATGAGTGGGTGGCCTTGTTTACTGTTAAGAGGAGTCCCCTTCAGGTGTGACCCTGGGAGTTCCTACTGGGGCCCTGGGGGAGCAGGAGTGGGTGAGACCTGCACACTCTCCCATGCCTTTGTAGAGTCCAGGTCACCTTGAGAATGGAATGAAATGCAGAAAACCTGGTGTGCAAGTGTGCAACACCCACACGCCCTTTAGATGCCATCTGGGGAGTCTGTGGACATCTGAAGCCCTTTCACAAACTCCTAGTAAGAAGCTCTGTTGAATTCCAACCCAATCCCAGGCTACTTCCCTTCAGCCAGGTCTCCTTTCCAGCACCTCTGACAGCAGTGGGAGTCTCTGCCTGTGAGTCTCCCACCCCAGGCATCCTTCCCCTGCCCCCAGCCTTGGTCCTGAGTCCTTGCTGGCAGTGGGCCCTCCTTAGGCTGGGACTGCCTCCAGCTTCATCGCAGACTCAGGGCCATTGGGTGAAGCTGGTGTGCTGGGTGGGGGGTGGTGTGGACCCCAGGAGCTTGCTATGTTGGATTTCCCTTCCACCCTGAAAGGACGATGCCCCCGAGGGTGCAATTCGACCATCCCCCTCCCTGTAAGAGGGAGAAGGTGGGGCCCCTGCCCCTGCTCCCCCACCCCAGCAGCTCAGCATGGATCTCATGCAAACACACACATATTTGGGGTGTGTGTGTGTGTGTGTGTGTGTGTGTGTGAGATACAGTGATAAATGAAACAATGTCCCTGTTCTCATGAAGCCTTCATCCCAGTGAGAGTGACACAAAACATTGGCTAAGTAGGAGGTCAGGTGGTAGCAGGTGCCTTGAGGACCCTGAAGCCAGCTGGATGGATGAAAGGTACTAGAATGGAGGGCTGCTATCTCAGGTAGAGGGGTCAGGGAGGGCCCTCTGGGAAGTGGCAACTGGGCAGAGCTCAGATCACTGGCTTTTCCCACTTGTCCTTGGGTCCATGAGCTGGGTTTGTGTAAAACTGACTTCAGAGGCCAATGGCCTTGTCTGAGCCTGGAAGAGAACAAGTAGAAGACAGCTTTCTGGATGTGCTTTGGGGACCCGGGGCCATAGTTGGTGCAACTCCTTGGACACTGAAGGGTCAAGGACCATAGTCCATCAGGAGGCTTGTCCCAAAGAAAAGAGCTGTTGTGGATGAGGCTGTCTCTTCCTGGTCATGTCTTGAATTGGAAAGGGATCCCCCCACCTGGCAGACTCTAGAGGTCCCCAGCTCCTCTTTTCTCTTACTCTGGTAACCTGATGGCAGAGACCTCTCCCTCTGAAAGGGGCCAGGCTGGTGTGTCTGGAAGTCTCTGACCCAGCTATGGCCCCATCTGGGGACTAAGATGCAGATCCTGGAGGAGGGGAGGAATGGAAGGATGGAGTGGGGAGAGGTGGCAGCTGGCTAGCTGGGTGTGTCCTCACCAGCCTGTGAACAGCCCAGAGAAAGACCAGCAGGAGATAAGCTCCCTGCTGCTGGCCTGGCCCTTATCTTGGCCTTCCATATAGACATCTTCACCTGACTGGACACTGAGGCCACAGAGGAGCTTGGAGCTCTGTGCCAGGCTGAGGAGGGGGAGGGAGCTGCCTGTCTTAAGGGGGGCCTGACTCTGTGACCAGAGTCCAGGGGCCTGCCCTCCCTCAGCATTGCTTCCCCTATACTGTCGCCTGGACCAGGACCAATGTGTGCCCACTCCCTTGTTTTAGAGTAATTCCAGGGACTAGGCACCATCAGGAAAGGTCTCCTGAAGCAGGTTTTAAAGGTCTCTTTCCCAGCCACCAGCTCACCATCAGCTCTCTTTTGAGATGTCAAACAAATTCTTCCAACTCTTCCTGCCCCGACCCCACAAATCATCAGTATCTTTCTTTTGGGGATTTCCAACCTCTTCTTGAAATCACTGAAGTTCCCCTGAGAGATGACTCAGTTCAAGATGGAAGTCCTGACCCTAAACCCCAAACCAAAACAAACAAGAAATAATTGGAGTAGCAGATGGGAGGGTCAGATTAGATCTGTAGGCCACGTCACTTTAGAAAATTCGTCTTTCTTTAAAAAATGACAAATAGCTTACATTCGCTGTGGCAAGTTGGGGGCTAGGCATTTTCTATTTCTCATGTGAGGTAGCTCATTTAATCCTTGCAAGAATCCTAGAAGGTAGGTAAGGATTTCACCCATCAGGAGCCAAAGTTCAGGAAGAAATCACTTTGGCTTCTTCAGTGGCCCAACCAGAGTGAGCTTGAGTCCTCCACTGCCCTTTCTTCCAGCCACCCTCTCCTGGGACTCTCCAGCCCAGGATCTTGGTCCCTCTCCTCCCAAAAGACTTCTCAGCTGTCATGCAGAGAATAGCCTCCCAGAGGACCAGGGGTTCCCCTGAAGGAGGGATTCCATCTCCAGTTTCCACCTCACCAGGCACCAGCCCCAAATAAATCATTTCATTAGAGTTAATAACATAGTCCCTTTAACTGAAAAGTGCTTCCGAATAGATGGCTCTCTAGTCGGAGTTAATGAACAGATAAGAATCTTTGTAATTAACTCAGTGATGGCTTGCATGGTAATGGACATTCCTCCGGAGCTGCAGGACTCTTTGTTTATTGTTGTAAGTATGGGGTAGATATGGTCCTGGCCACCCTCCCTCTGACAAGCTCCTGAATACGCAAGGACCCCTCAAGGTTATTTATGCATAGCCCCTCCTTACAGAGACCCCGTGGGTACAGTAGAGCTCAGAGGGCTGCCTGGCTTTGCTCCAGCCCTTCTCCATCCGGGCCACCCCTCCTTTACTTGCAATGCTGTCCGGGTCTGGCTGCCACCCTGTGACCTGTGCTTTCCTATCCTCTTTTTCTTCCCTGATAGTATAGTGAGGCCTTGACAGACTCTGGTTATTACTGCACTGGAGCTCCAACTCCCACGTGTGTGGAGTGTGTGCACCCGTGAGTGTGTGAGGGTTTGTGCACCTGGAGAGTCCAGATAGTGTGGAGTGAGCAGGGTGCTCTGAGAGTTTGCATTTGCGATGCTCTCTGCGTGAGTGCGAGGAATGAGTGTGCCAGGAGTGTGTGTGCCAGGAGCGTGCGTGCATGTGCTCTGCTTGCAGCAGCGCGTTTCCTTGTCTTCTGACAGAGCCTGCCCTGGGGTCTCCTGACGCCACAGGTGCTTCCTTGTGTCTTCCTGGAGTGGAGTTTTCTGGGGTGGAGGGTCACTGGAGGTCTCCTAGGGAAGCCACACTGCTGGAATGTTCTTGCCTTTCCTTCCTCTCCTCTCTCCCCAGGGAAGCACGTCCTACCCAGTGGGCTACTCAGTCCAGCCCCCAATCCCTTGGCAGTGAGCTCTCCATGGGGATCAATCTGGAGCTGAGCCTGGAGGGTGGGAACACACTTCAGAAGGAGGACCCTGTCCTGGTGTGCAGGTGTGTGAGTGTGAGTGTCTGTGTGGGCTGCCTAGCTTAGGGAGGCGGCCTGGGGACAGTCCCAGCTTCCTGTCAGCACTGATGAATTGCATCCCACCAGGGGTGGACTCAGCTCCCTCTGCCTCTTGGAGGGTGGAATGCCTGCCAAGGCGGAGGCCGCTGGTAAATAATAAGGAGCAGGAAGGAGGGTCCTTCTCTTTTCACCTCCCACCATCTTGAATCTCCAAGGCTCCCTTCTTCTTCCCTCCTGTCTGCTCCCTGCGCTGTCTGGGGCCTCTCTGGTGGAGTCACCTTTCAGGGCAGGAATCAGGCTGCTCATCTTTGTGGCAGATGGGGCTCCCAGCCACCCCACCCCACCCGGGGCTTTCCTTTTCTCCCAGAATCCCTCCTGGCTGGCAGGCTCCCTCCTCGTGGGGGAAGCTCCTGGGAGCAGCTGCCCTGTAGATGTCAGAAACACGTGTAATGAAGGAGAAAGACAGTGGTTCTAGAGTTGCAGGTGGGGGGAGAGGGCCAATCCAGCCCCACAGGGAGGCTCAAAGAGGCAGGGGTGGGGTGCTGCCTGGGCTCTGGGCTTGCCCAGGATGGATGCCAGGGGTATAACTAGGGTCAGGCATTGTCTTCAGAGGCCCTTCAGCTGCCTGCCCCAGCTGGGACCTGGGGAAGGCTGTTCTGCACTCCAGCCCTGCTCAGTGCCTGGAGGGGCTATAGGGTCCCCCATTCCCCTGCTGGAAGTCACTCTGCAGATGGGGTCATGACTGGACTTCTGACTGGGCACAGAGGGGCAGCTTGGTAAGGGGCCTCAGAGGACATCTAGTCCATAGCCCCAGTCTCAGAGACCAGGGCCTGAAACACAGGGGAGGTCACATTGTGGGTGGGGTGCCTAGAAGGCTAAAGTCAAGGCCCTTGGCCCCATCCAGGTCCTTCCCTAGGGGCACCTCCTCCTCTCTGAGAGCTGAGAAGGGCTGGGTGCCTCTCTGGGCCTCTCTCAATCCTGGATAGTAGCAGGTCCCTCTCCAGGGGCCAGCAGCCCAGGGCCACTTCAAGCCCCCTCCTCAGTCCTCCAAAGCTCAGTCCTCCAGGCCTACAGAGGGTCACCTCTGCCCCCTCCCCACACTCTTCCTCCTCTGAGCCAGGCCCCTCCAGGGCTCCATCTCTCAGCCAGGCGAAATCCATCCCACCCCCTAATCCTCATCCCAGCCATCTGGTGGGCCCTTGCTAATGCCCCCTCAATGCCCTCTACACCGGGTCCCCAGCTCCCTTTCAGAATCAACTGCCTTCCACATCTGCTCTCGCCCTCGGTTCTGCGGCAGTGTGAGCGCGGTCGTCGTGGATCTCTGAATGCACGGGGTCGTTTCTTCAGGGTGTGGTCGGGTTCCTGCATTGGACTGGTGTTTTCCACAGGCAGGTGCTTTGTTTCCCCCTGCAGACTGGAAACCTCTATAGGGAAGGGCTTCCTCTTCCATCGGCCTGGGGGCTCCCCTGGAGCAGAGCCTGGGATTCAGGCATTGGACTGTGGGCAGGGGACAGGCTGCTTGAACCTTGGAGGTGTCCTGTCTCTCTGGCACACACACAGAGGATCACTTTCCCCACCCTCCCTGCTCCTTCACAACACCCGCTTCCCAACCTGGCAGCCCCCCAGCCCACGGGAGCAACTGCCCTCAGCAGCAGGGAGAGCAGAGCCAGGCAAAGCATGGAGGACAGCGGAGGGCCACTGAAGCCGCTCCTCCCCACCTCCCGCCCACCCACAGCAGCTGTCCCCCCAAGAGGGAAGGGAGATGGTAGCAGGGTGTGAACTGGCAGGGCTTGGTGGGATCCAGGACTTCACACCTAGAATGAAGTCCAAGAACCATCAAGGATCATGGCCCCACCAGCAGACAAGGGCAGAGTAAGAACTGCCAAGTCTCTGGACTTCCAGCCTGAGGCTCTACCACCACTAGAATGCCTCTCTGGGTCCAGTCCTCCTTGAGGAGGGCCATGGGGGTAAGTGGGGAAACCATGGAACTTGGGGCCCATGTAACCTGGTTCTGAATCCTGGCTCTGTTATGGATTTGCTGTGTGGCTTGAGGCAAGTCATCTAACTTTTCTGAACCTCAGTTTTGTCATCTGTAAAATGGGTCTAAAGATAGTATCTACCTTAACTGGTTATTGTGGAAGTCAATGAAAGGATGGATATGAAGTGGTCTGCAGATGGTGATTGCTGGTGATTTTTTAACACTCCTAGGTTCTCTGTGCCTGGATCCATGGCAAGGTTCACTGAGCCAGTGTGGCAGGATGGGGGCCTGGGTGGCCTCAGCTTCCTGTTTCTCTTGCTAAGTCCCAGGGGACAGCAAGAATTCCCAAGGGAAAGGGCAGGTGCAGGCCGACTTCCAGCTCCCTATGCTGGGCAAGTGTGCAAAGGCCATCAGTAGACAAGCCCAATCCCTCAGCAGCTCAGGAAAGCCTTGCAGGGTCTCTGCTTTGACAACTGCCTGGTTGTCTGCTGTGACATCCCCAGCTGTCCCTCAAGCAGTGGCAGAGAGGCCAGTGTGTATGGTGGAGCCATAGTCCTCCATCTGCCCCAAATATCACCATTGGTACCTTACTTGGGGTCTTGCAGCCTGGCCCCTAGCACAGAGCACTTCAAATCTTAGGACCCTTCTTAATCTCCTGCCATGGCAAACCTCTCCAGCCTGGCCCCCCTTCACTTGCCAATGTCATCTGTTGCCTCAGAATGCAGTAAGACAGTAGGTGGTCTGGGTCTTGTCTAAGCTGGAGACCTTCAGCAAGTTCCTTGCCCTCTCTGTGCCTGTGTCCTCATCTATGATATAGAAGTAGACCTATGTCCCTAGACTCTTGATAGAAATACAAGTGTTGACATAGTGCGGCTTTTGCAGGAAGGCCAGTGGATACGATCTAGCAGTGGTGATTTCTATATTTTCCAAATGAGGAAATGAGGGCTCAGAGTTGGTGAGGAAGTTGTCTGGAAGTCACACAGCAAATACACTGTCAGATCCCAGAAGCCCCTTCCAACCTGACTTGGGAGGTTTGGTCCCTTCAAGTAGGAGTTTCCTTCTCTGACCCCTTTACTGTATTCGTAATCTTCTCCGTTTGGCTCCAATATCTATCTCCCTGCCCCAAAAATCAAAAGCGACACTCTGCCGGGTACGTGGTAAGAGCTCCGTCTGTTCAAGACAGGCCTGGAGCAGCGTCCAGGGCTGGTGTGGAGCAGGGAGCTGGAGCCTGGGGTCTGGGTTGGATCTGACCCAGCGTGGCACAGGCAGAGGCAGTTTCTCTGGTGGCCGCTCTGTCTCCCCGCCCTGCCGTTCCCCTCTGCTGTCTGAGAAATCTCATTTTGCTAGCGAGCTGATTCATGGACCAGGTTCCCTGGTGTTCCCCAAGCAGCGCTCTGTCAATAACTATTCTTTACAAGGTCCCTTGATTCGTTTTCAGAGTTGAAGACAAATTTTTAAAGAGGAGTTCAGTGCCAGGGTCATTCCAGAGGGGCTGTTAACTTAATGTCCCACCTCATTCCCGCCCAGCCTGCTCCTGCTTGAATTTGGCCAGGGTCAATCATTGCTGTTCCTAGCAATTGCTCCTGGGTTCTTGCAGGTGGACTGGGGGTGAGGGATGAAGAGAAAGGGACTGGGCTGGGGATATAGCTCAGTTGGTAGAGTGCCTGCCTTGCAAGCACAAAGCCCCGGGTTCAATCCCCAGCACCGCCAAAAAAAAAAAAAAAAGAGAGAGAAAGGGACACAAATTACAGGACAGGGCAGCATGCATGTCTCCAGCCATGTTCTAAGGTGTGCTGTGTGACTTTTGGCCAACAGCTCTTCCTCTCTGGGCCCTTGTCTCTGGTTGGTGGAAGCACAGAAGCAGGCAATGCTTCCCTTCCAGCAGCGGCCTGGTCTCTGAGACTAATTTGGCAAAGAGGCCTCAGCAGTCAGGAGGCAGCTCTTCCCTCCTCCCACCATCTCCCCCTGGGATAAAGCCTGGTGAATTCTCCTGTTGAGCACCACTGTATGCACCAGCCTGTTCCTCCTGCCCAGGCTGGTGGCCCACATCCTTTCTGAGATATCCTCCTACCAAGTACCTTCTTCCTTCACCCAGGAAGAGGGAAGTAGCTGAACCTCAAGCCTAAACCTGATCCCCCAATTCATGCAGGGCCCACCATGTCTTCTCTCTTTTTGGTACTGGGGACCAAACCTGGGGGGCTTTGCCACTGAGCTACATCCCCAGTTCCTTTTATTTTCTATTTTAAGACAAGGTCTTGTGAAGTTGCTTAGGACCTCGAAGTTGCTGAGGCTGGCCTTGAACTTGCCATCCTCCTGCATCAACCTCCTGAGTCATTGGGATTATAGACATGTGCCACCATTCCTGGTGCCACCACACTTACAGTAGCCCCCACACGTTTGCACAAATGCTCTTGGGTTTCCTGACTGCTGGGGGCTCATGCTCCAGGCTCAGGGAAAGCAGGTGCAGTGACTTCACTGAACAAGCAAGTGCAGCTGTGGAGTGGTCACCTCCGGCCTTTACGCCCACTCCCCAGTCCTTGGTAAGCTCAGTTTGAACATGTCTCCTCACTCCTCTGTGCCCCACCACCCCAGGGCGAAACTCTATGGCCACCCCAGGTGACAATGGGCAGCTGACCTACCTACCTTCCCTGTGGGGCTCCTTGAGGACAGACCCACAGGGCTTCCCAGACTCCCCGGCAGGGACCAGTACTTACCAGGAACCTAATGTGTTGAATGAACCAATGGCTTATGCTTAATGCCTGCAGCCTCTGCACCCAGCAAGCTGGGGTCACATCTGTCCTCATCTCTCCCCCCTGTGTGAGTCTCAGGGAATGGCTTGGATCACTTATGATTTTCTAAACTAATTAGATAGTAGAGTCTAGAAAATCCCAAACATGGGATGATACAAAGGCCATCGATAGTCTGCACTTGGACTTGAACTGAGTCAGCACACATGGGTGGAGTCTCGCGGATTAGGGGCCTCTTCCCTCCTGACCCATGTCCTTCTGAGGTTGCCATGGGAGCACAGTCAGGGTGGATTTGAATGGCGGGCGTCCGGTGCACTTGGAACTCCAGGAGAGCCTGCAGGTGAGCCCTGGGGTTCCGCCCTGCACATGGCTTTCCGGCAGCTCCCCCTCACTGCAGAGCCCGCTGGATCCTTGCTCCAAACCCATCTTGGTCTGTCCCTCGTCTTCCTCTCAGACTCACATCTCACCTGGGAGCTAAGAACTGGGTGGGCAAGGCCCATTCCCTGAGAGCCTCTCAGCAGGGGCTGTGCCGGTGTCCCGTCTGCTGCAGCGCATCGTACAGAACACTTTACTCACAACACCCCCGGGACTGCTGCCTGGGTGGAGCATCTTCACATAGTGGGCAAGTTTGCGGGGGAATGCTGCTAGTACTTATGGGAGGGGTGGATGACTGTTCTTCCCTTCTCCAAGATGGCTGCTGTACTCACCTGTCCATGGCATAGAAGGCTGGGCCAGCTCCTGCCCTGCCTGCCTGCACCTCCTGAGCCCTGTCCCCGGCCTAGGGTTGCTGCCTGGTGTGTGTGGGTGATCTCTCTGTGTGAGGGACTGTGGGTGATCCATGGTCCATTGGTGGGACAAGGGGACACCCAACATGCCTGTTTTTTATTTTACCATGGAAACCCTGGGACTTTCCATATCAATGCCATATGGAAGAGAGCGGAGGCTTCCATAAGAGTGGTGTCAGGGAGAGGCCTCCTCTGGAGGAGTGGAGGGCACTCAGGGAGCACCCCAACCCTTTGGTGTCTCTGCTCTTCTCTTGCCTCCCACCCCCGAAGACATTTCTCTACAGAACCAAACACGACGGACTCCTAGAGTCGCCACCTCTTCGTAAGGCATATGGCCAGCTTGTGGATCCTTTGTCCTTTGATGTAGGCATCAGAGGGCCTAAGGGACCTGCATGCTGGGGAAGGAAGCACAGGGCCACCATCTGGGCCAGCCATGGGCCTCACGTCGTGTGGCGTGCTGTGTGTGTGTGCCTGTGTGCGTCTGTGTCCACACACATGAGCGAGAGACTGAAACAGCCACCATGTACTATCTGCTTGCCGGGAGTTACTGCTCCCACCCCCAGTCCAATGACCTCCATTTATTTATGAAAAATCCAACACAGTGGTGGGTAGAACCCAAGAGTAAAGTGGCGGTGGGATGGGGCAGGGGAGGCGCCAACTCCCTTGGCCTCCACGGCCCCTCAGCCCCCCACAGTGCTCCCGGGCCCTTCTCTTCTCCTGTAGGGATTGCTTTTTCCCGGGGTGGGGTGTGGTGGCTGCCTGCCCTGCGGTGCAGAGGGAAAGGGTGGGAGCAGAGCAGAGCGGCTAAGGCGCAGTAGTGTTGACCTTGCATTGGGGGAGGCAGGAGGCACCCAGGCCTCCCTGGGCCCTGCTGACCACAGTGCTCTGGGGTCTGGTTTGGCCAGAGAGGGACTGGGGACTCCTCTGACTAGGACCCCTGTCCACAGCCCTTGGGGCAGCAGGGAGTCCTGAGAAGAACCCAGGAAGGCGCTGGTTTGGCACCAGACCCCTCTGTAGAGTCAGCTCCAGGCCCCGGGAGGCACCTGGAAGCCAGCAGATGCCATGACTGTCCACGGACCCCCAAATGTTTTGTCTGCAGCAAGATCCTTGGCAAGGCAGGCAGCCCCTGCCTCCCCACCCTGCAGGACAGAAATCCCTGAATATTGGTTTGAGAAAAGTCTTTGTGCAGTCTGTGACACAAGATTCCCCAGGTCCTCCAGGCTCAGGGGGAGGACGGGGGAGCCCGAGACAGGGCCGGGCACAGTGTGGGCCCACCGCCCCCACGCTGGACCTCAGGGCCGCACTCCTGGAGCAGGCAGGCTGCCTAGAGGGGCAGAGGCTTGGAAAGGATAGAACAGAGCCAGGACTGCTTCCCTCCTTGCAAGCCACAGAAGGAAGGGGCCCTCCACCCTCAGCGGGCAGGAGAGGGTAACCGTGGCAGGTCGAGGGGCAGAGTAGGGAGCCAACCAACCGGCTCAGAGCAAAGCTGCAGGGGCAGGGAGTATAAAATAACCTGCCTGCCCTGCGGTGTGAACTGGGGGTTCCCGCTGGGTCCCACCCAAGCAGACCATGTGGGGGTCATCCTGCCAGCCCGATTGGCGTCTCTAAGCAATCTCTTTGATTCTGCGCATGTAATTGTGCAGGTCCGGGGGCGGAGTCGCCCGCTTGGTGCCCGCCACATCGGGGCAGCCCCAACCCAGGTCCTCTTCATCCTCCTCGTCCTCTTCGCCAGCAGGCACTGAGTCATAGGCCAGCTCCTCCGAGGGCAGTGTAGTGAAGGTGGTGAACTTGACCCGCTTGCGCTTGGAGGTGGGAGAGCTGGCGGGGTCCTCCGCCTGGTCCCGGGCGGAGCCACCCGAGGAGCCGTCGCCGCGGCCGTGCACCTGGCTCTGGACGCTGGTCTGTGAGCTGCCGCTACTGTGGTGGTCCCCGTGGCAGCAGGCGGGCACGGTTTCCAGCGGGTTGCCGGCGGGCGGCGAGAGCTCCCCTTGCACCCGCAGCGGCTGCCCATTGCCCAGGAACACCCAGTGGTGAGAGTGGTCCATGCTGGTCTGGCCCTCGGGCGGGATGCGCTTGTGCCGGTAGCGCAGCACGAAGACGATGCAGTTGATGAGGAAGACGAGGATGGCGAGGCAGAAGACGCCCAGCAGTGCGTACATGCCGATCTCCAGGTCGGTCAGACCCCGGGGCATCTGCAGGAAGCCGGTGGGCAGCGGCAAGAAGTCTTCAGTGGGTGGCACCGCGGAGGTGCCCAGTCCGGGGGCCACCAGCGCAGGGCCCCCTGTGCCTGGTGGACCAGCTCCCCGGGCCTCGTCCTCGCCTCCGCCAGGTCCTGGCTGGCTGGGGCCTGGGTAGTCATAAGTGGGGTCCTCTTCGTCCCGCCCAAAGTGCACTCGCAGGCCCACGGGGGTCGTGGCCAGCACACTCTTGCGCTTGGTTTTCTGGCAGCTCTCAGCGATGGTGAGCTCCGCGCGGAGCAGCTCCCCGGCCCCCTCCGCCTCAGCTACCACCAGCGGGAAGGCGCGATCCTGGGTCACTGTGGCCACCCGCTCATCCAGGCTGCTCACTAGCAGCCCATAGTCCCGTGGGCTGTAAAGGGAGAGTGGGGCTGTGGTGCCATCACTATAGGAGAGCCAGAGGCTCAGGAGGGCTTCCTGCAGGAGAAGGGGACAAGAGTCAGGGAGCCTGCTCCAGGGCTTCCCAACTGGGCCCTGATCCTATGAGGGCAAGGATGAAGGGTCTCTGGCCCCTGCTGCCTTCCTAGTGGAAACAGCCTGGCATGTGACAGGCACTCAGGAATCATTGCTGGTGCACAGGTCCCAGGTTGTGGGGCGGGTGAATGGCAAGTCATGGCACCCAGGCCTGGTACCACCCCAGAGACCGCTCCTGTCCTCTTGAATTAAAGGTAACTTCTGCCTTCAGTTCTGATCTTCTGCTGTAGGAGTGGCCCCCTATCTCCATTCCTGACCGTGGGGCCCCCGTTGGACCCTTGGCTCATGATAATACACGCCCCAGGCCTCCTCCTCACTCAGTCACAACATTCTGGGAATCACCCTTCCTGCAGACAAGGACGCAGAGTCCAGGGAGAAGCCATGGGCCTGGGTCATGCACAAAGCATTGGGGTAGGGAACCCCTGCATCCTGACTCCTGGCTCCATGCTTGACAACCACCTCCTCACCTCCCCTGTGCTCCCACCTGTCACCTTTCCACCTTCCCACCTTCCTCCTGTAGCCAGAGCCCTTGGTGTATAGTTGGAGCTCCAGAGATGGGTGGGGCTACTTCCTGGGGGTGGGGCAGAAATGATGCCCTCTGAGAAGCCAGGAGGGAGACCCTCTACAGGAAGATCTCAGGGTGGCAAGTGCAGGAGAGGGTGCCCAGACCCCTGTGCTGGGCAGGGAGGGGCAGGGCAGACATGCAGGGTTCTGAGGGCAGACAAAGCCTCCGTCACCTGAAGACCTAAGTAGGCTCATGGCATAAAGGCATGACAGAGCCCTAAGCCCTCCATCCGTACCCCAGACTCCCTGGCTGGTGGGCCAGGCAGCCAGTTACCTGCTTGAGGAAGGTGAGGGTCTGCTGTGCAGCTGTGGTGGCCAGGATGGTGTGGCTGCTCCCGGGGCTGGGCCGCAGGGAGAGGGTCAGGCTGGCCACCACCTGGGCCTGCAGCTGTGTGATGCTGACTTTCTCCTCTGTCACTGTCAGCAGTGTCTCCCCCAGCACTGCCTCCGTCAGTGGGGACACCACCTGAGGCAGAGCAGGGTGGGGGTGGGAGAGAGCCAGGAAAGCAGTACCTCCCACTAGGTTCCCTCCCTAGGAAGGATGCCCCATGATGCCAGAAGAGGAGCCCAGAGTGATAGGGCAGGCACCTGACCCTACCACAGGTCAGCAAGCAGGAACCAAGGTCCAGGGGTCACAGGAGGGTGGGGGGCTCACAGGAGCCAGTAAGGAACATGGATGAGAGACGTGAGCTGATTTTGAGGTAAATAACCCCTGCACAGTGGTAAATAGTAACTGATGTTTGGCCTCCATGTCAGGGAGACAAAAGGGAGAGGTGGGGACTATGGTCAATGCGAGAACTCATGCTCATGGAAAGGGGACACACATATTGACTCCCACTGATTGTGGCCAGGTGGGGATATAATAAGCTCAATGGTGCTAGATTCATTTTTTGTAAAACCAGAAATCTAGATTGTTTTTAAAAATGAGAAAACCTCTCAATTTGGAAATGTTGGATCAATCGTTTCATAGCCCAAATATGACTGCAGTCAGATTCCAGCCCATGGGCCATTATTTATAATCTCTTAGATCAATGATTTCTACCCAGACAACCAGTTATCAAAGAAGGTCAAAGTCGAGTTTCTAGATCTCCACACCTGCTGGTACTCCCCTGCTCCCATGCCCCCTCCCCACCTGCTCGCAGGACAGCTCCGTGCAGCCCCTCTCCCTGTGGGAGACTGGACAAAGGTTGATGCTGCATGCAGTGAGAGCCTTTGCCAAGGTGGAACTGAAAGACCTTGACCTTGGGTCATATAATTTCAGGCAGAGTGAAAGGTGGGAAGGAAGCATGTCCTGGAGGCCTGCTGGGGTTGCTCTTAGGGGTTCTGATCTCTCCACCCACAGGTAAACCAGACTCCTGGCACTGTCCCTTTGTGCTGAGACAGTTCATGCCTACCTTAAAGGGGGTGGTGCCTGGCTCCAGTCCAGCCAGCGTGCTGCTGTCCACCATGTGTGCCACTCGGGGGTCGCCAACCCGCATGAAGTCACTGACCAAGTCGGTGACTTCCACCAACCAGTCTGGCCCCAGCATGGTGACCACCTGGTCAGTGCCCTCAGACGATGTCGTGTGGAACTGGGTGAAGACCTGCAGGGTGGCATGCTGGTACTGCAGGGTGCAGCCTCTGCTCACGCTCTGCCGCCGCTCCTCTTCCTCCTCCTCCTCATCTTCGCTCTCCCGGGCTGACCTGGAGTGGGGATGCACCAAGGTCAGCGCTGGTTGGGCTGAGCGTGCCTCACCCTGGATCTGACCTGGACAAGTCCCTGCCCTCATCCTTGCCCTGCTGGTTCTTCCAGCTCCCCATGGGGGGAAGCCCTACAAACAGCATCTCCTCCTGGCTCAGGCCTCCATCTCTAGGTTTGGACAGGAGTCCCGGCCTTTTCCTCCCTACCCCAACCTCAGAATAGCCGGCGCTTGATCCCAACAATGACTCCTGCCTTTAGCACTAAGCATGAGCCTGGTACTGTGCTCAACTCTAAACTGGAGCAGAGGAGATCCTCGTTACAGAGTGCCAGAAGGCCTAACTGAATCGTGTACAACTTGGAAGCGATGAACTTGGAAATTTAACTGAGTAGATTTCCAAGCAAGGACTGGAAGGTGCAGCCCGGTTTCCCCTTGCTGCTTTTAGTAAAACGTGAGAGGAGAGAAATAAAATGACAAACCATTGAGCAAAAGGGAACCCGGGACCTGATGACTTGGGGAATTCTCAACCTAGCAGATTGGAAAAGATGCTCAAATCAGTAGGTTCCTTGCCAGGAAAGCTTGCTAGAGCTTCGTCGGAATCAACCAACTCAGGTGTTCATTCGCACACAGTGCTCTTTCATCTATGTTAACTAATTTAATCCTCACAACAACCCCATGAGAAGTATTATCTTGCTTCTTTTATAGGTAAGGAAAATGAGGCACAGAGAGGTTAAGTAAATAGCCCAAGTGTGCACAGTTAGTAACTGAGTGAGGATTTAAGCCAGGCTGTTTTCAGAGTTCGTTCTATGCTCACTACTCAAAGCAGCATCTCCATCACTCCGTAGCTGGTCAGAAATGCAGAGTCCCCGGCTTCACCCAGGCCTTCCCCATCAGAAGCTGCATTGCAGCAGGATGCTCTGGTGAGGCGTGCGCACATTCAGGTTTGAGAGGCTCTGGTCTGTACGAACTTGCTTTTGCAAATCTCTGCAGAACTGAACTCAGCCCCAGTTTCCCTTGGCCACCTCCTTCTTTCTCTACCCCACCTCCAGCTGCCTGCCACTTCCCTCGCTTCTCTTTCTGCTGGGCCCTTCTCTGCTGCAGCTCTGAGGGGTGGGTGGAGTGTGGTGAGGACACAGGTCTACACCTTGCAGTCAGGCACTCAGGCGTGTGAGCCTGCACCACAGCAAGGGGGCTGGGTGTGCGTCATGGTGTCTGTGTCCCTGTGCTCATGAGTCTGCCCTCAGTGTGCCAGGCGGGGGCAGCTGGGCACAGGCACTTGTGTTCCTGTGTTGTTTCATCTGCTGCTCTCTCACCCTGTCTCCCCAGCCAACTCCTTTCCACTCATCCTTTAAGATTTAACTCAAGTGCACACCTGTAATCCCATGTCTGGGGAGGCTGAGGCAGGAGGATTGCAAGTTTGAGACCAGCCTCAGCAACTTAGTGAGGCTCTAAGCAACTTAGTAAGCTCCTGTCTCAAAATAGAAACTAAAAAGGGCTGAGGATGTGGCTCAGTGGTAAAGTGCCGCTGGGTTCAATCCCCAGTCCAAAAAAAAAAAAAAAAAAATTCGAAACGCGGGGGTCAACTCTTCTCGGAAGCCTGCTTTGGCTTTTGGAGGGAGAGGTTTTCTTTGTTGAGCCACTTGATGCCTGTGCCCCCCCATGCAGCATCGTGTTCTGTGGCATGTAGGTGACCCTGCCTTCCCTGCTGGACTGAGAGCTTGGCAGGCTCAGCTCCCTCGCTCCACATTTCGAACACCGGTCAGTACCCACCACACTGTAGCTGTTCAGTGAGTTGGTTGATTGCACAGCTGACCCACAAATGGGTTCATCTGGGACCTTATACACATCTGCAGCTTGGCCTGTGCCGAGGCCATGTCCACCCGTGAGCATCCCAAGTGTCCTGTGTGTGCGAGGGGCCGTACCTGCGGTCGGGGAGGATAGGTACCCTCCAGCCCTTCACTTGGCTGAGGCGAGCATCTGAGAGCTCGATGTGCAGAGGCAACTTGGGGACCCAGACTGTCATTTCCAGGGGGGCGCTGAGGACGTCATAGCGGAAGGTGACCCTGGCGTTCATGGACCCTCGAGACTCCTTTCCACTCACAAATACGTAGTCGCAGCTGCTGGAAACCTGGGGAGAGGAGGAGCAAAAGATGTGCCTTGCCTGGCAAGTCTTCCTGCAGGGCAGTGTGGGGGTCTTGCGTGTGGTGAGCAGGGCCTGGAGGCCTGCTGAAGAGAGGAGGGGGGAGAAGGCACTGATTCTGCTGGGAGAGGCCAGTTTCTACCCTGTTTCTCCAGAGAGCCTTCCTCTGTGACCACTGTGCCTTGGCAGGGGCCAGCCTGCAAATGTTTTTGCTAGGGGAAGTTTCTGACCTGACAGAACCACACCATGGAGAAGGCTCCAGGTGGAGGGGCCTCACAGGGCCCTTAATGATTGGCAGCTCGGGAATCAAGTGTCTGACAGGTAGAGTCTGCCAGTGCACACAAGGCCATCCGCTGGGCAAGAGGAAGCTGAGGCGGAGGGGACAGTGGTGAAAGCAGGTCCACACCTCCTCTGTGCCTGCTGTGGCATGGCTGCCCCAGGAGAGTGGGCAGCTGATTAATTTCAGGTCAGGGGGTTGCACTAGCCAGGTGTGGAGGCGAGGAAGCCTGGGAAAAAAATATGACTCAAAGAAGCCCAAACGCAGACAGGTGGATATTTGCCACCAGTATGTGTGGCTTTGGCAAATGCATGCCCACCTGGGTAGCAACCTGCATTCCTAGAGATTCCTTGGATGGAAACTGGCTGTCTCCTGAGGAGCACATCCTTCCTGGAGACCAGTGCCCACTCACAGAGAGGTTGCTGCCAGTACTTCAGGGCAAATGCGGATGGGTGTGTGTGTTCAGTGTGCCCACGCACACACCTGGCGCTTGCTGGAGTGGCTCCTGTGTGCAGGCACCCAGGCACTCCTGCTGGTACATGCCCTGAAGGCACTATCTCCAGTGGGTGGAGGATCCCCAGAGTCGCTGCAGTGGGTGCTGGGGTGGTGCTTGGACTGTGGCTCATCCAGAGATGAGCCCCTGGACCATCCCAGATTCCTTAATCATCTGAGGGTGGGTGGAGGAAGGTGGGGACAGTAGCCCTGCCAGAAAAGCTCATTTGTCACCTGGGCAGCAGAGAAGCCCCTCTGTAGGCTGGCAGAGTCCGTTTAGAATGCTGGCAGAGTCCATAAAGCACCTGAGTGCATTGCACGGAGATTCATAACAAATCTCATTTTGAATCCTTGATAATTCCTGTCCGTATCTAAAGCTGTCACCAGGGTAGGGGAATCTGGGCAACAGAAAAGGTGCCAGGTGAGGGCTTCTGGGAGCAGGTGTCTTTATTGGATTTCCAGCCAGCCGGCAGTGGAAAGCCCCAGGGCCCGGGGCAAGGCTTCTAAGCTGCTGCCAGGGGCCGTGGGGTGTGCTCTGATTCCCCTGGAGAGCATTCTGCCAGGGTCTGGATGGAGGGCAGCACCAGGTTCCCCACACTCAGTGGGACCCCGAGGCAGGGCATGGAGAGAGTGAGCACCAGGGAGCCCAGGTGAACAGAGAGGACTCCTGCCTCCTTCCACTGCCTCCTCCCCATCTCACCTCTGCAAACAGGAGGTGGCAAAGCGACCACCCACATCAGAAGAGTGTCCTGTGTTCTGGACTGAAGAGGACCTGCTGGAATGCTGCAGCTGGGAGGGGCCTGCAGGAGTCGGGGATGTGGCAGAGTGGGGACCTCTGTCTACAACCTTCTGAGGACTTCCTCCCAGGCTTCAGGGGCAGTCATCCAGGGGCCCATCTCCCCTCTCTTCCTTGCCTTGTCCAGTGTCTGTCACACCCCAGGGCTCAGTAATGACTTGCTGAATTGAGTTCGAGTCATCGACACTGCCTTTTCTCTTTGGGATGGCCAAGCAATCAGCTCCCTCCTCCACCAGGAAGCCCTCCAGGACTGGCTGGGGCAGTACTCCAGGGCTGAGGGAGGAAACCTCCCAGAGGGGAGAGATTTGGGGATGGACTGCTTCAGACAGGTGTGCTACCCTCAGGATGCACGAGCCTGGTGTTGTGGGAGGGAGAGGGAGGTTACAAGTGCAGTCTTTAAGGATGAGTAAGATAAGCCACCTCAACTCTAGTTCGGGGTTCCACTCCCCCAGAAGGTCTAACACCATCGTTGTCCAGAGGACCTGCCTCCAGGAAGCTCACCTTGATGATGTCCTCGTTGTCAGACTTGCATTCCACTAGGGTGGAGACATCTAGCACAAGGCCTGTCACTTCGATGGCGATGACTTTCACAGGGATGGCCACTGTTCTGCCCGTCAGGATGGCTGTGTTGATGATCTCTGTATCCTACGGGAGGAGAAGGGGTGGGTTTCTGTTGGTGGTCTCTTTCTCTCCCAGGATATGTCCACAAAGGCCCTGGTTGCTGGCTCCTGTCATTCCTCAGAGTATACCCTTCCCATGGGGACACTGGTACACATGTACAGGGACGGGCTGCCGCCCAGCCTCACGCTCCTTCTTGGAGGGTCTGTTCGCTGCTGCAGGAGCCTCAGGACTGCCTCGCTCTGCTCCCCAGCCTTCTACCCTCTTCTCTCCAGCATCTTTCATGCCTCATGGGATGCTCAGAGTAACACGCAAGGCATTCACCTGGCTACTCAAGGTGCCCTGGGCTGGTCCTAGGCATTCCATCCTTACTACACCCTGCACTTTCTAAACCTATCACGTCTTTGGAGAAACTGCTCATATCCCGACTCCTGCCCCTCCCTGAGCAGCCCCTCCAGGGGGGTCTGCCCCTCCCCAGCACCGCCTGCCTCCCAGGAGTGCACCCTGGATGCTGGAAGCAGTCTCCTACAAGCACACACACACTCAGCCATGCTCATTTCTTCCCACACACAGAGACACGGGCATCCACTGGCCTGGTCACCTAGTCACTCACCATGGCCAGGGGCAGAATGGCTTGCACATCCCGCTGGATGACCGTCAGCTCGGTGACTGCCCGCTCCAGGTCAGGTAGGGCACCGTGGCCACGGTAGTCGATGTGCCACATGATTCTCCGCTTGACCGAGTGGCTGGTGAAGTTCTCCATCTCGAAGTCTAGCTGCAGAATCTCCAGAGGGCCCTGGCCCTCCCTGCCAGGGAGGGGAAGGAATGGGAACAGAGGATAGGCTGGGAGAAGTCTGGGAGCTCTGAAACCCTCAGTGGGGACCCCATCCTTCCTTAGCAGCTGCCTTCTGTGGCCCTCCTGAAGTGACCTGGCCCCAAGATCCCACTTTGGGTCCCAGACCTCAGATTTCCCATCAACCAAGTCCCAGCCCTTCACGAGCCCCGCCTCCTCCACTGAAGACCCCCACCCCTCTAGGTGCCTGCTCTGCAGAGCTAGAGCTCACCAGGGGGGCAGGGGTGTGCCCTGGGCCCAGGCCACATCCACAGTGGCCGTTGAGTGCTTTGCCCCAGTCAGCAGCTCTGAGGTCACGTGCCACTGGACACTCCGTGACTTGGTGCCTAGAAGGGTCACACCCTTTTTGGCCTTCACCCTGGAATAAAAGGGCAAGAAGAGGAGGGAGAGGGTCAGGCTGGGACCCAAAGACTGCCTGCCTGGCCACCACCTCTAGGCTGGAGTTGGGGTGGGGGACCAGGTGAGCTAAGAGACCCTGAGTCTGAGACTTAAGAATCTGGGAATCTGGGACCACATAGCTGCATATTGCTTGTGTGGGGAGGCATGTTGGTAGGGACATTTTTTATGTCAGAATCACCACCATGACTCAAATCATGCATTCCTACTGGGAAACATCATGTTTTGTGGGGATGTGATATGATCTAAGCATTTCTGAATTCATGAACTGTGTGCTTCTCAAGGTGCAGAAAAAGCAGGACTCTAAAAAATTTTTCTCTCAACCCGAGGACTGGGACTAATATCCCAACGGGCACATACACCTGTTGGTCTTAAGGCTAGTAGCCAAGGGGGTGCTTTCTGATCTCCATGCCTCCTCTCCGGCCTTTATTTTCTCATCTGTAAAATGGGCTAGTTGTACAGCTGATGTCCCAGGGCCATTTCAGCTCCATCCCATTATTCTAGACCTCTAGCTTTGTGAAAACTGGCCATGCCTTTTACTGTGACTGTGACTCCATTGAGATGAAGGAGAGGCAGAGGGTTTGGTTGCCATCAGAAAGGTTAAGAACTTGGCGGAGGGGAGCTGACCTAATCGCCTGGGTTTGCTCAAGCCATAGATGGGAGAGCTGAAATTAGGATGCTGGACAGGGATCCAGCTGGGACCTGGACAAGGTGTCCAGGATATATTTGACCTTGGAAGGGAAGCCAGACTCCTGACCCATAGCCCCATTACCTGAGTGTGAAATGCTCCACGCTGGGGATGGAGGGCGAGGAGGAGTTGGGGGCCAAATAGAGGAGGATGCTCAGCACCTCCCCAGGCTTGAGCGGCCGGTCGGGCAGGCGGATCATCAGGTTGCTGTCCAGCCTGTGCTCCTGCAGCGCCCTCCGGGGTGGCGGGCGGAAGAGGCTGATGCTCCCGATGCGCAGCAAGGGGTGCTGCGTGGGGCTCTCAGCGCGGGCCCCTATGCCCTGCCCAGGGGCGCGCCGTGAGCCCCCACAGCCCCCCGCTGCATCCGGGGCGTGGAGGGTGTAATAGAGCTCAGCCTGCTGGCTCTCCCCCGCCGCCTCGGGCTCTAGCCCATCTGGGGACTTGCGGCGGGCGCTCGGGGGCACTGCGGGGGCCGGGGGTCCAAACCAGGCCAGGGGCAGCTCGGCACGCACAAGACAGGTGGCCAGCCCCCCACTGAGACGGCAGGAGCTCTTGACCTCCCGGGCATCCCTGAAGGCATGCAGGCGGACACAGGGCAGCCGCTCGGTGACGCCAAAGTCATCCCAGTCTCTGCCGGCCACGTAGAAGAGCACCTGCGCCACGGGCTGCGAGGCGGGCACGCGGGCGCGGACGATGAAGGCCCGCACCTTCCAGTTGACGGTCAGGCGCTCGGGGATGTCTAGGGTGCTGGATGGCTGCAGGAGCTCCCGCGCTACCACCTGGCTGGTGCTGAAGGGCCCCAGGGAGACGTTGAGGACCGGCAGCTCCTTGGTCTGGAAAACCACGAAGGGCTCGGAGCGTTGCAAGGAACCGTTGGTCACTGTGGGCGATGGGGGCCGCGCCTCCCGCAGGAAGAAGGCCAGACGCGTGTGTGACAGGCGGTAGCTGACCGGCAGCACCGGGCTGGCCTGCGGCCCGGGCGGGCTGGGACTGGCCGGGTGGGAGCGACTGGAGGCTGGGGACAGAGAGCAAAGAGGCCCAGAGTGGTCAGGAGAGGCGTGCTGGACCCCAGCCCCCGGCTGCCTGCTCCCATCCCCACAGAGGGCCACTGCTCCCCAAGCACCCCAGCTCAGCCTCCTCCATGTCTTTAGTGGTCCAGGGCCCTGCTGCCACACACCCAGCCTGGCACCACCTTGGCTGTGATGTTAATTACCCTCTCACCCTCGATTCATTTCTTCCTCTTCAACCTCAGGGTGAAGCCAATCCCATCACAAAGCCTCGAGAGGCTTTGGTGAGGTTGCATCCCCTGGTGCCCTGAAACCTCCAGACCTGCCAAATGAGCCTCAAAATTGTTTCTGCCTCAACGTGTGGGTGAGGACCTTCTGAAGCCGTGTGCCCACAGGGCTGAGCCTGGCTCTGGCAGCTGGGAAGTGTAATTCTTCCCCACATGCTGAGCTCTGTGCTCAGTGCTTGCGCTCAGCTAGTGTTAGCTTGTTTGATCCTCAGTTCTGTCCTTGGAGGTGGGCATTGTTATGATCTCCATCCACTCAATCACTTTCTGTCAATAACTTTTTTGTGAGTACCTACACTTCCATCTTACAGATAAAGGAACTAAGGTGTGGGGCACTTAAATAGCTTACAGGAGACATATGGGCAAAGGGTCAGGAGTAGGATATGAACCTGAGGCCACTTGGCTCTCAAACCCCAGTCCCAGCAGTCTCAGAGGGTGTAGGGTTCCCCAGGGACCCCCTAGGTCCCCTTACTTCCTCTTATCACACACTATATAAACAGGGAATTTTATCTTCAGTCTGCCAAAACTAAATGTGGGTCTTCTGTTTGGTTTCTCCCTGCTCCCAACCCTTGCCCCACCTACCTAGGAAGCCAAGTTCTAGCAATTCTGCCTCCTGGCCAGTTGCTTTGTCCTGGGCTGTCCTCTGTCCTCCATCCCCAGGACTCCACGCTAGGTCAGGCCTCACTCCTGTTGCAATGCCTGACTGGGTCTCCCCACACTCCCTCTCACCTCCTCTCTGGCATCCTGACATTCCCCTCTCCCCTCACACAGCAGCCAGAGCAGTCCTTTTCCTGGACAGGCCAGACCTTAGTGACCCTCAGTCCTGTCTCAAAACATGATGGCACTGTCAGGGGATAGGTAGGACCTATAGTGGAGGCCTGAAGTTTAAAATCCTTTTCTGGATCTTCTCATAAACTCTCAGAGTCCCATCCATCAACTTTAAAATCAGGGTGATAACAATCATCACAGGCCACCAAGTTGCTCTTTGTTCTGTGTTTGAGAATCCAGTAAGGAGACACTCTATCAATTGTGTAGCTCAATGCAAACGTGGGTAGGTATCATTAAGAATTTCTCCTGTAGCATGCTTCCAAAATAAAGCCCCGACCCACCTCACAGGGCCCTCTACTTGTGGTCCTGGGACCCTCTTTCCCCTAGGACTCCTCGTCTTGAGCCCCTCCAGCAGGGCAACCAGGCAAGTCACTGTCCTTCTGCCCCCTGATGTTGCCTTGTGGCTCCTCCTTCGTGCCCTCTGCATCCAACCCTCTCCTTATTCAAATCGGAATCTTCCTCCAGGCCCAGTGCCAATGTCACCTTCTCTAGGAAGCCTTTCAGGATGTGCCTCAACTCTGGGAATTCCCTCGGAACTTTGTCCTTCTCTCCGGGGTTCTCTCACATCCTGCTTTGGGTGGGAGCTGCTTGTCTACAAGGCCTTGCATCCAGCAAGCCTTCAACAAGTCCTAGCTGATCTCCACTGAGCCATCTGCAGAGACCTCTGTTCAAAGGAGAGACCCCTAGTCGGTGTCAGACTTTCTTGTAGTTTATGCATATTTATCATTTTATCACTATCCTTGGAAACTTGACATTTCCTCAAACAATCATACTCAATTCCTTAGGAAAGCAGTGAACTAAAATTTCCCTGCACTTGAGGGCCCAGTGTCTCCATCCTATTTTTAAAAAATCTGCAGTTTCATCTCCTCTTTCAACAAAATAAGGCAATTGGCTTGAGTGGAGGCCCTTGGGGTCAGCTGCTGTAGGAGGAGTGGTTCTTGGTCTCTCCACTCCTTCTTAAGGTTCCTCCTGAGCAGCCCTGAGGACCCACTGGGGAAACGCTGGTCCCTGGTCCTCTGGGCAGCCCATGCTTTTGCCACCATACAGTCTCACTGCATTCCCAAGAGACCTCGGTTTCCAGGCTACTCTTTCCTGCTGGATACTCTTTAGCTGATGAGGAGCCACTGGGGTGGAAGGGGGTAGTGGAGTCCAAGATGAGGTCAGGAAGATGCTTGCAGAGACAGGAAAAACTTTCCTGATTGGAACCTGGAATCTCAACATGTCCATGCAGCCTGGGGGGACTGGCCTCAAGGTGTGCACATGGATACCCAGGGTAGTGTCCTGAGCCAGGCCACAGCAGCCAGTCACCTGCTTTGGAAGCAGCAGAAAGCAGGGAGACAGGCTCTGGGACTCGAGGGCAAGACCTCGCCCTGCTACAGAGTCCTGGGCATATTGTTTCCCATTTGGAGCCTCAGATTCCATCTCTCAAATTTTGCTGGTGACATGGGTCCCACACACCTCACAGAGATGTTGACAATGGCTAAAAGTCCCAGGGGTAGGACATACTCTGAACACTGTAAAGCAGCCCTGGGGGGATGTGGCACTCATGTGGTGGGAATGTCCAGGGCCTATGAGTGCTGGGCCTGAGGCAGTGATGGGCCACCATGCTTGTTCCTCTGGGCTTGGAGGAGGGCAGCTGTGGTCAGGAGAATGTGAGTGCTCAGTATGCAGGGCAGGGGGGACAGGCTGGGGTGGAGGGCAGAGGGTCAGAACAGTGACCCTGCCCTTGTTAGCCATCTCCAGGAGACCCCAGAGACTGCTAAGTGGCACTTAGTTCCATTTGCCTCTCTCACCAGCCCAACTTCACTGCGGACCATCTGGATCCCTTGGAAGGCACAGTGGGGACAGAGCCCACCAGATGGCCGCCGGACTCAGAGGGGCGTGAAGGAAGGGATTGGGGCACTGTGTTTGCCTGCCCCCATCTACCCCCCAGGGAGAGAAGTTGTCTGGCAAAACCAAGATCTGGGATCGTTTAGACTGCCCTTGCTGTTCTCAGAATCTGCTGAGCAAATGTCTCTGCCTCGGGCCGCTGCATGTACTGTCCCCTCTGCCTGGTGTTCCTCTCTCTCCCACTCTCTCCAGTCTTTGGGGCCATCTGCCCTGGCTGTCCCATCTACAGTAGCTTGTCCCACCCCCCTTGGTCTCTCTCCGTCCCCTTTCTCAATTCATTTTCTTTATAGCATTTATCGCCACCTGGTTTCCATGGTGAGCTTGCGTGGTTCTTGTCCACTAGACACGATGACACCAGGGATGCAGATACAGACTTGCTCCTGCTCTGCCCCAGCACTTAGAATAGGCCCTGGCACATAGTGGGTCGTCAATCAGCATTTGTTGAAAGAGTGACATTCTCTGAATGAGCAACCAGCGCTGACTGGGATGCTGTGGGGTCATGAGTTCCTCGTCACTGAGGCAGCCAAGAGGCAACCGGATGACCACTAGGGAGGGTTCCTGGCACTAAACCAAGGAGTGCCTCTTGTAGTCTTTGGGCAACCTTGAGGATGAGAAATTGAGTGATTGGCATAGTACTCGATCACTATTGGGGAAAAGCTAGCATTCTAGAAAGGGGTGCCAGAAAGACGGCAGTGTTACAATTTTTGTATTCATATCATTCTGATCCCCAGCACCCCCTATCCATCACTACTCAAAATCACTGTGTCCTTTGGGGCCCTGAGGTCTCCTCTGTGGGGGAGCAAGGTGGGTCGCTGGCACCCTGGCACTAGTCTCTGCTTTCCTACTTGTTTTATCTGCAGCCCAAAGGAAGCTGCTTGACCTTTCTGGGCCTTGGTTTCCCCTAGAAGTGGGGGAGTCCCTGGAAGCATTCTGGGGTGGCTGGAGAGTGGAGGAGGTGAGATGGGTGGAGTCAGCAGATCACACAGTGGGTCAAGTTTTGAGATACTAAGCATACACTTGCGCCCGTGTGTGTGTGTGTGTGTGTGTGTGTGTGTGTGTGTGTGTGTGTGTGTTAGCGCGGCCTTTGTGTTAGCTCAGAGCCCTGACCTCTGGACTGCATGGAGCATGGCCTGGGCTTGCTGAGGAGAAGCTGCTGGAAGGCCCCTGAGGGAATACAGATGAGGGGTGGGGCTGGGGGATCAACATGGAGACCAAGGTCAGGAAGGGCCCAGAGGTGGGGGAAGGAGCAGTGCTTCAGAGGTGAGATGGGGGTGGAGGTGACAGCTCAGACCCCCCTGGACACACTCGACAGGAGTTGCTGCACACCTCCAGCCTGGTGGGAGCCTTTGAACATGCCCACGCCTGTCCCTCGGGGCTCCAGGAAACGTTTGAAAACCCCACCCACCAGGACCCTCTCCCCTGTGCCATCTCCTGTTGAAGGAACATCTCCAGGTCTTCTCTGGCTCCTGATTGGGTCTTAGGGCTGAATTGTGTCCTCCTGGTTCTTATGTAGAGGTCCTAAGGCCCCATATCTCAGAATGGGAGTGTATTTGGGGAAGGGGTCTCTAAGGGGGAAGGGAGTTAAGGTGAGGCTGTGGGGGCCCCTAATCCAGGGTCCAGGACACAGATCTGCATGGAGGAAGATGGTGTGAAGGCTCGGGGCAGACAGGACGAGGGCCCTGCCAACACCTGGTCTCAAGCTTCAGCCACTGGAGAGTGAGGAGGCCCTGATGCCCAAGCCACCCAGCCTGTGGGCAAATGAGCAAATGTCTCTTCCCCCATCCTGACCTGGAGGGCCATGGTGCCCAGCAAGCTAACACATGGGAGCTGGCCTCGGTTTCCCCAGTGCGACATGGCAGAAGACAGACTGGGCTATTCCTGCTTTTGTTCATGGGATGGTGATGGTGACTGAGGGCTGTGCTGAGCCTCCCCAGCACCCCAAACCCTGCCAGAACTGTGCCTGGCAAGTGACACTCCCCACGCAGGCTTGGCCAGCTCTGTCCTCCTGCAACCAAAAGGGACCAAGGAATGAACCTGCAGGCAGGGTGGAAAGGCATTAGATCCACCAAGACCCAAGAGGGGAGTGGGCATGGGATGGCATGGGGTCCTTGCCTCCTTCCATGCCCAGCTTGGGTTTCCCCTCCCCCCCGGGGAACTCCTCCCAGGCAGATGGCTCCACTTCTCTCTGCAGCTCTGTGCTCTGTGCAGCTCTGGCCTGGACACGTCAGGAGCAAGGCCCAGTGCAGGTGAGATGCAAATGACCCAGGAGCAAGGGGACTCTGGCTTGTGAGCCCCTCTGCAGTGCGGAGTCTCTCAAGTGGCCTCCTCTGCTGGACCCAGAAACTTGTCTTTGATACTTTGGCCTTTCCAGTTGACTGGGATACGGGTGACACAGGAGCTGACTCAGCTGTGTATAGCACCAGGTGTGGCATACAGTGGGTGCTTAATAAATGTTAATTGTATCCACTTATGAGGCTGGGGGTACCTGCTCAGGGCCAGCGGGTAGACAGAGTCCCCTCCCCTTTCATCTCAGGCTGGTCCTAGTTGTCTGGGAGCACAGGGGGGCCGCTGCCCACACCCCCAATGACCTTTTCTCCAGGTGCAGAGGTCAGGCCCCCTCCCTCACCTTCTGGAGCACATAAATGAATCTTCATAAACGCTGGGGCCAGGCAGGCTGGTGCCCCTGGCCATCTCCCTGCTTCTAATCAAGATCAGATACCTCCTGCTTCTACCTCTAATTGTCCCCAAATTAAAACGAATCACTTGCAAATCAGAAAAAAAAAATATAATTAGTTTTGGTGAGTTTGAGGCTGCGGGCACAGCAGGGCACACCGGTTGGGACCGGGGGTGCTGGGCTGCACTGCGAGAGGGCTCAGCCTGCTGCTCTGTGGGCCAGGCCTGAGGTCAGGGTTTGCAGATCCTCCAGCACTTGCCTGGATTTAAGAATGGACAGGAACAAACACACAGCAAACGAAGCCTTGGGACAGATCCAGGTGGGCACTTCAGAACTCCCAGGGGACAGTCCCCTTAGTCTGTGTGTTTAGCACGCATCCCAGGCACTGTTAGCATCACAGAAGTTTGAAAAGCAGCACTAAGTAGGGAGGGTTGGTGGAGGTGCTGCAGAGGTTGGGCCTTGCATAGTGCTAGGCAGCCATGCTGATGGATAATGATGACAGATACCCAGAGCCTGGAGCAGTGCCTGGCCGGATGTGTGCCATGTCTTTTTTGGTCAAGTGCATGAATGGATGGATGAATGAATGAACCAATGAGAGGGAGCAAGAACTATGACTAACAAAGGTGGTGAGGGTCCAGGGGCCACGTGGCCCAAGACCAGGAGGGCAGGGATGGCTACGCCCAGCAACCCTTCCCCCACCCTGACCTGGAGGGCCATAGGAGTGCCATGACCGAGGGAGGGACTGGCCTTGGGGAAACACCTTGACTCAGGAGAGCTGCTCTGCAGGAAGCTGAGGCCTGGGGCTCCTGACAGGGAGGAGGGATGCCCCGGTGGCAGGCTGCCCTTCCTTGGCTGGTCAGAGGGTCTGGGCCCTACTTCCCTGAGGGCAGATGGGGCTTCACAGCCAGTGGAACCCAGCAGTCCCTGCAGAGCTGTGCTGCTGTGGGAAAACCCAGGTCATGAGAAACATCATCCGGTTTTTAGAAAGAATGAGTGGCACTTGATGTTAGCAAGGGCTTAAGAACTGTGGCTCTCTTGCCCCCTTGGTAAAGGGTAAACCAGGGAAGCTTTCTGGAAAGCAATTTCAAAATATGTTTGAAAGGTCTTAAAATGTTCATGCTCCTTAGCCCAGTGAATCCTCCTGTGAGGATCTCATAAGCAGAAATCTGCTCAAAGGTTTAGGTAAAAAGATGTTCACTGTGATGTCATGCTTATTAGTGAAAAATCAGAAACAACTGAAAATGTTCAAAAGAAAGGTTGAGTTAAATAAATGCAAATGCACAAGAATGGAAGTGTGCATCCATTATAGATAAAAAAAATTTTTTTTAAATATTTACTCAGTTGAGAAAATGCTCACAAAATAGTGTTAACTGACAAGGAAGGACACAAAGGGGCTCTATGGCCCGGTGCTGGTCTTCTATGAAAAGACGGACACCGAGAGGAAGCCCTTCACAATGCTAATGGTGGTTATCATGGAGGGGTGGGGATGATGGGTGATTGTTAGTTTTTACTTTATGCTTTTATGTATTTTCCAATTGTTTGCAATGAACATGCATTGCTTATAAAATTACAAAGAAAACAATAAATGCCCTTAAAAATGAAGGAGAGTGTTTGAATCTTTTCCAAGAATTAAAAAAAAAAAATAAAAGGGAATTAAAACAAACAAAAAAGGGAAGCTATCTGGTTTTGGAGAAACAAACTCACATTCAAATTCCAGCTCCGTCACTTCTTGGCTGTGTGACCCAGGGCGAGTTACTTAACCTCTCTGACCCTTCATTTCCATACACGTAAAATGAGGATCAGGAAACCTATTACACAAAGTTGCCATGATTAAATAAGAAAACTGCTTGGTGTATTCCCTGGTAGAGCTGGTGCTCCGTGTCATCTGTTCCTTTATTCCTTCACTCGACACTCATTGGTTGTTTGGTTCTGAGAGGAGGGAAGTGCTGACCTGTTTTTCTCCAGCACTTGGTGCACTGTTTGGCTCATGGCAAACATTGGTCCTCTGTCAATGTCTGTTAAGTTAAATAGGACAAGTCAGAGTTGACAGGTGCAGAGAGCAGTGTCCCAAGGGCCTTGAGGAAGCAGGGAGGCTGGAGGGAGAACTTCCTGTCGGGGGCCCTAGAAGCCAGCCCAGGAAGCTCTGCCACTGACCTGCTGTGTGACCTTGGTCAGGTCCCCTCCCCTCTCTGGGCTCAGCTCCTCATCCGGGAGCAGAGCAACCCCTGCCCTGCATGCCACGTGGGTGGCTGAGAGGTGGGCAGGGGCTATGTGTCCAGGGCACTTTGGGGGCTCTGCACCTGGAAGAGTCCAGCTGTTCCAAGGGGGACAACAGCAGGGCCCTGAACACTGCCTCCCCTCTTGCCAGGACAGGGGCTCAGCTGCTGTGGGACAGCTCCTGTTCCAGGTGAGGCTCCAGCCTAGCCTGGCTCTGCTGCCACTCCCAGTGCCTAGTGAGGGCCACTCTGGGTTTTTCTAAGTTGCAGAGAGGGTCTTCCATAGAGGCCAGTCCCTGTAGGAATGCGCCCACTGGAGGCTGGAGCTGCAGTGGACCATCCTGGGCTGGAGGGGAGACAGAAGGCACCCAGGGTGGAGGCAGAGAAATGGGTGCGGAGTCCACCCCATCCCCAGCCCCAACCCCCTCCCTCCTCCAACCTGCCCCTTTCCAAAGCAGCTCCTGCCTCCCACAGTGAGGCTGCAGACCCCATCTCTAGGACCCTGGGGTGCTCCTGCAGGGCAGGAGGGCATCTCTTCTCCTCCCATGCTGCTCCCCAACACTGAGGGCCCCACCTGCCTGCAGCCTGTGGCCACGCCCCCAGTGATGGGTGAGAGGGTCCATGGAAGCCTGCAACAGCCCAGAGGCCCTATGACTCTGGCTGGCTCCCTGGCAGGCTGTAAATCCTGGAGAGGCGCTTCCCAGGGCTGCCACCCACCCTGCCCCCATGCTGGCGGCAGCCCAAGGTTGGACCGAGTGGGCTGGGAGGAGGCCACGGGAGGGGCGCCCCTCCCCCGCTCTGCTCTATGCGCCTCCCAGGAGACCTGCTGGGTACCCAGCAGCCTGGCTAGCTGCCACCTGCCTGGGAACTCCCTACCTCTCACTCAGCAGAGGGATGTCAGTTCCCTCCACTACCTTTTGCTGAGGAGGAACCTTTGGGTCAGGAAGGCTGGGGTGGGACTGGCCAAGAGTCCCTCCACCTCAGCTTCCTCAACTGTCCAGTGGGGTGGAAATGGCACCTCTTTCACTGGGTTGCTTTGAGAACCAATGGCTCTGTGAGAAGGCTATCCACAAATTGTCCCCCTGCCTAGTGCACGGTTAGCCCTCTTTAAATGTTAGCTGAGTTGAGTGTTATTATCGTCATTAACGGAATGCCCCACGGCCTCCTGAGTCAGGTCCAGAGATCCTTGGAGACCAGGCACTGACTGCTGGCCTAGGTGGGAGCCCCAGCACTCATCGGCGCCCCCTGCTGGTGGAAATGCCCATGCTAAGGGCAGGGCGGCCACCGTAGTCTTCATCCCTGGCATCTGGCAGCTAGCTCAGAGCCTTGGCATGGTCAAAGCTGAATAGAGGGCTGTGGAACGAGAGAGTGATGGGGTGGTCCTGGGAGGTTGTGCCTGCTAACACATGCGGGTGTGAGCACACACACACACACTCACACAGCCCGCCTGGCTTCCCTGGCAGGCACCCCTGTCCTGGGTCTTCTGTCCTTATCTGGACACTCTTTTGTGCTTTCAGCATAGAGGCTGCGGCTCACCGTGACTCTCATCTCTAGGACTAAGGAAGGAAATCAAAGGCCCCGGCAGAGGAATGGAGGCAGGGACCAACGGCAGAATGAAAGAATGAGGTGAGCTTAGCTCACTAGGGCTGGGACTGCTCCCGAGAGCCCCGAGGAGGGCCAGGGTGCCAGAAGGACAGGCAGCCACAGGACCCCAAGAAGCTGTTGCCAGTCCCCCTGCCCCAGGTTAGAGCAGCCATCTAGTACTCCTTGGGAAATTGTGGTCCAGGGAGAGAAGACTTGCTCAAAGTGCACAGCACCCTACAGGGGCTCCTGTTTCCCTCTCCCTGCTAGTCCATCCAGGGGCCCCTTCCTGCTGGTCCCTGGAGCCCTGCCACCAGAAGGAAAGCCACTCCAGGGGAGGTCAAGAAAAGGCTCCTTGGTCCTGGGAAAGCAGCTGGGTCAGCATCCCTGCCATCCCCTCCAGTCTCTGAGGGGCAGGGACAGCACAGAGGGTGAGAAGGGGTAGCCCCATGGGGTGGTGTGGGCCTCCTGTGGGAAGGCCTAGAAGAGGTACTGCTCTGGCTCATGCATGGGCTGCAGGGTCTCAAGGCAGCAGCCACCTGGAGCCTAGAGGTCCAGTATTGAGAGGAGAAGTCAAGGCAGAGGAAGGGTGTCTATTGTGGGGACAGAAGCCTGCCCCTCTAAGGGCATGGTGGCCTGGGTCTTCCCGCATGCCTTCTCTGCTCTGTGAGTAGGGGCCTATGTCTATTAGTCTGTGACCTCAGGCTTGGGACCAGGGCTCTAGCGGCTTGTGAAGACAAGAAGGCTTTGTATTCCCAGTGGAGCATCCCTCACCCCAGAAAGAGCTTTGATTCCTGCAAATCTGGAGGGGCCCCCATCTCTCACCCTGTTCCCAGCAGTGACCTCCTGCCAAACCCTCAACCTCAGTCCTCAGTCTGCCCAGCTGTAAGGGATCTGATGTGAGGTCCCTGTTATGATGGAAAGGACTGGGTGGGGGACCCCCGAGTGGAGGAGGAGGGGCCAAAGTGTTCTTTAGTCCCCAGGTCTGGAGTTGGCCAATGGGGTGTGTCTAGAGGTTAAAGGAAACTGTCTTAACAGTCCTTTGTTCCCAAGTGTCCCCACCACCAGCTTCCACTGCCATGCCAGGCCGCATGAAGTCAAGGGCTCCCTGTCCAGCCAGCACTAGGGCAGTTCCACCTTCACTTCAAGCACCCAGGCTTCCTGGGTTTGGGGTGGCCATGAGTGACTCGGAGAGAGGGTCAGTGGAGTGCAGGAATGTGCTCACGGAGGGACCTTGTGGAGGCTGGCCTGCCAGCCCAGTCCTCAGCACACCCACGCCAGGGCCTCAGGGTGGGAGGAGGGCAGGACAAGAGAGCGATTCTGAGACTCTGACAGCCAGAGCCGGTCTGGACTCTGTCTGGCAACCAGAGACAAGAACTGCCACCAAGGCCGGTCCTCACAGGGTGGTGGTGACCTGCTCTGCTGGCCTGCCCACCCAACCTGGTGAACCTGACCAGCCCTAGGTTCAGGATGGGGCAAGCTTTGGGGGAGCGGGAGGGAGAGCTTGGAAAGAAGGCCAGGCTGAGGCTGGAGGCAGGCGGAGGGAGGGGAGAGGCAGAGGAGCCCCACGCTGGGCTGGCCAGCGTGTGGCTGAGGAGGGAGGAAGAGGGGAGGAGCCAGGGCAGGGGGAGGGCAGGGAAGGAGCCAGGCGGGACCTGTGCGGATGGTGGCTCTGGCCTGGGAAAGAGGGGGTGGGTGGCAGCAGGAGTGCGGGGGAGGGGCGCGCCGTGAGTTACACTAAATGACGAATGTGCATTATCCTAATTATAGCGGAGCAAGCTGAGCCTGCCCACTGGTGCAGCCGCCTGCGTCTCCTAATAAGCAATTAGCCACAAACAACAGAAAAGGAAAGTGTGCATGCGTGTGTGTGTGTGTGTGTGTGTGTGTGTGTGTGTGAGAGAGAGAGAGAGAGAGAGAGAGAGAGCACTCACACATGCTTCCCTTGAATGGGGGTGGGTTTGGAGCTGGACCTTGGGAGGCTCTGGGGTCCTGGGGGGCTCTGGGGTCTCTTCAGGCCTGGGCAGGGGTAAGGGCTGCAGCAAACACAGGGCCCTCTGGGAGAAGTTCAGCCTCAATGTCTCCATCTGCAAAATGGGGCCAACAAAGCCCACCCATGCACTGTTGTGAGGAGTGTGGGGTGCATGCTTCCAAGTGCGACCCCACCTGCCTTGTCTCCCCCAGTGAGCCTTCCCTGATGGGCGGGGCCCCACCCCTCAAAGCCTAGGCCCTATTGTAGCTGGTGTCTCTTGTACCCTGTGGATGAACTGAAGGTTGTCTTCCTGATGCATCCTGGGTATTTCTAACTCAGTGCCAGGAAGGGGCTCCAAGACTCTCTGGTTTAAACCACCTACTTTACGGATGGGAAAACCAAGGTCCACAGGAGGAAAACCCTGCGGATCCAATCTCACAGCTCCCTCCTCCTCGGCCACCGCTCTGCCTCACTGCCGCCCATTCTTCCTCCCCATGGGATGCTTACCTTCCTGCTCCCCAGCCCCAGGTTTCCATGAGTGTCTCCTTTGCCCCACAGTGCCCTGACTTGTCTGTCCCTACCTGCTCTTGAGTCCTCTCCTCCCACACCCCAGCCACCCATACCCCGGGGTATCTCTTGCTATTTCTTTGCGATGCTGTTCCCTCTGCCAGCTGTGCTGTTCCCTGCACATTCCACCTGGTTGGTGTCCTGTGTATCTTAACGTCTCCCAGGTGTCACCTCCTCTATGAGGGCTTTCTTGGCGGCTCCACTTGGCCAGGTGAGGTCCTGATGTCTGAGCCACCCCCGCCGTGGTCTGTCCTTTCTGAGCTGGGACTATAGCTGGGTCTGCTGTGCCTTCTGTCCAATGGAGCCTTGCTGAGGGCTGGGACCAGGCCGTTGCCCATGCAGCCCCGATGCCTGGGACAGTACTAGGGCTTGTCACAGATGCTTAAAGATATTCAACAAATAAATATTTATTCAGCCTTTCTTTGCAAAGACCCTGCTGGGAACTGCCAGGGAGAGAGAGATAAAGAAGATAGTTTCTGCCCTTAAGGAATTTGCCAGCTAACAGGGAGACCAGACAAGTACATAAATAACCATGCTAAAAGGTGGGCAGTGCCGTGAGCCCTTGCAGAAGAGAGCTCCCTGGGGGCTCCAGGAGGAGCCAGCCACCCACGCGAGAAATGCTTTCAGAGGGAGCAGTCGCTGAGCAGAGGGTCTTGAAGAGTGGGTGGAAATTCAGCTGCAGGCTGGCTGCAGCAGCACCTGGGGTGGGAGAGATCAGGGACACTTCCGGTGGAAAGGACAGGATGGCACGTAGGAACCAGACCTGGAAGGCAGGTTTGGGTAAGAAGAGCAGAGACATGAGACTGGACGGGCAGGGTGGCCCCTGGAGGGCCAAGGCTTTGAAAGCCTGGCTGTAGAGTGTGGATTTATTCCAAAGGTTCTCAAATATTCCTTGGAGCCCAGGGGCTCTGTGGAGGGGTCCCAGGGCCTGATTGTCACATGGGCTATTACATGACTGGGGGGTCCATGGCATGTGCATGGCAATGGGGGAGCCACTAGGAGAGGGCTGTGACGCCGTGAGCTGGCACTTGTCCCTGTGCCCCACCCCCACCCATCACAGGGTGACGTGGATGAGCTGCTGGTGTCTAGCTTGAGAAGCTGCTGCTATAATTAATTTCCTGAGCTTTCGATGTCTCAGTAATTACCACATCTGGCCAGCTGACCTGGCTACCAAGGGCTGGGCATCCTGAGGGGAAGGGGCATCTCCTTCCCTCCCGAGGGCTCTTTCTGGTCACAGGTGCATTCTGCTTCCTTTTCCTGTCCTCGTCTCACTCCACTCTAGTCCTCTATCTCCTCTCCCCTGCCCCTGCCTCAGGCCTGACTTGAGCCCATGCCTATGAGGGTGCTTAGAGAGCAGAGTCCAGGGGGCCAGCTGAGCACAGGACCTTCCCCAGGCAGCTCCCCCAGCTCCCAGGACACGCCTCCTCAGGGCTGCTTGATGTAATTCACCCACCACTTAAATAGCTGCTGAAATGCCGCCTCCTCCCAGTAGCCTGTCCAGATTGGAGGAAGCCAGGCTGCTTTAGACATCTCTGTGTCCTATGCCAAGGAGTCTAAGAAGAGGGCCATTCAGGAACTGAGTCCCAGCTCAGGGGAAGAGGAAAGCCAGAGCTGATTAACCACTCAGCTGTGAGTGCCAGATGGGAAGTAGGACTTCTGGGCTGTGTCTCCACCGGCCTCGCCCTCCTGACTCCAAACATCAGCTGGAGTGTTCAACTAGACATTTTTGAAGTTCCCTACAGTCCTCAGATTCTGGATGAGGCCACACAAAAGCAGATGACATCCTCTTCAGTGCTAAGGCCACCTGCTCCCCTGTCTCTACTAAAAAGATAACTCTTATGTGTTCTGAAATGACCACAGCTGGGTCTGGTTGCCAAGCACCTCCACGCCTCAGTTCCAAGAAGGAGAGAGGGCAAGGTGGATTACAGAGCCCGATTCCCAATTCTCTGAAGACTCCAACCTGGGGGGAGGGGACAGTACCACTCAGAAGGTCCAAGTTTCATATGATGGGTGCAGATGTGCTAAATGCTAACTCCGTCTTGCGGTGCATCACCCCCTCTCACAGTGCTTCCTCCCTTCTGCCTCCAGAGAACGCACCTGTGGTCTCAAGCCTACACAGTGACACTGCCGCTGCCCAGCTGCGACTGAGATCACAGATCTGGAATTTAAACCCCGTGCTATTACGAAAGCGCCTGTGGGGTATCTTGGGGAAAGGGGATATCATAACATAACAAGAAAAATACATTGGGTCTTTGTCCCCTGTTCCTGACAGGCAGCTTCTAAAACCTTTGAAATTTCCAAATGATAGAGTGGGAAGACCATCTTTTGATATTCATAATAAGCCCCCTTCCCCATTCCTGAGTTTATGCTAATGAGCTGACTCTAGGAGGATGCCCTGGGAGCCAACCATGTGATTGGAGACTTGGCACTGTGGCCCCTCCCCTGACCTCCGGGCAGAGTCAGGAGTTGGAGCTTGAGCTGACCACAGGTGGCTAAGTTGGTAACCCATCCTGTCTCCGTAAGGAACCTCCACGAAACCCCTAGCCTAGAGGAGTGGGCGAGCTTCTGGGTAGTGAATGTGCCCATGTGCCTGGAGGACAGTGCACCCCAACTCCCTGGGGACAGAGATCCTGCACTTGGAACTCTTCTCTATCTTGCCCTATGTACCTACCCCTCCTTGGGCTGTTCATTTGCATCCTTCACAATATCCTTTCTAATAAACTGGCAATGGGGAGCAGGGTTTCCCTGAGTTCTTTGAACTGTTATAGCAAATCAGGGAACCCAAGGAGAGGCTCACAATAGCCAAGGTGGACGCACTGTGGGCACCCTGGGCACTGGTACTTGCCATTGCATCTGAGGTAGGCAGCAGTCTAGTGGGAGGGACCTTAACCCATAAACCCTGCAGGAATGCCCGGCAGGTAGTGTCAGAATTGGATCAAATTGTAGGACACTCTTGGTATCTGTAGAGAATTGGTGAATTGCCTGGTGTGGAACATAAACAAACCCCCACATCTGGGGTCAAGGTGTTGTGAACAGAGAACTGGGGTCTCTGTGTGGAAGGGATTCATTTGTTGTCCCAGGAAGACTGGAGGTCCTCTCCAGGACCACCACTGTTCCCCCTTCTTCCTGACCTGAGCACCCTCCTTCTCCCCCTACCCACGTTGTCCTTATCTGTCTCCCCTGTGCCAGGTGGGCCCTTGAGGAGGTAGCCAGGGATTCCCATCTCTAACTCAAGTCCCCAGCTGATGTAAGATTTTTCTAAATATTGGTTGAACTGGATCAGTGAAGGGAATTTGGAGGAGAGCAGATGGGAACTGAAAATGAGTTAGTAATTTCTCAGGGTCCGAGCTGTCCAGTAATAGAAGAGGCTGCCTTGTAGGGCAGAGTTCCAGGCCCTGAGAGGACCCCAGGCACTTGAAGCTTGGCGATCTCCATCAGGGATGCTGCATGGGCCTTCTGCATGGACAGAGGTAGGCCCAATGCTCTTCTGGCTGGAGGTTCTGGGAGGCTCCTATTGACCAGTACTGCTGCCTATTACATGGAGGGTGGAGGAGGACCGGAAAGAGGTCAGGAGAGAGGAGAGGGAAGGACGAATAGAAGATGGTGTGGTGAGAGGGGCCCCTGTGCTTCATTTGGGCAGGGGAGGTGCAGCCAGGTAGAAGATGGGATTGGAGCTGAAGAAACTTTGCTGGCCATGTCCTTGCTTGTTACATGAGGTCATGGGATTGGGGCATCTAGAATGACCCTCAAAGGCCCCTGTGTTAAAGAATTGGTCCCCAGCTTGCTATTATTGGGAGGTGAAGGCACCTTTAAGAGGTGGGGCTTAATGGGAGGAGGGTAGGCCATTGGGGGCGTGTCCTCAAAGAAGATGCTGGGACCCAGCCTCCTCCTCTTTCACATTTTTGCCCTTGAGGGGATGGTTTTGCTCTGCCATACACTCCTGCCATGATGTGCTGTCCCTCACCCTGAGGCCTAAAAGCAATAGATCTGCTCAATCGTGGATAGGAACCTTCAAAACTGGAGCCCACATAAACTTTTCTTTAAGTCAGTTATCTCAGGTATTTGTTTTGAAGATGGGAAACTGACAAGCACAGGGGTGAGACACTGCCCTAAATCCCAGGTGGCCCTTTCTGTCCCTTCCTTGGTAGGAGACCCAGCAGGAACAGAGGCTGGGCATCCCTTTCCCAGGGACCGGGCTTCCTAGCAGTCCTGGAGCCAGGGAGAGGTAGAACTGTGGGGCAGACCAGATCTAGAAGTCCAAGAACACGTGGTTTGTCTTCTGGTTCTGCCCATCCCTTGCTGTGTGACTGGCAGGTGACCCTTCCCATCCCTGGGCCTCAGTTTCCATGCCGGTGGCCTCTCAGCCCCTTCCACTTCTGACCTCTGGATCATCCATTCCTGCGTGATAGACTGAATGAGTGGTCTCAGCTCTTCAGTGTCTGGAATAGTGGGCAAAGCTGCAGCCAGGCATGGTCCTCGGAGTGGGGAGAGAGCTTGCCTTCTCCTGAGCCAGGGCTTGCCCATGCCTGGCTTAAGCTAAAGATATTTTAGCCAACGGGACACACACAGAGGATGGAAAGAGCCCTCTTTTTGGCATGATTGGGCCTTTTTACTAAGAGAAGAATGTTCCTCCAGGAGGGCCTGGTGCAGACAGCAAGGGAGAAATGTGCATAGACCAAGACTGGCCAGAAGCTGGGGGTCCAGTCAGCAGGACAGGCTGGAATAACCAAGCCCCAGGCACCTATTGGCTCACGAGAAGAAAATACTCATTATTTGAGGACATGGAATCATGGCGGGGGTGGGTTGGTGTGTTGTGTGGCATACTCATGGCAAGAACTAATAAATCTTTCCAAGGTGTATGGAATCCAGCAATGTCGAGGTTCCTCTGTGGGGTCACTGCAGCCCTTCCCCTGCCACTATGCAAGGCCACCGCTTAGCAAAGCCACAAGGCAGTTCCTTGTCTGTCAGCAGCCAAATGGGATAGCAGGCCAGGTCAGGCTGCTGAGAAGCTGGGGGCAGCAGGGCAGGCTGACTTGGTGGGGATTGCTCTGGATGGCCAGGAAAAGTCCAGAAGGGACTGCGTCATCCTGCCTGACCACACCTACTGAGGCCAGGGCACTGAGGATGCCTGACCCTTGTTCCAACAGGAGACAGCTCTTCTGGGCCCAGCTTTGAAGCACAGTAAGGATCTTGAAGCTGGGCCGAGCTTCACTCATGACATGGTTCATGCTCTGAGGGCCCCAATTGCCCGTGTGACAGTCAGGGACAAGGGACCTGAGTCTGCTCACTTAGGACTTCACGGCTGATTACATAAGGAAATACAAGCAGGTCTTCAGGCAGCGAGGACGAACACATTCCTTTCCGTGCAGCCGGCAAGTCTGTGAGCTCCTTCAGCTTCGACTGCTCAGCTCCTCAATAGCTCTGGGGAGCAGGGTTCCAGGTAGTAGCAGCCTCTAGATCAACCTGGTTTTGAATCCATCTTGCCTCTTCCCGGCTGTGTGACCTTGAGCAAGTTGCTTAACTTTGCTGAGCCTCAGCCTCCTGTCCTTTAAAGTGCTGATGGTAACATTGAGCTCATGGGGTTGCCTGAGGATGGGATGGCGAGTGCCATCGAGGGGCCTGGCACAGAGTGAGTGCTGTCGTAACCCTTGGCAGTGCTATTAGTCCCCCATCATTCTCATTAGATGGCGAGCTTTCTCTTCCTCAAAGTGCATTCATTCCTTTATCTGGTCCTTCAAGAGCTTACTATCTGCCACGTGGGGCACAGAGAAGTCACAGTTGTCCTCCAGGGGAGACAGACCTGACAGAGCTGTCGGGGGCACCCAGAGTGGGCAGATGATCCCACCTGGGAAGCACAGTGACCTCAGCAGGGAGCCGAGTAGGAAATTGCCAGGAAGAACCTGGCTAAAGTGACCGAGGCACCCAGGGTCACCTGTGTGGGTGGGAGATGGAGAAGTGGGTGGGGACACAGACTGGGGAGGCCAGACCAAAGGACCCTGGACACAGCCACGAGGAGCCGGAGGGTCTGCCCCTGCAGGCCGGCAGTGGGAGAGGAGCCCGGTGCAGGTGGGGCCAGGATGACGTGGTCAGGCTTTCACTCAGGAAGAGCTCTCTTGGGAGCGGCCTGCAGGGAAGAGACCGGGACCAGCGTGGGCACTGGGGTGTGATCCCTGGTCCAGGGGAGGCTGTCAGGGCTGAGCAGGGCAGTGATAGTAAGAAGGCCAGCACCCTTCCTGAGAGCCAACCCAATGCCTACCAGGGCTGTGTGGCCTTGGGTGTGTCTCCCCCTCTCTGGGACTGCAAGGTGCTGCTGTGAGGATCAAATGAATTGAACACGCGAAGCCCTTACACTGACGCCTGGCACCGGGTGTGTGCTGGGGCAAGGCGGCCACTGTTGCCGTCACTTCCCAGCAGCATTGGGTGCCTGGTGGCCAGGGAGTGGGGAGGTGGGGGGAGAGGGAGGGGTGCAGGGGGATGGGCAGGGTTCCTGCTTGGCATCAGGGTGAAGGAGTGTGGCTTCACCCTTTGAGGCAGGGGACGGGGGGGCCAGGCCTGGGAGGTGAAGGGGCAGGGACTGAGGGTCTTGCTGATGACCATAGTGAGGACCTGTGGAATAACCCAAGGAGATGGTGGATGAGTGACCGAGAGGGCCCAGGGAAAGGCCCATGGCTCATCCCCGAGGCTGGGCGGGCAGGGTCGGGCCTGGAACCCCCAGGAAAGAGCGGGTTGAAGAAGGACCATGCCTCAGACCTCACCCTCCAGGGACCAGGCCAGGCCATGCAGCCTGGGTCCACTGTGGCGTCTGCTGGGTATAGGAGCCTCGCAGCACCATCTCCTCTTCCCAGCACCTGGCACAGACCAGAGGTTTATTATTGTGACCAGAAGGCAATGCTAGGCTGAGTCTGGAAGTCATCTACTGGCCTCTGGGGAGCACATCTGCTCAGTGCACAGGGGACGGGGGACATCTTAGGGCCCCACCTGTAATAAGAGGAAGGGGCTGAGCAGTGCTTCCCTTGGGTCCCTTGTAGCCCTGGCAGCTCTTGTGGCCTGTGAGGCTGTCAGTCTCCTGCTCTGGGGCCCCAACACCCATGGCTGGGGTAAAACATGGTGCATCCTCTGGGAGAGGAGCCTGGGGTACAAGGGTCTCCTCCACTGTCACCATCCTGCACCCTGACCCTCCCTCACTGAGTTCAGCTTTGTGATCACACAGAGACTTCCCACAGGGAGGCCACCCCAGCCTACGAAAGGGAGCCTAGGCTGGGGAACATCCTGCATGAAGGTCTCCCTAGGAGGCCATGCCACCACCTGCCACTCACTCACAGCTGGCTGGTGGGCACTTCTAGGACCTCCAGGGGAGCAAATCCCATCTCTCTGTGCAGTGACAAACATCTTGCTTCCATCCCACTCAGAACCCTACTTGCTTCCCCATCTCTTGCCCTTGGTCACAAGAAGGACTAAGGGAGCCATCCTGTGGGGTTCACAAGGGACGCATGGAGCCCTGAGCCTGCCGGGCACTGCTCCCAGATTCTCTTCTCTGCGAGAACTCCAGCTTGTACCCTGCTGCCCAGGAGATGCCCTCCCTCTGCCAGTCCAGCTCCATGGGATAGTGGCTTTCTGCAGGGGGCATGGGGAAGTTGTGGGTCTTCCTGGTCCCTGACAGTCTTCCAGTGTGACAGCATGTCCTGTTCTGAGGGAGAGAGGGGGGCTCCCTTTCCTAGGTGTGGAACTCCACCAACCCTTCAAAATGTGTGAGCTGTAGGGTCCCAGCCTAGCCTCCTCTTCATCCCTATGCACGAGATGGTCAACTGAGGCCCAGGGAAGTGAAGGGGTCCCCTGAGCCCACAGGAAGAGGGGACAGGGCTATGTGTCAGTCTGGCCTCTGATCTGTGCTTGGCGAACACTTTATTGACTAGACCAGGCTTCCTGGCAGCACTATTGTTGCTTCTAGAAGGCAACTAGCTTTTCCCTTTCTTTTGTGCAAGGTGGGGCCTGATGGGATAAAGAAGTGGTTATTATTATTATTATTATTATTATTATTATTATTATTATTGTACTGGGGATTGAACCTAGAGACACTCTACCAATGAGCTACATACTCAGTCCTTTTTATTTTTATTTTGAGACAGTGCCTTGCTAAGTTGTTAAGGCTGGCCTCAAACTCATGACCCTCCTGACTTAGCCTCCCTAGTCTAAGATTAGGCATACCACTGTGCCCAGTTTGGGAGGTGGTTTTCAAACCATGCTCCAGGAGGCTGTGGCAGCAGGGTTCCCCTGGGTCAGACCCCAGACCCAGTGCCTTACAGAAAGTGTTGCAGCCAAATGGTATCCACAGAAGAGGACTGGCCCTGGAGTCTGCATGCTGGGTTCAGATCCTTTCTCTTCTGCTAACTTGGAGCAGTGTCCTCTTTGAAGGGGTCCTTTTGCTCATATGGGGCAGCTAGAGGGGCTACAGAGGCCCCCAGTACAGTGGAAGGGGTCACAGGTTCAGGAAGGTTCCTGAGCCTGGGGTTTGGGGTGGTGGGGAGGCAGCCTTGTAGCCTGGGCATTGCCTCCCTCCTTCTTCCCTCTAAGCCGCAGAGGGGCCAGAGCCATTATAGAGAAGGGACTTGGAGTCAACAAAGACAAATTGGTTTAATTGACCCAAATTAGCAGCAGGAAGGGCCCCAATGGCCCAGCTGCTGGTCCATTTAATCACTGTCATCCTGTGTGGTCAGGGACAGCCCCCTCCCCCAAGGCCAACAGGGTCATCTTCCCTGTGAATGGCAGCCTCTCTTGTGTCCTCCATCTACCGGAAAGAGGGCTGGGGCTCTGGGGACAAAGACTGCCTCTGGCCAGAGGCCAAAGCTCCCTTTAGGGCTGACAGCCCAGCCTAGGACTTTGAGCCCCTCATTCTGAGTTCAGTTGCAGTTCTGGGAGAGAGAGACTCCCTGGGCACAGTGGCACAGATCATAGGACCTCCACTGTCCACCTCCTGGGCTTTAGAGGTGGAAAGAAGGGCAGGCTTTGCTGGACCTTCTGAGCTACTCTGCTCCCCTTTTTCAACTCCTCACCAATTTCCTTACCAAAGCTGGGGTGGTGTCAACGGGGACCTCCTGAAAACCTCTAGAAGGTTGCAAGCCTCACTGATCCCTGGTGACACTTCTCTATAGGATTCCTGTCGGCTGTTCCTGTCAAGGGTCTGCACTTCAAGAGGGCAGGAGAGCCTCTGTGTACCCCAGCGGCCTCCCGGTTCCTGCCTGTTGCCTGGTGGAGACCTTCTTGTTTCCCACAGCAAACACTGATGGAATGCCCTTGGTGAGCTGGGCCTGGGCCTGGGTGCCATATCAGGGCTCCCAGTGACCTCGTGGCCTCGCCCCATAGATCCCCTTCTCCAGGGGCACCCAACTTTGCCTCTTCCCTCTGACTACAGGGCACTTGGCCATCTCCATGAATGCTCTACTGGGTTCAACCCAGGTGCCAAAATGCACTGCAGAGAAGACCCCTGAGGGTGGAGTCTCTGCTAACTAGCTTCACTGAAAGCAGAACACCTGTCTCTGTCTCTCTCTTACACTCACGCACGTGCGCGCATGCGCGCGCGCGCACACACACACATTCCACACACATGCTTCCACTTATAAATGAGCCGCTTATCAAAAGTTCATTGGAAATTAGCTCTTAGAACTTGGAAACACATTTCAACCCATTTTCCCACAGAGACAATATTATCAGGAGTCATCAGCAGTAGTTCAGGTTGCATATACCTTATCTGAAATGCTTGGGACCAGAAGTGTTTTTTGGTTCTTTTTCTTTTTGCATATCTTGTTTTGAATATTTGCATATATACAATGAGGTATCTTGGGGACTGGGACCCAAGCCTAAACATGAAATTTATTGATGGCTCATCTACAAGACCCTACACACATGGCCTGAAGGTAATTTTACCTGAAGGTGATATTTTCAATGCTCCTGCATTTTTACTGTGACCCATCATGTGAGGTCAGGTGTGGAATTTTCTACTTGAGGTGTCATGTCCATGCTCAAAAAGTTTCAGAGTTTGGAGCATTTTGGATTTCAGGGGTTCAGATTAAGAATGCTTGGCCTGTGGTAGTTATCAGTATTTGTATTCCCAGACTAGCCCACCAAGAGATTTTTACCCATAATTTGGTAACTATTTATTGATCCCCTACTATGTATATGATGAGACTGATTGGTGATGTAAGACAGATACTTTGAATTCTGGGTCCCAGAGCAGGGGACCAAGTGAGGCAGAGGAGGCAGGAAATGAAGAATTTCCCTCCAAATCATGTCAAACGAGGTCAGGCCCATCTTCAACACGCTTCCACCTGCCTCCTCCTTCCCAGGGTCCTATCCTCTGGTCCCAGGGCCTCCATATCCTCCTTCCTGCTCAGGTCCCAGCATCAGGGAAACTCCCTAGTCCTGTCCCAGTGCCACAGGTCCAAGGGTCCCTCCATCCTAATTCAGAAGGCCTGGGTGGGTCCCACTGTACCCACTCTGTAGTACTGGGACAGCCTTGCTCTGGCTGTGGGTTTCCATCTTGGTTTCCCATCAGAATCACCTGGGAGCAAATTCCAAATCTCTAGGCTGGAACCCAGACCCCAGCATTTAAAAACTACTCTTCAGCAGGCAGCCAAGATGGAGAACCATTGTCTGACCTGTTCTGTTTTTTGCAAAATGTATTGTCTTGTCCTCCATCTCAATCCACAGATTACCAGAATCTGTAACTCCCCACCCCACCCTGTGACGTGGCAGCAGCAAGAGTCATTCCTTTTGCATGGGCCATCAAGGAGGGGTTTATATCCTAACAGCCCCAGTGCAGAGGCCACCACCAGCCTAGCCCATCACCACTGCAAGGACAGGACACATTCCAAGATGATGGGACTGACCACTGGCGGGTGGGTGGAGGTTGGTGAGCCACGTCAGCAGACACTGTGCTGGGTGTTCCTTATGCAGGCTTCTAGTATGGCCCCTAATGTGGGCCATTCATCTTCCATGCTCTGATTCTCCATGCACCCTCTTGCTGTGAAGAAACCCCCATCTTTGTTTCTTCAGAAGACACCTGCTTTGGATAGCCCCAGGACCTGCTCCCATTCCATCTGGAAGGTTTTTGCCTAAGGCTGGCAGTGTTCTAGCTGGGTGTCTGCTTGGGACTCCTATCTGTGCCTCCACTTATTTCATAAGTGTGCCACTTATTTTCACTTATTGCCACTTATGGGCTCAGACAGGCTTCTGTGAACCATCGTCTGTGAGCTCCGGACAGCGAGCACACACCAGGTGGAGAAGGGCCACAGATGTGAGCGTCTGGGTGGAGGCTGAGGGCCTGAAGGCACGTTTCCTGTAGCAGCAGGGGCAGCAGAGGGGCTGGCTGGAACTTCCAGCATGGAGCCAAAGGTGGAGAGCCCCAGGTCAACACCCGTCCACTCCCAGGAAACCCTAAGCTGCCAGTCTGGGCCCAGCCCAGGTCAGCCATTCTGCTGAGCACAGGCCCACTTCCCCGAGCTGGTGGAAGGTAATTTCACATTTGTAACAATTATTCACTTAATTGGGTTTCAATTAAATCAGAGAGGGAGTGTTGGGCTGTGTCTGTTTGTTCTCCTCCTTCCTCCTCCAGCACATCAAATCGAGTGCACGGAGGATGACTAACGGCTCTTCCTCATCTGGAACAACCCCCCACCTCCTGAGCATCTCCCATGCCTGTGTCTCTCCTTGGGGCTGAACTCATTCCAGGGTGCCCAGGGATGCTGGGTGCTCAGGCAAAAGCCAGCTCTTTTGGACTTCACCCCTACTGAAAACACAGTGGGGTCCCAGGGAATAGTGGACAGAGAGGTGTGGGCCTGTCCCCATCAACAGCACCACCCTGGCCCCTCAGTGGCACAGTAGTGGCCAACTCGGGGAGGGACCAAGCATTCACCAGCTGGGCTCCTTGGGATAATAGGGAAAGGTGGTACCTCCACCTTCTCTTCAGCCCACAGCTCTGATTTCATCTGTATTATATATGGTTTATATTATTTATGTGCAATATATAAAAATATTACAATGTGTTATATACATTATGTATTTCTCTGGCTAAGAATATTTTAGAAAAATCACTGCTTTCATCCACTTCTATCATATATCACACAAGGAGATTGAGGCCCAGAATGGGGCAGGGTCTTGCTCAAGGCTACACTGTCACTTTAGGGGCTACACTGCTACAGTAGAGATCTCCTCAGCTCAGCTCCCAGGGGCCAGGTGATGGCAGAGCTCCATGGGCCGGGTGAGGGTGGAGGTCCCCAGGGAAGCCTTTTCCAGGACATAGTCTCATGGGAGGCACTTCCCTGCCTAGAGCTGGCGGGACTCTCCTGCCTCTGGTCTCTGACAGAGATTACACTGACAAGAGGTCATGGTCATGAAGGTCTTCATGGTGGCCAGGGCCATGGACAGGTTTTTGTCCATAGCGGTGCTGAGTGCCAGCCTCAAGGAGAACCAAGCCACGTCTGGGGACCCTGGCTGCAAGAGATCCTCAGATGGACCATATCCGCAGAAAGACACATTCATTCAGTGCTGGCACACAGTAGGTATTCAGGAAAGCTTTGTAGGATAAGTGAATGAATGAGATCTCAGTCTAGCAGTCAGGGTCTAGATTTCTGAGCTGGGAGAAAGAAACAGGCTCTGTTGTAATTTGGGATGCGGAACAAGGAAAGAGGAGCCTCAGTGTGTCTCCCAAGCCCTGCTGGAGGGAATTCCCCACTGATGGGGCGGGCACAGCCTCTGCCTGGGAAGCCCCTAGTCTGATGAGAGAAGCGGGCTTCTCTGGAGGAGTCCTCAGACTGATGGGGCAGGCACAGCTCTCCCTGGGAGTCCCCAGTGGGGTGGGGGAGGCAGAGGGGAAGGGGCGGATGTTCCTGCCCCAGGAGATCCCTGTCCCATGGAGGTCACAGCCCTGACCTTGGCGTTCTCCTGCCCGAGGGAGGAGGCCAGGCTCAGGTTGAGAGGCAGATCTCCCACTTTCTGGCTTTGGAGCAGAGGAGCCCTGTGTCTGATGCCCTGCGGGAAGGAGCCAGGAGCTGTGGCCAGGCGGCAGGAGAGCCATCGGCATTCCGGTCAGGCAGCCAGTCGCTGAGTTATTATTATTTCTTTTTTTTTTTGAGCTACTTAGAGCAATTTACAGAAATCATTTAGGGGCCGTTTAGGGAGAAGAGAAAAGATGAAGACTTTTAAAGGCAGGGCCCAGGGATGGTTTTATGTAAATCAGCTTTGCAGGGACGTGAGGAAGGAGTCTGGATTCCCAGAGGGGTGGGGGAGGAGGAGCCACAGGGCTCTGGTCCCTGGCCCCCACACATGAGGGCTGGGAGACTGGAGGAAGAGCTGGGGACCCTGGAAAGGGGATCAGTGGGAGCACGTGTTAGACAGAGGGCTGAGACTCAGGAGCAGGGAGCCAGCCCCACTGGCTAAGCCAGCCACTCCAGCCTCCATCTCTCCTTTTGTGTCTGGGGCACCCTACATGGGCAAAGCTAATGGCCCTGGGACCAGGCTGAATGGGTGTGATTTCCTCCACGACACTGGAAGCCAGCGGCAGGGCCCATCACCCCAGAGTCAGGTGCTTAGAGGGTGAAAGACGGTCTCCAGAGCTGTGGTCCCATTCCACACTGCCTGCCTATGACCTGGGCAGTGGCCTCCCCCTCCAAGTCTCAGTTTCCTGATCCAGATAATGAGGAGCACGATTACCCGTTTCATTCAAGAGGATTACAGGGAATGAGGTGTGTGCAGTTTTTATTAGGGTGCCAAAGGTTCCACCTCTCTTGGTCACTGTGGGGAAGGGTGGGGAACTTCAGGGACCAGAACCCCAGATGCTGGCTCCTCTGCCACACTCCAGACAAGAGAGGAGATATGGCTCTTTTGAGGCTGGACAAGGACATGACTGGCCTTGCTGGGCAGGATCAGAGGTCTGAGTGGGATGCCTGGGAGCACAGGTGTTGTGTGTGTGTGTGTGTGTGTGTGTGTGTTTATACACACACGCATGATGTCAAAAGGGAGGGGTGGGTCACAGAGAGGGGACGAGCGGGGGAAAAATGAGAAAACTAGTCACACGTTTGGCGAAGCTTTCCCCACAGTCCCCACTGTGATGTGATCACTGGAGATGGAATCTGGTTACCCCACGCGGACACCATGCCTGCTGGGGTGTGTCTCCCAGTTAGAGCCCCAGGGAAGCTGGAGGGGGAGGTGTGCTCACACCGGTGACCAGTGATTTTTTTCCCTGCTTACAACACCGTTCAAAATCAGTGACTGGCCTGGGAGTCAGAAACCTGGGTCTCAGACCTGGCTTTGCGACTCCTGGCCACTGTGTGGCTTAAGCTCCTTCCCCTCTCTGGGGCTTGGTCTTTAAGACAGGGATGGTTCCAGGTGAGAGGGACATGAAGTCCCCTTCGAGATTCCCTGGTGTAAGTTTCTTTGAGTTTAGGGACCTTGCCGCACTGAGCGATCTCCCTGTGCCACTGTCCGTAGAGACTACAAGAACAAATGGCTTGCAGGGCGGCTTCCCAGCATGGCAGGCATGCGCCACGGAGGCTCAGCTCTGTCTGTCTTTCCACTGGCGAGTCCCCACGATGCAGTCCTAACATTCTCTCCTACTAGCTAAGATTAATCAAGGCTCCTGATATCAGCTCATCAACCCATGGAGTCCCCACAGTCTCAACTTTGGCTGAGGGGGGTCCCTGAGGAAGCCCCTGACTCCCAGGCTGTATTCTTTCCTAGGATGCTGCAAAAGCTGAGTAGGAAGGCTCTGGGCAGAATGGTCACCCCGGGGAGCTGCTGGAGTCCAACTTGCAAGCAGCAAGATTTGGGCAGTGGTTGCTGCAAAATGACCAGAGCCTCACCTGACCTGCTCCAAAGTCCCGGTGAGTCCAGGTGTTCTGTCACCTCTGTCACCCTGGCATTGCACTGCACTGACATTGCTTGCCTCCATGTCAAGAGGAACTGTACTTTTATTAGCACATGACTGGCATCTTCCATGGTGCTTGGTGTTGAGGAAATGTTCAAAAACATGCCCTAAATAAAACAATAGCTACCATTTATTGAACATGGACTATAAGCCAAGCACTGCCCCAAGTCCTGAACCTGCATTGACTTGTTTATTCATTTTAACAACTCCATGAGGAACATACTCCTCATATCCCATCATATAAATGTGCAAATGGAGCCACAGAGAAGTTAAGTAATTTCCCCAAGGTCACACAGCTAGGATTTGGTCGACCAATATGCTACTGAATGAGTGAATGCAGGAATAAATTCTTCACCTCTGGTCTCTGTCACCCATTTAGCTACCAATCTGTCTTTCTAGTGGCTCCCTGGGTGGAAAGGGCAAGAGGATGGGAAGGAGTCACCTCCATGATTTATTTTTTTCATCTCACAAATACGTGCTGAGCTGTTCTGTGTTGGGCTGTGTTTCAGGTGTTGGGGAAGAGCAATGAACAAGACCAACGTGGCCCCTGCTCACAGGGGCTTCTGTTCCAAGAGGGGTCAGTGTGCACACATCCATATGCACATGAAGGAGAGTGGAGTGGAGTAAGGGGACAGAGGTGTCCAGGCAGGGCTGGTCTGGTAAGATGCATTGGGGGACATCAGATGAGAAAGCCACGCAAAGAGGCACAAGAGCAAGTCTCCAAGTGCCTGTCATGTCGGGAACGGCAAAGAAGCCAGTGTGACTGGAGCTGAGGACAGAGAGGCAGAGTCTGGAAAAGGACACCCATGAGGCCTGTGAGCTGGGGTAAGGACTTTGGCTCTCACTCCCGTGAGGCGAAGATTTAGAGCAGAAGCAGGGCTTGACTGACCAGTGGTTTCCAGGATCTCCTGGCAAGTGGGAGATGTGGTCTCTGGGGAGGGGGAAGCTGGGTACCTCCTACAGCCCTGGACACAGCTGTCTGGCTGGGTGAGAGTCACAGTGGCCAGCACGAACCACACCAACCCTAGGAAGGGCTGTGCAGGCTCGGGACAGGGCAGGGGACTTCCAAGAAGGACTGCAGGGAGGGGCATGGGCCCAGCTCACCAGATCCAGTGCACAATCCCAGGGGAGAGTGTGGCACGGCCTTGGACAGCAGCCGGTCCTGTGCCTACAGCACTGGCCCCATGTGGCTGTGGAGCAGAGCGTGGCTCGCTAGACCCCAGACTTGCTGCTGGGGGGAGCAAGGAGCGTGAGGACTAAGTGAGAGAGAAGGCAGGCCCCAGGTGGAATGTGAGGTGAAACCACAAATCTTTAGACACATTGGTTAAAATAAATGATTGAAATCAGTGTCTTCTGTTTTCTTTTTTCTCATGTGATAACTACAAATGTTTCAGATCTGGCGCCGTTCCTGTTCTGTTTCTTCTGGACAGGGCAGATCCCGCCCTGCAACCTGGATTTCCAGGACAGGGACACCAAACTCTTTGGGGAGGTAGGAAGAGTTTGATCCCACGCAGAGCTGGCCAGAGAGCTGGGGGGGAGCGAACAGCGAGGGAGAGGGAGAATGTGAGGGAGAGTGGCCAGCGGGGTGGGCCAGGCTTGTCTGAGGTGAGGCCTGAGGGCTCCCTGAGGCCAGCAACACTGGACCACCAGTGGCCACATACTGAGCCCACTGGCAAGGCGGGGCAAAAACTCTGCTGCCCATTCAACAGCTGCACGTGATGGGCAGGCTTCTTTTCCCATGTTGGCAGACAAGGAAACTGAGACAGAAGAGTGGCATGCCCGTGGCCACCTGTCACTTGCCAAGAGTAGAGGAGCAGGCCTGGGCCAGGACCCTCAGGGGCCAGGCTGCAGGACTGGGGAGGCCTGGGCTTCATTTCAGAGATTCCCTGTGACCCTGAGCCCTGACTCAACAAAGGTATAGGCTACCTGCCCCAGCTGTGCAGACCCAGCCTTAGGAGCTACCACGGAAGGGGGGCAGACATCAGGGAGTGGTGGCTTGGCCACGCAGGTACTGGATGTTGTGGCCAGAAGCCAGAGCCTGGGGAGCATCCTCCACCCCAGCAGGCTGCAGAGGCACTTGGATTGTGGGCTGAGGCTCATGGCTGCTTTCTGGGGAAGGGAAGGAGGAGGGAGAAAGGAACAGGGGCCAGCAGCTGGCTGCTACTCTTAAAATCCAGCAGCACGTTGCTAGGGATCATCAAGGAAGGAAAAAAAAAGGATCCCAAACAAAACAAAAAAACCCAACCACCAGAAAACAGCTCTCCGGGAAGCCTTTGGCACTATCTAAACGTGCTTCCCGGCAGTGAGGCCTGGCTCCAGGCAAGAAAGGAAGGAAATGAACCTTGGTTCACCCGTCCCTGGAGCAGGCACCGACTCGTGCTCCAGGTGCTTCCATAGCGGGCTCTGACCTGGGCAGCCGCAGGTGAGAGGACACCTTCAGTCCCTTACTGCAGAAGGGGATGCTGAGGCTCGGGGAGAGAGAGGAGGAGGCAGGCGAGTGCCCACCGCTGCTACACTGTGGGGGGCCAGGATTGGAGCTGGTGTGCTCCAAAACCCACCACGGTTCTCTGGCACATGGGCTCCTGAGGCCTTCCTGGGAGGGTCTGCCCCCTTACCTCTGGCTGACCGCAGGGAGTAGCATGAGGAGGGGGGAGATCCTCTCTCTGGGCTCTTACTCCACCACTTTCTCCAGGACTCCTGGCTGGAGGATAAGGACACACTTGCACCTGCCGGTTGGAACTGCTGTGAGCAGTAGGCAAGTCCCTTATGCTCGCCAGGCCATGGCTGCTAAAATAATAAATTCACTTGCAAATACTGAGCCTCTGCCATGTGGGCTGCCCACTTCCACTTGCCATCACAGAGTGGAAACCAAGGAGCAGAAGGGATGCCAGGCCGGAGGAGCTGTCAGACTGCTGCTGAGTGGCAGAGGGGGCTCTAACACTCCCCCTGGTTCTAAAGCCGGCTCTTTGCTGTGGTGCAGTGGTATCTTGGATGACTTCTCATGGTCATTTCCCATCCTGAGACTCCCCATTCCCAGAGGAGCTGCTGCAACAACTTCCTTCAGCCCTGCACCAATCTGCAAATTGACCACTGATCCAATAATTATTGAGACTCCTGCTCTGATCATGCCATTCCCTCCCTCTATAACCCTCCATGGCTCCCCAGAATTCCATTGATTATAAGGTCACAGTTCTGAGGTCTTAAAAGATCATCCTGGTAAAGAATTACCAACCCTGTACCTGGCAGAGAGCCTCATGTCCTGTACTTGCCACTGGCCTCCCTGGCTGTCTCCAACCTGAACTCTGACTGCTCTAAAGCCAGTAACTACTTTTGCCCTGTCTTTCTGTCCTTCTTAGGGTGTCAGACACAGGAGATGCTGACCGAGCAGCCTTCAGAAAGCAGGATTATTGAACCTGGTCGTGGGCTCTTGGAGTGACACCTCCTTCTTGAAGCCTGCCCTGATCCCTCTAAGAGTTATGGGACTTCCCCCTCTTTCCCTCCACAACACTCTGTACCCTTCCAAAGTGTCTGTCCTGACCACAATCTCTGCAGACCTAGCTCACCTCCCTGGGATGCACGTTAGAAGCGCCCCCAAGCAGGCACCTCATTTCCTTCATTTTTACACTCAACACACGGCGCTTATGAAATTAACAACAATAATATTGACAACTGTCATTTTTGCACATTTACTATGTGCTAAGTGTGACTCTAAATATTTGGCATGTCCTAATACATTGAATCACCATAACAACCTCCTAAGTGGGATAGTTTCATAATCATTTGCAAATGAGGAAACGGAAGCACAGAGAGGTTAAATACTTGCCCCAAACCACACAGGGTTGGATGAAGATGAGCAGTTTGGTTCCAGAGCTGAGCGCAGGGGAAGGGTGAAGGGGGAGGGGGAAGCTATGGATGTCTCCGCCATGTAGAAGCACAGCAGGTTCACTGCTGGCTCTGGGGGATTGCACGGAGTAGCACACAGTAGGTGCTCAGTAATAATCGACTATTAAGATAGCTAGACAGTTGGACGGCTGTTCAGACCCAGGTGTGTGGCTAGCAGGGGCTGGAGGCTGAGAATGTCCACCTGGCTTGGCCAGCCCTACTGCCTCTCAGCCCTCCACCTCCCCCAGCTCCAGCCTCCTGTCCCCAGCCTTTCAGACCTCTCATGCATGGGCTGGCTGCTGGCAGTTTTTCTCCTGCCGAGAACAGCCACAGAAAATTGAGATCATTTCTCTGCCGTGCCGGCAGCTGAGAAAATGGCAATTTTTCCTATTTCCAATCCAAGAGTTCCTTCCTATTGGACAAAGGCCCCACGAGCCTGTCAGGGCAGGGGAGAGTATGGGTCACCCCTGGGCAGGTCACCTTCGTGGCTGTGAGGTGTGGGCTGCAGTGGTCATGCAGAGGCAGGCTGCTGGTGGCAGGAGGAGGGGCCATCGACCAAGACCCCTGTAGGGGTAAAGCGGGCAGGTAGAGAGGTCCCAGCGGCAGGTAGCCGAGTTGCTGCAGGCTGCTCAGGGACTCAAAGGCAAGGGGGCTTTGCTGTCCTTGACCTCAGGAGCCTCTAGTCAGGCCCCAAATCAGAGTGGCAGCAAATCAGGCCCAGCATGTGTGTCACCCCCACACCCTCCCTGGAAGCAAAGTTTCTGTAAAGAGAGAGAATTTGTTAAAACATTAAAGCCCATGAAAGAAATCGGAAGTTGCTTAGCATCCCAAGTTCCCTGCAGAGATGAGGGCTGCGGGTCTTGGGCTCCACCAGGGCAGCCCCCTGTCTCTCTCGGCCTACAAAGCTCGATTTCTTACCAGAGCCTTCAGGCCCAGGAAGATCCATCCCTTTGGCCTCCTTTCTGCTCCTTGAATCCTCAAGTCCATGCCCCAGGACTCTGACACTGGCTGCTGCCTCCACCCTCAGCCTGCTACAGGTGTAGGTGTGTGGCTATCCCTCAGTTCGCCTGCTCCCCTCCCTCGAATCTCTGCTCAGTGGTGCTTTATCAAGTGGTCCTTCACTTAGACGCTGAACAGCTCTGCCCAACACACATGCTCCTCAGAGTCCCCAATTCCCCTCATCTGACTTTTCCCTTCTAACATATATAATGTACTAATCGAATGTATTCATTACCCACCTCTGCCTCCCTTCCCCCACGATACACGTTCCCTGAGTGCAGGGATTCGGATATGTCCTCTGATGACAACTGAGTGCCCTAGCTGAACACCTGTTGAGTGACAGGTGGGGGCATCCGCATGCACAATCATGGATTCATCTGACTGATCATCAAATGCTCACTTCTCATCAGACATCCCTGGGCGTGCAATGGCCAGGAAGCCATCACACACTGTCTGCATCTGTGAGCTCAGGACCGGTGGGGGTGGGGAAGCCCAATTAAAACCACAGCCAACGTGTTCATGTGAGAATCAGCGTGGCCTTCTAGTGGTGGCGTGCTGTGTGTAGGTGATGGGTGGAAAAGTGCTCTGGTAGAGGGAACAGCATGTGCAGAAGTTCTGACTGGAATAGAGCCTGACTCATCCAGGACAAGCAGCCAGGAGAAGAGGGAGGGGAGCTCAAGGTGAGGCTGGAGGGGCCCTCATGGGATGTGACTGGTTTGTGGGGATGGCCCCTGTCTCTGTGGCTTATGTCTGTGCTCAGTCCCTGTTTGCAGGACACAAGAGAGGTATTGGTAAAATACCTGTGCAGGCTCAGAAAACTTGACTTCAAAAGTGGGGTGGGCAGGGCTCTGTTGAGCCTCAGCTTTGCCCTCTGTAAAACAGGGACCACAGGCCAGGCACAGTGGTGCATGCCTGTAATCCCAGTGGCTTGGGAGGCTGAGGCAGGAGGATTGCGAGTTCAAAGCCAGCCTCAGCAAAGGTGAGGCCCTAAGCAACTCAGTGAGACCCTGTCTCTAAATAAAAGACAAAATAGGGCTGGGGATGTGGCTCAGTGGTTGAGTGCCCCTGACTTCAATTCCTGGTAATCCCCCCGCCCCAAATAGGGACCACAGGGCTGCCATCACACGGTGGCCACCATGAGCATCAAGTGGATCTGAACTGCAGAGACTGCTGGAACTCTCAATCAGGCAGCATGTGATCGCGGCTGAGCAGGTGTGCACTGAGCATGCGCCTCTCTCCTGGCTCCCACCGACACCTTTCTCCTGCCGTGACAAGTCTGCTGTATCATCTGAACCAAGTTGCCAAAAATACATTGGCTTCTGGGCCAGAGCCAGGCTCCCCACAGCCCCCAGGGCTCAGGGCTGGGGCGGGAGGCCGGCAAGGAAGGGGGCTACAACCTCTGGGCAAAGGGTGGTCTCTCCCTGTCAGACCTGCAGCAAGAGGTGACCAAGGCCACCTGTGAGGGCTGGAGCTTTGCCTTCCTCATCAGAGGGGGCCTCAGTGAAGCTGAGGCTGCCTCTCTTGTCACATGGGGTGCTCCCTGAGGGCAGGAGACATGGCTTCACCTCCTCTCCTGTCCTTCAGTAAAACAGAGAGGCTGCCACCCAGTGCAGCTGGGACAGGTTCTGTGGTCCTGGTTAAAGGCTGTCGCCTGCAGGACTATGTTCCCAGGGAGGGGCTTGAGAGTCAGGGGAGGCTGTCCTGGTTGCCTGCTCTCTCTGGGGCCAGGAGGCTTTAGATGGAGATGCCTTTGGGAACCTGGATCATTTTAAGAGATATCCATCCATCCTGGTGACAATGGGGACACAGTTCTCTCAGCCCCTAGGATCATGAGAGATGGGCCCAGGGAAACAAAGATAACCTGAGAGACCCCATACTAGCCGGTCCACACACACATTCTCAGTTTGAACTGAATAGGAAAGTCATGTATAGAAGAGAGTTATCCAGTTGCTCATTCCCATAGGCCATAGGTGTGGGTGAGAATGCAGTGGGAAGGACTTGAGTTTGATAAAAAGGAGAACTTTCCAAAGGCAGATAATTATTTAGATAATTTAGGCAAAAAAGAGATTTTCTTCAATTATCTTTTCTACCCCCATTTTTTTTGCACTGAATTATTCATTCTTGCATTCATTCATTTGTGCAACAAGCACTGAATTATCTAGGTAATTGCTTCCATTTTCCACTCCGTCCTGCTGGGCTGTCTGCTAGCCAGCAGAGCCTGGGGTGCTGGGGTGTGTGGGGGGAGGCAAACGGGAGAATGGAAAGGGGAAGGTCACTTCTGGACTCTCAGCCTGTGGGTGCTGGGGGTGGTCTCAGGGCTGGCTGGTGCCCCTGTAACCATGCTGGCCTCACTTGTCTAGGGCCCCCTCCCCTGGGCTGTCCATTTATCCTCCAGAGACTGGTGCGTGGCTGACTGAGCGCTGGTGCTCCGAGACACAGGGCCTCACCCTTGGAGACTGCTGGAGATGGCACAGCCAGCTGAATGGCTGATAACAAGTCCTGCCTTTCTTTGCATTTAAAAAGACAGAGAAGGAAAATAGGAAAAGACATTTATTTTCTTAAAAAAACACATGCACACAACCGGTTCATTAATTTCTTATTAAAATTCCGTGTTGAGCACGGGTGAGGAAGGAGTAAGGAAGACCCTGGGGAGGGGGCGGGAGGAGAATCATCTTGGCTTGTTAGCATCTGCTGCAGGGAGGCTAGGAAGATGAGGGGTCATGAAGGGGCTTCTCCAGCACCAAGCAAGGGTGGCATCTGGCTTGGAGAGTTCATCCTCCCGTCTCTGGCAGAGAAGGAAAAGAGGTTTCTGGGAGGAGTGGGATTCCCCAGGCTATGTAGCAAATGGATGACAGTCAGGGTTTGAACCCAGGTGTCCTGAGTGTCTTGAGGTCCCTGGTTTCAAATTGCTTTGAATGTCAAGAATCAGGTGCTCTGGGGTCTCTGCAATTGGACTTGGAGCTCCTGACAGGGAGCTGGGGAGGAGACTCCAACCCCTCTGTTTCTTTTTTAGTGCTTGGTCAGGTCCTCATGATTGATTGCCTCGACTGCTTGCGACTGGAGGCTAGCTCGAGACTAGAAGCGCCTCTCTGGAAGAGGCTGAGGAGAGGCAGGATGACCGGGGTGGAGGAGCCTGCTGTCAATCCAGGAGCCCTGTTTAGGCTCGGGGCTAGTCCTGATTCCAGAACTAACTTGGGGGGTGACCTTGATCAGCCCCTGGCTTTGTGTATCTATTTCTCCAGTCACACGGTGGTTGGGTGCGGTGGCTCTGTGGTGGTTCAGTGTTGCGGATGTCATTACATCACGTGTAGGGAACAAAGAGACCCTGCCCCAGGCAGTGGGCCAGACCCTGGTGGTAGGGGGCAGCACCTCTCAGGGCCTAGTTTCTGCAGTAGCATCCCACTTGCCCCAGTCTCAGGGGTCTGTGGGGGCCTGTCTGGCTCCCAGTGTTGGCCCTGGAGATGCCATGAGTCCACAGGGGCAGTACCTCACGCAGACAAGCACCCAGCCGGCCTCAGAATAGATTCCAATAAAGCTCATTTTCTGCCACCAAGTTTATAACACATCCCCACCTACTGGCCTCAAACATTAACAAGGCTGTGTGGTGGCACCGGGCTCCATGTGGCCAGGAGGAGCAGGGGTGTGGGAGGAAGGAGGCAGCACACACCGTGCTCCAGCAGGGGGCTGCCCCAGTCTGGTACCCCCCCTGTCCTCCTGCATCTCAAAAGGGGCTCCCAGTGTGGATCAGGGGAATGGAGAGGGAAGCATGGACACAGCCTGCAGGAGAAACTAGGCTGCTGGGCCGGGGAACACATGTACTTGGGATCATGCACTCAGAGCAATGGGGGACATGGCGTTCATATCCTGAGGCCAAGTCATAACATGACACCTGAGATGCATGACGCAAGTGTCTTGTATGTGCCACTCAAGGGGCATGGCATGGGCCTGCTTCTTCCTCTTGCTCTCTTCCTGGTGTCTCTGCCTGTCTTCTCCTCTGTCCCTCTTTGGCCCCAGAGCCCAGAGCTCTCTCCCTCACCCCATCCATTTCTTCTGAGCACCTATTATGTGTAAGCACTGGAGTGAGGGGTGAAGACATGGAAGACAGGACTCCTGTGCTCAAGGAAGGTGGGGGCAGTCAGGAGGTAAACATGCCTGTGTGCATGCTTCCTGTGTAGGTGCCCAGGCTGGGCTCAGTCCCTGAAAGGCAGTAGGATATGCACAGGCAGAACCAGGCAGCTCCAGTACTTCTGTTGGGGCAGGAGGGCTGCTGGGGAGCAGTCAGTGGGAAATCTAGGGAGACTCCCTGGAGGACAGCTGAACTGTGCCTTGAAGGGTAGGCAGGGAATTCTGCAGGAAGGGTGATCCAGATGGAGGGACCGGCAGGTGCAAAGCAGAAAGGCAGGAGAGTGGAGAAGAGTGATGCCTCCTCAGGTACATGGAGGATGGAGAGGGAAGTACCACAAACAGGAAGATGTCGACTGGGACAAGATCAAGAAGGATGCTGGACACCAGGTCAAAGGGTGTACCCTTGACCCCACAGTCAGTGGGGGGCCAGTGAAGTTGACTGAGAACGCAGCTGATACGATCAGTTCTCCAACAAATTTAGCCACCACCCAGTCCTCCCAAACTCATATTCAAACTAAATATGGAGGAGAGTCTCCCCAAAGACAGATACAAGAAAATGGCCTTCACAGATGATATCTGGAAGAGGCCTTGAGACTGGCCACAGTGCAGGGGCACCCAGATATCCCAACCACCACCCTTTGAGCTGAGCTGGGCCCTGAAAAGGAGTGGGGGCCTCTGCCCAGCAGTCCTGCAGAAAGAGAGGAGGAAGAGATGGGCCAGAGACCACACAGCCTGTGGAAGCTGGGAACACTAGGGAGGCTGGCCAAGGTCACTCTGCCAATGGCGCCAGAGTCAGACAGAAACCCAGGCTACTTGCCTCCAGTCTGGTGGTGTGGTCAGAACCCTGCAGCCCCAGGAGCCCTCCAGGCATTGAAAAACTGCCAACTGCCCTTTCACCCCAGAGCATCTTGGATCACCCAGAAACCCAACCATGAATTAGCCTGAAGTGAGATTAAGTCCACTCACCTTTCTTAACAGAGGAAATGGCTGGCAGAATGGGCATCAGGCAGCCTTGAGGAGGAAGGCCCAGGGGACTTTTTTGGGAGGAAGTTTTTTTTATTTGGGCCTTCCCATTTGGGGAATCCCCAAATTTGAAGCATCTTTCCCTGAGGAAGGGGAGACTCAGGCTTGGGATGGGGAAGAAGCTCCGGGTCTCAGGGGAGGAGCTTGGAAAAGTAGACAAGAGGTGGAAGCCTGCCCCACCTCAAGTAGTTTCTTCTTGCAGCCAAGTCCTGAGCCCCATGTGTGCTGGCTTTGTGCGAGCAGTTGGCTGTGTGAACAGACAGAAGAAAAAACCACTGCTCTGCCCCAGGTCCCTCCAGGTCCCTCCAGGACCACCTGCAGGGAGCAGTCCTGGGTTCCCAAGGAAAACAAGAGTCAGACAGCAAACACTCTCAGGTGTTTGCAGGCAGGAGCCAAGGCCCACCTGGAACTGGAGCTGAGGAAGCAAACAGGATGCTGGCAGGTGACAAAGGGGAAAAGAAATTTAGTGCCAAGCTGAGGGATCAGGAAAGTGGACGGTGGAGACCTAAGGACTGTGTTTGAGCTGCCCTGAGGCCTTTACTGGATTTCAGGATGGAAGTCTGACAGCAAAATGCAAAGGTGGGAAGAACCATGCCTAGACCTGGTCCTGAGCTTCCAGGTTTCCTCCTGCTGGGCACTCCAATCCCATGCTCACCAGGGCCAGTCACCAGCAGCCCATGCAGCTCCAGTGGGCAGAGAAGCCCACCTCTACCCCTTTCCTATCTTCAGTCTTGCAAACCTGGCAGGCAGAGATTTCTGGTTCCTGCCTCACCCGCTTCCACCTACCCCAGGCTGGCCCTTGCCTTGCCCATTGCTCTCATAAAGAACTGAGGTTTGCTACCCCTGCTGAACTGAAGTCAAAACAGTCCCCTGGAATCACTCCCGGCGGGGAACAACCAATCCCCATCCATAGAGGGCGGTCAGCCGACTCCCCTCCCCCTCCTAGCCCCAGGACCCTTGGATTCTGAGAGATCATTCTTATTCTTTCAACCTTGAAAATGCACCCTGGTCAGGGTGAGCGAGGCCGCTGGTTAGAGACCTTGGGCGCACTCATGGAGGGCTGGAGCAGGCTCCTAGGTACTGGGCAGCTCTGGGCAAAAGCTGAGCACCGCTCATGGAGAGTCTTCCACCAGCGTGGAGAAGCCACTACCCACTCTGTCAAGTCCCTCTCCATCCTGTCCGAGGCTCACCCTCAGCGTGGGGTATCGAAACCTTCCCCACCCCGCCCTTGCTGGTTGGGGAAATGTGTCCCGGCTCTGTTGGATACACGTTGGGAAGGGACAGAGGTCGCTTTTCTCCATTCTCCTCTCTCCAGTCCTCTTCCTCTCCCCTCGGTCGGCGCCCCTCGCCTCTTGGATCGTCTCCAGCTTGCGGAAGGCCCGCCGCAGCCACCTTCCGTCTGGTCTGGGTTACCACGCTGGGGGCTGTTCAGAGACCCTCTGTCCCCCACCCATGTCCCCGCTGTCCCATTGCCAAAGCGCACCAGCCCGGGCCCCTCCCTCTCCCACCTCTTTCCCGCGGAGCCCAGGGCGAGCCTGGGGAGCAGACGCAACAGATTGCAGAAAGCGAGAGCGCGGAGCCCGTTCCCTCCGCGCGCCCTGCCGCCGGCCTGAGCCGCTGCCCAGACCCCCACCTCCCGGCTCCGCTAAGCCGGCCATTTAGATGCAGCTCACAGGACCGCGGGCGGCCGGCTCCCCGGGCCCTGTCAGTCCACTTCCCTTCCCCAGGACCGCAGCAGGAAGCCAGACAGCGGGCCGCGCGGCCCCACACCCGCCTGCGCGCCAGCGGCCGGAGAAGATACGATCGCGCGGATCCCAACAGTCCCCCGCCCGGCCCGCTGCAGGGGAAACAGCGGGTGGGGAGGCCGGAATGCGATCTAGCGGACCCTTCCAGAATACCGTAGACGGACACGCCCCCAGGTTCTCGGGTTTGGACCCTTCTTCCTAACCCGGAGAGGAATGGAGCGAACCCTCCCCCCACCCCTTTTCCTGGGCCGGGCTGGGTCCCCTCGGCGGATCTCCAGCCTCAGCTCCCGCCAGAGGGCTTAGGGGCCGGCGATAACTCAAGCTGCAGCCCAAGACGCCAGGCTGGGAGCGGCGGCAGAGTCCGGGGGATGGGAATAGGGGTTCTCCTTTCTCGGGTCCTCCCTGTGCCCCCTCCAGTGGCGCCCGCCGCATCTTCACCCCCGAGTCTGCGCCGCGACACTTACCGTGGGCGAGCAGCGCCGAAAGGCAGAGCAGGGCGGCGCCGCCACGGCCCGACATCCCTGGGGCCATGGCCGAGGCGGGGCCGAAGGGGTCCGAGGGGGCAACAGTCGACGATGACTTGGCCCCAGGATGCGCTTGGTCACATCCAACTCAGTGTGGCGGTGGCGCCCGGCTGTCTCTGCTGAAGCTTCGGGGACCAGGAGCGCAATTCGGGGACACTTTGCGGGGAGGGGGCGTCCCAGGCGCCGCCGGCTACACCCTCGGAGCTGGTGGGGGCGCAGCTCCGGGCGGGAGGAGCCTCCACCTCCCTCGGCTGGTGCCCCCTGCAGGATCTGTGAGGCGAGGGGGGAGCCGCACGTGCAGTCCCGGGGCCCGGTGGCCGCGGACGTCCCGGGGGCTGCCTAGAGACGAGCGCCGAATCCCCTGGCCCCGCGGCTCAGCTCGAATCTCAACTCGCTCGAGGGTGCAGATTTCCAACGGAAGCCCCGTTTTCCTTGGTTTCGGTGGTAACTCCACATGGAGAGCGCAGGTTTCTTCCTCCAAGCGCCCTGCAGCAGCCCCAGCATATAAATCCTAGGTCGGGTGCAAATGAATGATTTCTTTCGCAAAGAGAAAATCAAGGCAACTTTAATCCATCCAGAGAAGGAAAAGTTTCCGTGCAGAATTGAGACGGGCGACGTGGATCGCCACCACCCTAGGCGACGCCCAGACGGAATGCCCGAGGCGGGTGACCAGATGTTTGTCCCCTCGCAGGGCTCGCTCCTGGACTCCAGCGCTCTCTCGCACGTCTCGACCAGGGCCCGCGCTCATCACAAGCAGGCCCCGCGCGTCCTGGCCGGGCAGCGCCTCGGTGTCTGGGGCTAGGGTGGCGCGGCCGGAACCGGCTGCCCCATAAGAGATGAGATGGGGCTTAGAAAAACGAGGGAGCGGGAAAGCCAGCTAATGCGCCCTGATTCGAGCCCTTCCTACCCAGAGCATCGACTCCAGCCTCCAGACCACAAACGTTGTAGGATGGAGAGGGGCTCCGCCAACCCGCCGCAGCTCCCGGCCTCCCCTCCCGGGTCTCGCTGTATCAGCAGAGAGGCGCGCTGCCCCGCCTCGCTCCTCGCCTTCCCTGGGGGGACCTGCACAAACCTTGAACTTTTCCGGGGTTCAGAGTCTCCGACGCCTCCTTCTCCCCGCCGCCCCCGCCCTGCCCCTGGACGCCCGCTCGCCCGCTGTCTCCGTGCAGCAGGGCATCGGTTCTCGCTCTCTTGGAGTCAGTTTGGACGAGAGGACCGCCGCACCAGTCCCGGCTGCGGGTGGCGAGACACCGGCGCGGAGCCAGCGGCCAGGGTACGCGGCACCAGCGCAGCCCAGAGCCGGGGAGGCGGCAGCTGGTGCCTATCAGGCCGAGCAGAGAGGTGCCAGCAGGGGGGCCGGCTCCCCATGGACGTGTGTAGGGGGAGTAGAAGAATCAAGGAGCAATAAGGAAGAGGAGGCAGGGGAACCACAGTTGAACGAAGCCGTCGCCACCGCCGCCACCGCCTCCTCGGCGCTCGCGCCGACTGCTCCACCGTAAAATACTCGGGAGACACACTCGCGCTCGCAGCCCTCCTCCCGGGTCGGGGATTCAGCGCCCACCCGAGCAGTAGCGGGCGCAGAGCTTGGCGCGCTCGCTCCCCTCCATCCCCTCCCCTCCCAGATTCCCCGTGGTCACGTGGCCCTGGAGCGCGCGGCCCACGGCTCGCGCGCAACGGAGGCTCCCCCGCCCCAGCTCCCCCTTGCTGTCCACGTGTCCATTCCGCATTCCCAGCCTGGGGGCGCGCGCGGCTCCTTAATGAGACTCGGGCAAGAGCCGACCTAGCGATTCCCGTTCTCCTCGGGTTAACGTTTCATTTTTCCTCCCTGATGCAGGCTAGCTCTGGGACCCGAGTGGGGTTGGCCGGCTGCAGCGGTTGCGTTTCTCCCCGGTGCATGCCACCGCAGTCGCAGTCGCCGATGTCCCTTTTCAAAGGATGCAAGCTCCCCGCCGGGCGTCGGAGGTGTTCTACAGTCGTTCTGCCAGAGGCGCGGGTAGGGGGCACCCTACCCCCACCACCAGGGTCTGCATGGGGGCTTTCCAGGGCACCAGTGGGAATCAGCCTAGCTGCCGCGCCCAGCTCCTCTTGGAGCTTCGTTCCGGGATGTGCCAGGGTCGCAGCGGCTGGCGGCAGGGGGATGGGGCCGGAGAAGAGCGACCGCCAGCTTACAGGTTGTTTTGTAAACATTTAAAGGGGTTTGGGGTTTGAGCGAGGAACTGCCCTTGCATATTCACCCAGGCACCTGCTGATGAGGGGAGGGGTGGATGGGATGGCAGTTCATTCCCATCATCAGTACCCTTCCATTAGTTCACAACCAAGATCAGACCCGGCAAGTCAACTGTCAACGGTCAATCAAGCATTGGATCAATAGCAATGATTTTGTAGCATCATTGGGCATCATGCCCTAACCCCCAGAGGCTGATCTCAATCCTGCTTTACTCTGGAGGAAAAGGGTCTTCAGTCCTATGCCCCCTTCATACCTCTGCATTCAACTAGATGGAGAGTGTGGGGTAAGATAGGTCTGAACAATGCTGCGTGGGTACTCAGTTCCAGCTCCTATCTCCCTGACTCAGCCCTCTTGACCCTATGAGTCTCCTTTTCATCCAAGAAAGTGACATTTGTTTTTGGAAAATGGACTTGGATAGCTCCAGAAAACCTTCCTCTTCCTTGGCTGTTGTCTGTCCCTGCCTCAGCTTGCCTGCAGGAGCAGCTTTCACCCCTCCCCTACTCCCACATCTGTCTGGAGCTGGAGATGCATTGTGAGGAGGGTTGGCTAGGCTCTTGGAGGCCCTGGGGATGGAAGGTGCTGGAGTAGTCAAAGAAGATGATTCTCATTAGGTCCCTAATGCCTGATGGCAATTAATGTCACCCAAGGGCTTATTAACCATCCCATTGAGAGGCAAGCCAGCAATCAGGCTGTGTGTGTGGGAGAAGGGGGAGAGAACCACCTCCTGAGGCAGGAGAGGGCTCCAAGAAGGGAGGAAGAAAGAGGGTCCTTCTACCTCTGCCCATCCACCCGACTGGAAAGGACATGGGATCTGAGGATGGCCAGAGGGAAGAGACAAGGCTGCTTCCTCCAGTGATATGGACCAAACTTCCCTTCTTCACAGTTCTTTGCAACTTGCCCAGGAACTGGAGGGCAAGCAGTTCAGCCCACTCTGGAAACTGAGCATAGTGTTCTGGTCAAAGTATCCAGGGACACAGACACAGGCTTCTTCTCCCTGCCCCTGACTCAGTTTCCCTCCTCCCTCCCTCTCACAACAGTACTGTGAATATCACCAACATCAGAAACATTCTAGGTGCAACAGTGAGCAAGAGAGAACTAGCCCTTGTCTCCATTCTACATTTAGAAGGAAACTTACTTTCTAAAAGGAAGACAGACACTAAGCTTATAATTTAGTGAAATTTACATTCTAGAAGGAAGGCAGAGGCTAAGCTTATAATTGAATACAGTTGTGATATCTGGAGTTATGTGCTTTTGCTCATCTTATAGAGAAGACAGAGGTCCATATCAGGAAGGGTGAGGGTGGCCTCTGTACTCTTGAGAGGACATGATTTCAGCCCTATTCTTTCTGTATCTCCTATTCTTTCTGGATCAACTATTCATGGACTGGAAGCCTCCTGTCCTGTTTGTGTATATCACCCTGAGATCATCCTTCAAATGCTGGAGCTCCCTCCTCCTTGCCTCAGAGAAGTAAAGAACTGCTGATATCCTTCTGGAGACTAGAATAACCATCACTGGATCCACAACAGTGTCCTGTGGAACCGCTCCTTTTGGCAGTGCACATTCCAGCACTCAGGGAGAAGGCAATTGGCATGAAGAGGGTACAGTCAGCTCCTGCCACTGTTCCCATCTGATAGGTGCTTTACCTGTGGAAGGGGTCCTATGTTCCCTCTGCCTTTCCTACCAGACCAAAAAGATGCCCTTGGCTTCAACTGTGAGTCCTAATCAGGGATTCCCAACCATCATACCACTGGAGCCTGGAGAGGGGCAGCTCAGAGGAATAGTTCCAGGTGGAGCCCAAGCTGGAGGAAGGAGCCATGCCAAATAAGTGCCTTCTTAACTTAAGGCAGTATTATCTCCTTTCTGCTCTTCCTCCCTGGTTGAGGTGGAGAGTCTTTCTGGATAGAAGATTGGCAGTGGTTGGGGGTTGTCTCAATTTCCAACTCCTGGGATGCCTGGAACAGCCCTGACCTCCAAGTAGATGACAGCTAGTGGAGTTCTGATCTCAGATCCCATCAAGGACCCATACTGAAACTGGAACCCACTTCCTCCCCTGCCCACCCTATCCCACAGTGGATCTTCACAGCATGCCTTTTAGTCCACCCTGTTTTTCAGGATGCCTATTGACAGAAGATAGAACAAACCATTGTGGGGCGTCACTAAAAGGATGCTCCTGGGATCACTATGGAATCCCAGTCTTTTTTCAGCTAGAGGAGGGCTCCAGATGTCCTGAATTAGCCTTCTCTTTTTACAACTATGAAAATAAAGGCCTATCAATTCAGTCACCTTATTAAAAACTGAATGAATTTTTATTGACCTCTAATTTTATGTATGAACCGTTGTGCTAGGCTCTAGAATGCATAGGTTCAACAAGACAGCCAAGACCCAGTTGGTACAAGTTCAAGAGCTTCAACAAACCCATATTGAGAACCTAGTAATACTAATAACTAACATTAATGAGGGCTTTTTATATGCAAGGCACTTTACATGCATTATCTGGGTCCTTAGTACAACCCTCTTAAATAGATACTATTATTATTGGCATTTCCAGATGAGAAAACTGAGGCTCAGAGAAGGTAAGTTCCTTGCCTAGGGTCATGCAACTAGAAAGTATTAGCATCACAACTCAAAACCAGAGGAATGTGATTCCAGAGCCCAGTGATGTAGCCCACTTAACACTTTCATGTGATGTGTAATGGCTCAGGATTACAGATGACAAGGCTCTCATCTCTCCCTGGACATTCTGATGGAACTCTAGGCTTAAACAGGACATTCGACTTGGGGAGGGCAGTGTGGTGGAGGAGGTCAGCACAGAGTCTCTGGCAGCAAGGGGCTTCTGAAGAGAGGGCAGTGATCTCTGTGGCACTGGCCTGAGAAGCTTGGCCTCTCACCTCTTTTCCTTGGCATCCAGACTCACACCTGCCTTCCGTTAGATCTACATTCAGTTTAGCACACAGTTGTGCAGACTATCATAAGAGTCACCCAGCCCCTACCGTGCAGCTGGATCTCTTTGCCTCCCGTCTCAGATTCCAGGACCACTGCTGACTCACAGGTCAGAATGACAGCAGCTAAGGGCAGCAGGCATAATGACCAGCACACAGGTTTCCCAAGTGGACACCCGGTTCCAGTTCTGAATGATGAGGCAACTGTACTCATCTGTTCCAGCTGCCATCACAAAATACGGCAGACTGGGTGACTTAAACAACAAGTTCATTTCTCACAGTTCTGGAAGCTGGAAGTCCAAGATCAAGGTGTTGTCAGGTTGGTTTATCCAAAGTCTCTTTTCTAGACTGGCTGATGGATGCCCTTCTGCTATGTCTTCACGTGATCATTTATGTGTCCTCCTGGATCCCTGGTGTCTCTTCCTCTTCTTATAAGGTTACCAGTCATATTGGATTAGGACTCCATGCAAATGACCTCATTTCAACTTAATCACCTCTTTTAAACCCAGATTTCCAAATACAATTGTATTCTGAGTTATTTGGAGGTGAGACTTCGATGTGTCAATTTTAGGGGAACACCGTTTGTCTCAAAACAGTGACCATCCAAACGGGGATAATTTTGAGAATCAAAGGGGGTGCTATTTTTGGATCAGCAGCCTTAAGTGGGCCTTTCAGGGCACACTGGAACGTGTGGCTACCTAACATCCTGGCCCTGTCACTCCTTCTGCAGCCTTGCTTTAAATTGCATCTCTCTCCAGCCCTGAGCACACTACCCTCTGCATCTTGAGCACCCAGTCATCACTACACAGTAAATCCTGCCCCCACATCCCACCACCCCACCATGGAGTCCTGTTTGCAATTTAGGATTATAGGTCAGAATCTCCCTGCTTCTATTTTTGTAGATAACAGTTCAGAGAGAGGTAGTAATGAGCCCAAGTTCGCATAGCTAGTCACCAACTCAAACAGGAATTTGCATCAAATGGGCCTGACTCCCTGCCCCACCTGTGCCCACCTCAGAGTTTCCCTACCAGGCTCAGCCCTGCTGTACTCTTGGGAACCAATCTGTTTCCTGAAGGGAATGAGGCTTCCTGTTTCAGAGGTTCAGCTCAGACATGGGATTCTAGTTCTAGTAGTTGTATTTGTGTCCTTATCAGTCATTTATTTTCACCTTGGACTTGCCTTCCATTGTGAAGCCCTCCCCAACACTTCCCAGGCTACCATTCCTAGTCTGTGCACCCATAGGCCCTGTGTTTCCTGCATGTAAGCATCTGTCAGGTTGTGTTGATTTGTCTGTCTCTTCTTATGCAGAGGAGACCCAGGAAGGCAGGTAGTCTGCATTGTCCCCATCCTATCTATGCCCCTGGCCTGACATCTATCTAGAACTCAGTTAATGATCATGGAAAAGTGAACTGACAATCACCTCCTATGTACTCAGATCTCTGAAGATGAGTGAGATGGTCCCTGGTCTCAGGGAACTCAGCAGGTGGGACAGAAAGGCAGACTCAGGGTACACAGTACATGGTGACAGTGAGTACTGCCACAGAGGGAAGCACAGGGGACACGGGCATCTGGTTCAGCCTAGGTTACAGGTGTGGTTGGACAAGGGAAGGCTTCCTGGAGGAGGTGACTTTTGAGTTGCACTGAAGAAAGGGCAATTTGTCTTTGGCCAGTGAACGTGGTGAGAAGAGGGAACAGAGAGGAGGGCAGGAAGAGGGAGTACCTTTCATAAGCCTGGTGCAGGAAGCTTGGTGCATGAGGAAGCTGGTCTCAGCACCGCTGGAGGGTTTGAGAGCTGGGGTGGAGCTGGGGAAGGAGGCTGGAGAGGCATGCAGACACACTGTCCCCAGGCACAGAGGCACCTGCATGGGCTGGCACACATGCTCAGAGCTGCTATATTCAGTCACAACTTCACACATAAAGGCCAAAGACACTGGGAGGCTTATAAAGCATTTTAGCAGCACATGTATATGCACACGCACCCCGACTCTTGCAAAATCAGTGACCCTTTGAACCAGCTGTTCACGGGTCTTTTTTACTCTCATTTTGTTAAAATCTCCACTTTTAGCTCCTCTTTAGACAGCATATTCCTTCCAGCTCCCACCCATGCCCCACTCTGACCCTGGTTCTTCCCTTTCCCCTCCTCCCTCCAGCAAATGTGGGCAGTAAGCTGGGACCACCCCGGGCTCCCAGCCAAGGGAGGATTTGGACCTGGGCCATGTAGGCTGGAGGCTGCTCTCCCCCTCCATTCCTCCCCACCCCATCCCCCTTCCAGCTCCACTTAATTCCAGGGCAAAGCACCAAACAGAGAGAGAGAGAGAGAGAGAGAGAGAGAGAGAGAGAGAGAGAACACTAAATGGCAGCAGACTTCTGACATTACTGTGACTTCCATGAATTGGCTGCTGTGTGCAGACAGGAAAGGATGAGATTGGGCCTCCCTGCTCCCCAGAGGCTCCTGACTGCTGCCCATGACCCCACAGAGCTGTCAAGTCAACTCTGCCTGGCTCTTAGGGTTGGCACCATCAAAGCCCTGGGTGGTGATCACCAGTCAGGGCTGCTGGGGAGGGTGAGGGAGGAGCCAGGCTGGATTGTGGAGGAGGCTGGTTCTGCTAGGAGGGGGAGCCCTGTCACCCTACATCTGGATAGTCGTTCCAAGCCATCTGGGTATCTGAGAGCCTTAGGTGGTGTCACAGCAATGGGTACTTCCTCTGGCTTCACTCAGGGCTCTCATGTCAGAACAGAAGTCAAAACCAGGTTCCCCTTCCTGTTCTCTTAAGATGGGAATTCTTGCTTCAGGTTCCCACCCCACCTCCCAAATCTAATTCTCAGATCACTTACATCTCAGTCGAGCCATCTACGCCATCCCACTGCCTGCAGGATTAATTCCAAATGCCCCAGATTTGCACCGAGGGCTGGATGCAACCTCCCAGCCTATCCTCACCTGGACCCCCCTCTCCCCTGACAAACTGCGCCTTCCTCTCCTTGGAGCCCTTTGCCAAGCATTTGCTCTGGGCACACCTGTTCCTCCTTCCTTATCTTTTTGCGGAGGCTTTTCTTCTAAGCATGATTCTACCACCCCCAGATGGAATCAATCACTGTCTGCCTCATAGTTAGAATTCACCCCATCTATGTCTTAGCTTCCTCTATTCACTTAAAAAATCCTTAAGGACAAAGACTATATTCTGTTCACCTTTAAATCTCCCACAACATTGAACACAGTTCCATACATGAAAGAAATGTTCCTAAACGTTTAGTGAGTGAATGAATGAAAAAGAGGCAATATTTTGGAGGCCGATACCCTGCATTGTCTCGGGTGCTCTTTATTCATTACTCCTCTGAAACTTCACTATAATCCTGAGTGACATGTAAATATTATCTCCATTTAGAGAGAAGGAGGAGGAGGCTCTGAGAGGCAAAGTAACTTGCGCAAGGTTACACAGCCAGAAAAGAGTGGAGCTGGGATTCGATCCAAAAATCTGCTTCTGAAGCCTGCATTCCATTCACCTGCTCAGAGCACATCCAATTACAAATGCCTCTGGGGCTGATCTTCGGGGACTTCCAAAGACCAACCCAGAAACCACTAGCAGGGAACACCCAAAGGGAGTCAGGGGCATCTGCAGAGAGATTTCCTTAGCTCAGGTCCCTCTCCTGTCCTCAAGCTGGATGAAGCGCTCTTCTACACAGCACAGACATGGATCCTCTCTGGTCTTATGGGGCCCTATTTCCACCAGTCTTGGATGGTTCCTAGGGGCTTCTACTGGATGGTTCTGAACCCAACTCCTGGACCCAGATGGCTTGACGTTCAAATCCTGGGTCTACTGTCTACCTGCTGTGTGATCTTGGACAACTCATTTAACCTCTGGTGCTCAGTTTCTCATCTGTAAATGGGGATAGTGACAGTTACTTGGCACTTGAGAGCTGTACTGGCTCATGGTGGGTGCTCTGCGAATGCTTGTTACCATGATTATCCCACCATATTCCCCCTCTGAGATGCAAGCCCCAAAGGGTTCTTCTTCCTGCACAGTCACCTCCATCTTGCTCTGTGCTCTGGTCAGGCTGCTGCACACTCTGGGCCTGCTGTGTGAGGCAGGAAAGCAAAATTGGGCAGGAAGAATAGTTCCAAGGAAAGCCAAATCAAAGCGACTTGTGGTGACAAAATGCTTAATAATAACTTTACAAATCCAGTTAAATTACTATGAATAACAAGCTTTTTTTTCCCTTCTTTTTTTTTTTTTTTTTAATGTGTATGGATACCGCTCCCGTCTCCCAGAGAGCACACAGCTACAACCCTGAAATCCACCCAAAAGAATCATTACTGGGAAAACAAACTAAAAATAACCCCCAAAGGAAAGAGTGCCAGCTCAGAAGTGCTTCTTTGGAAGTGGGGGCGTCCAAGGCAACTTTGCTGTTGCTTCTGGGGTGAGAGATTCCAATTTTTGGGAATGCTGTTTGTCTCTGCGCCTGCAATCTGAACCCCCAGGCCACCTTCAACATGCCTCTTGGGCATCTGGCCCCTGTGCCTTCTTCTGGTGGCTCAAGGAAGGGTATGGCAGGTGGGGAATTCCATTCCTGGTCCCTGATGCTGGTTACTACCCAATGGGACCTCCTCTGCTCCCTTTGCCTTTTTGAGGACCAGGGTCCTGGAGTTGGCCCTGGCCACCTCTCTGCTGTTCTGTGGGATGGCCTGATCCAGAGCCCTCCACCTCCACTGAGACTCTCCTGGTACCAGATGCTCTGCTTGGCCTCATTTTCACTTCAAGGCAAGTTCCCATTTCCAGGTAAGGAAAGGAGACACAGAGAGGCTGAGTCACTGGTTCAAGGGTACACAGTTGGAATTTGAACTCAGGCCAGTTCAGCCTGAGGATCGTGAAGGTCCCTCTAGGAAGGGCTGTATGGAGGGGCTTAGCTGCTCCTGCCCTGCATATCAAGGGTGCTGGGAGAGGGGACTTCCTGTGGGGTGGAGCCCATGTCTGCCCTTCAGATGGCATTTCCCAAGGCAGCTGCCTTGCCCCCAAGGTCATGGACAGGCTGCATATTGCCTGAGGCTCTCAGTTCATGCTCTCACAAGGAATGGCTGAGTCACCCCATCAGAAAGGGGGTTTCCAAGGACATTAGTCCCTGCTCAGTCTGGGACACCCTGCAGATGAGGCTGTGTCCACCAGTCTGGAGGAAGTCCTAAGGCAAGGCCTCTCTCCCCTCAGATTGGGGGCTGCCTCATGGAAGAGCTGAATCTCCTCTGTCAGGCAAGGGCCCCCTTCCCTGGGGTCTTTCCCCACATCTAACCAAGTCCTCTCAGACCCTGCGCTTGTTCTCCCTTCCCTCCACTTGTCACCTGGATTCTGGAGTTTCTGGGTGACAGCTAACTAATGGGAAGGGTTGTAGGATAAACATGGGACTCCCCTTGGTGGCTACCAAGGCTGTTTGTCTCTGCACAGAGATGAATTCTTGTCCCTGGGAAAGCTGATGGCTTTTCTTCCTGAGAGTACTGCAGTTCCCCTTGATTGAAATGTGTCCCTGTGGTGATGAGGTTGCTGGTCCCTGCTGCCTGGCCCTTAGGCTCTGTCCATCCGGGGAAGATAGATGACGTTATTTCAAGCCGAGATGATGCAACCAAGGTCAGAGTGAGGTGCTTAATTGGAATGTCAGGGGCTGGGGCCTGACTCTGCAGGGAGTGATTGATTCCAGAGAGGTACCTGTCAAAGATGCAGCCACGGCAGCAGGAGGAGGTGTGGGGGATCTGTGAGTGATCCAGGGGAGGCCAGAGTAAATGGGACTCTATGAGGCCCTGCCCACTACTGCAGTGCTTCCTACAAAGGGGAAACTGAGGCATGCCAAATGAGAGGCATTACTGGGATGGGGATATGGGAGCTCCACTGTTCAACTTTCAGTTCTGTTGTCTGACGGCTCTGCTCTTCCAACTCTTCTTCCCTCAGATCCCCTGACTGGTCCTGGTCCCTTTCCTGTGCTAAGAAAGAGGCTGTAGGAAGAGGGTGTGGTTACCCAGTGTGCAGAGAGAATGCTGTCCACCCATGGCTTTGCTCCTTTGGCTCCAGCCTGCTGAGGACTGGCAGGTGGCAGCAGAGTTTAGAAGCCCCTGAACGGCACCCCCACCTCTGCATAGTAGGAAGGTCTTCTCACAGGCTCCAGAGACAGAGGGCACTCACTTGTGAGGGAGATGGGCTGAGAGCTGGGCCGGGTACCCCATGAACAACTCTCTTCCGTCACAAAGTGGTTCCATCCCAGGAACTGAGGAAGAGCTGGGTGGGGGCAGACATCAGGGCTCTGTTCACCTGGCCTTCTGTCTTCGAAAGTTGACTTCAGGGTGGTGCAGAATGGAAGGCAGCCAAGGCAGCGGAATGTGAGGTGTCCATGACATAAATAGCTGCAGGGTGTGTGCTTGTCCTCTTAGCCTGGGTAGAGGAGTGAGCGGAGGGAAAGAACTAGGGAGGTGGTCAGGGAGGGGTGCCGAGGCTGCAGGGAGGGAGGGGACACCGGGGAGATGGTAGGCTGCAGGGTCTGGAACCTGGATCTAAGATCTGGGGTGAAATAAGAGGGTTGGAGACCTGGTCTGGTACAAAGTGGGGAGATGTTTCTGGAGAGTTTAGGGGGACTGCTCTCTCCAAACATACCCACTGCTTTGCACCTCAGTACCAGGAGGCTGGATCCAGGGCATTGCATTTGCTGTTGTGAACACAATCATCATTCCTCTCTAACGTCACCATTGTCACAGCTCTTATCACCATGATCACCATCACCACCATCACCACCATCATCACTATCATCACTATCATCATCACTACCACCATCCCAACATTCCGCCGACCCACCATCCCCACCATCACAACCACTACCACCATCATCACCATCATCACTACCATTATTACCATATCATCACCTCTCACCACTATCAAAACCACTATCATCACCATCATCACCACCACCATCATCTTTATCACTACCATCATCAACATCACTGTCATCATCACTTCCATTGTTATTATTGTCATCACCTCTCTCACCACCATCATGACTGCTATCATTGCCATTATCACCATCATCACCACCACCACCATCATCACTACCATCACCAGTATCACCATCAGCACCACCATCACCATTGTAACCATCATCACCATCACTACCATTATTATCATCATCAGAATCATTGTCACCCACCCCCCAGTCATTAGTCATTGTCCTTGTTCTGCCCTCCATTCTGTGGGATGCTTTATAATTTATTCTAAAGCACTACCACATCTTTCTGCAAGTAAGATATCAACCAAAGCTTATGAAGCAGGCAGGGTTTGCTCTAGTTATCTCCATTTCACAGAAGAGGACCTAGGTTCAGAAGTGACAGGTGACATGCTCAAAGTTAAGTGGCATGTGTACAGACAACCCTCACTATACTGGAACTGAGTTCTTTTCTGCTGATCCAGTTCTGTCTCTTACACTAGCTGCTATCGGATCATCACCACCCTCCTTACCTGTTCATCCTTCCTTTAGTTGGCATCAGCACACACTGGCAAGGAAGATTCCAGTTTTGATAAATAAGAGAGGCTCCAGCCATAGTAGTACAAGACTAGACACATGCTCATGGGCAATTCCCTTCCTCTGAAGGGATTCCCTCATTTCTGCAAGTACAGGTCTGGACCTGATGATGTCTAAGGAGCCCTTTATATTCTGCTAATCTGTGATAATGCCACAGAAAAAGAGCCATAGAAACAGAGGAAAAGACAGGAAAGACACAGACATAGACACATGGAGACAAAGGCAGAGACCCAGAGAGACATGGGAAGACCCAGATGAAAGACTCATTAAGATCCATGAAGATAGAGAGGAATAGAGTCAGAGACCAAGACGGAAAGCAGCAAGGAATAGAATACATTGGAGAGGAGATTTAGAGGCAACAGGCCCAGAAAGGACGGGGAAGACTTTGAGCAGGACCCAGGGGCTCCTCCTACCTCGTGGTCTCTACTCCAGACCCCCACCTGGGTTTCCAGGGCAAGATCCAGCTGAAATGAGCAGCCTGTCTTCATTCTCCAGGTGTTTCTGAGGGGCTCTTCCTCCGCCGGCAGTGCTGGGTGAGTGGTTTGCATGACTGTGTGTTTGAGCTGTGGGCTGTAGGGTACTTTTGTTAAGGCACCAGGGGGATGTTAGGGCTCCTTTCATAACTTCTGTCTCCCCACTTCCTGGCCCTCACAGCACCGGGGCAGTTGTGGATTTGCCTGCCTCTGGCCATGGGAAAATGGGAATGGAGGAGGTGGGTGACAGGTGACAACTGCACACAGGAGGGGGCTCCCCCTTCCTTGCAGAGGTGGAAATGTCTTCTTTCCTTCTGTGAGGGTCCCTTGTCAGTTTTCAGTCACAGTCTCTGCAACACTGGACTAGAGATCAGACTCAAGCTTATCTTGGGCACCCAACAATGACCTTGAGCAAGACCCTGTCTAATTACTTATGCAGAATAGTGGGGATGGGTGAGTTCTGCCTTCTGTGAGTTTGGGAACTGGACTTTCTTTAACAATAGCCCCACTAGTGCACTCTGTGCCCAGAAGCCCTCAGCTCCTGGGCTGTTTCCCCCTGATATTCTGGTAGGTTCCATGTGGCTAAGTACTCAGTGCCTCTTCCCACCTGTGGCTTCCCATTACCCTCAGCAGAAAGCCCCAGTGCTTCCTCCAAGGCCTCCTGGACCTGCTGAAGCACAGAATCTGGAGGTAGCTGATCTCCTCCAGCTTCCCCACCCCTCAGTATCATCTATGTTAATCCCTCCTACAGGGGCAGCTGCAGGCCTCCCTGCAGTCCAGCTGGCAGGACCTGGGGTGGACTGGACTCAAGGGCAGGAAACTTGAGGCTCCAGAGGAACTGGAGTTCACAGAAGAGTCTGGAAAAATGAGGAAGAGAGAGGGCTTGAAGGTCATTCCAGCACAGGTTAAGAAGAGGCAGAAGCTAAGAGGAAGCCATAAGAGAAAGGGCCTCCTAGGAACTAGAGTATGCTGGAACTAGAGTTCTGTTAGGGAATTCTCCAGAGATGCCTCTCTCCCTGTTGAGACTACTGTCTCACTGACTCTTCCTCACATAATGGCCCCTATTAGTAGAGGATCCAGCTCAGTGATGCTGAAATATTTGTCCCCTGCTTACTTTTGCACCTAGTACCCTACTCTCTCCTTTCCTCCAGGTTTGCGCTAGAAGCTTTAACCCTAAAGGACAGTGTTCTCTATGTTCCCTTTGCCTGCAATGGCGCCTCCCACCTGTTCCCAGGGCACTCCTCCCTTTGGTTGCCTTCTCTGAGGAGTTTTCCTGAACACCCTTTGCCTTCCTGCAGGGCCCATAGCTCCTTCTTCTGCTCCACATGCCCCTGCAGAGCTAGGACCTCATCCTTCTTTCCCCTGAGACCTGAGAACTTGCCAAGGGTGGAGACAATGTCTTTCATCTCTCCACCCCCAAATCCTGGCACAGGGCCTGCCACAGAGGGTACATTGAAGTTGTGCTGAATAAATGAATGACTTCAAATGTTCATGCATTAACATTGGGGACGTGGGAGGAAGACCAGGTTGCAGTGGGCCAGGAGAGCAGATGAGTTTGGTTTGGACAGGCTGAACTTGGGGTGTCTGTACTTGGGCATGGAAGTACCCAGGAACTCAGAGCTCAAGAAAGAGGTCTGGGCCATAAGCTACATACTTATGGGTGGCATCTGGAGCTACATGGGTGGCATCTGGAGCTATGGGGATGTGTATACATGATTCAGAAAAAGAATAGGGAAAGATGAGGCTGAGGGGGATGGGCTTGAGGAGGACAGAACCCCCTTCTTCTCCAGCTCCTTGAACTTGGAGCTGCCCACCAGTGATTCTGGGGCCAGAGGCAGCCAGTTTGGGGACAGGAAGGAGATGTCAGGACAAGCATGTCACCCAGTGCTGCTGGGATTATCTCTTTCACCCTCCAGTCTTTGGGTTTCAGCGATGACTGTTTTTCTTGTTGATGAGCATGCAGATGTACTGCTGACATTTCTCTCGATCGTCTTTCTTCCAGGTAACCAGAATCTCCCTCTCCTTCCACAGGGAGTGGAACCACCAGCAAGGGATGTGCCAACCTCACACAAGGCCTGGCAGGACTGCAGAGACCCAGGAGAGCCAGAGACGGCAGTGTGGACAGACTGAGGAGTTGGGCGATGCCAGCTCAGAGGTGGGTCCAGGGTGTAGGGTGCCTCTTCCATGCCTGTGCCCTCAGGGAATAATCAACCTCCATGTATGGAGTGCCCTCTATATGCCAGGCATGGTGATAGGCACTGCATAGCTGCTGTCTCCTCAAAGTCCTTTCAACAGGGAGTTTACCCTGTTTTACTAGTAAGAAATGAGCCTCAGAGAGAATAGGTTCATTTCATGGTTACACAAAATTGAATTGCAAAGCCAGCACCCAAATCCACACCTCCAGGACTTCACAATCCTTATCCCCCACTAAATGTTGTCCTGGGACTGGGCACACTTGCCTGCCACTGCAGGCTGGACCCACTGGAGCTCTGGCTGCAGGGCACAATGCTTGCTTGGTGTTGGGCCACAGCAATTACTTCTTTCATGAGTTCTGCCATCTAGTTATTTACCTGCATGAACGGTAGGTTGCTCTTCCTGTGAGTTTAACCACCATGATGTTGGGATCAGAATTAGCATATGTCACTTTTAGATCAAGCACTTCACTGACAAAGTGAGTCCAAAGTTAGCTCTCTTTTCCTTCTGGTGGAGGAACTAGCAGCATGCAAGTTATCCGCTCCGTCAGTCTGGGCCCAGGAATGACCATGAGCAGAGTCCCCTGCTGACTGGTGATAGAAACAAGATATAGGCAAGAAGTCATGTGGCTTTTAGCCACTGAGATTTTGAGAGGCTGTTTGTTACAGAAGCATAAATTAGCCTATCCTGACTGAGATGTAATTTTACCTCATTGTTAGAAAAAGTTATGGGCTGGTTTTCTTCTAAGAATCTGCCTCTGCTGGCCCCAGGATTGTCTTTCCCTCAGTGCTTTCTTCAGAAAAATCCTGGGGCTTGTGAATATTCCCAAGGAAACCTAGCAAAGATCCAGGTTCTACTCTGAGCACAAAATCTGAGAGCCAATGCTTTTGTGAGCTTCCCAGTTCCCTGGTGCTGCTGCCAATATCTGTTTCATAATTTACAAAGGCCATTTCTGCTCACAAAGATGTCCAGTCCTAGGAACAACCCCTCTGAGGGAGACACAGTCATTCCCGTTTCACAGATGGGCAGAGTGGGAGCCAGAAAAGTTCAGGAACTTGACCAAGACCACATGGTTCTTTGAATTAAAGAGCTGGGAATGGAACCCAGGGCTCTTAGCTCGTTTCCTTGGATTTCCCATACCTTAGATGAAGGAGAAGGCCTGGATTCCTAGCAAAAAGTACAAACCAGAGAAGAGGTTTTGATGGAGTTGGTGAAAAAGGCCCAAAGCAAGAGTTGCAGGGAGCGATCCTGGTGTCATTCAAGGGTCCTGCAGCCCAGGCAGAGGTTTCTGTAGGGGAGCAGGGTCAGGGTGAGAAGGCAATGTCTACATAAGTCTGTAGGACTCGGGAGTCAACTTCTTGTACCCTTCCCCGCTGTGCAAGTTGGGGCAATCACCTGACATTTTCAGGTCTCAGTTTCCTCAACTGTAAAGTGAAGGTAGTGTAATGCTTTCCTCCTATGGTTGCTGTGGGAACTAAATGAGATAAAGTATAATGGAAGCACTTAGAACAGTGCCAGGTTCTCATTAGCACAGTATCTCCCATTACATTTCACCATCACCACCACCACCATCACAACCACCACCACCATCATCATCACCATCACCACATCACTACCACCATCATCACCATCACTATCATCCTTCCCACCCCACTACCACTAGCTTTACCATTTTTTTTTTTTGGTACCAGGGATTGAACCCAGGGGCTCTTAACCACTGAGTCACATTCCCAGCCCTTTTTATATTTTATTTTGAGAGAGGGTCTCACTGGGTTGCTTAGGGCCTCACTAAATTGCTGAGGCTGGCATTGAACTTGTGATTCTCCTGCCTCAGCCTCCTAAGCCACTGGAACATCATTCTTAAGGTCCTGGACTAGTTGCTTCCACTTTCTGGGTCTTGATTACTTTATCTGTATGCTGGGAACAGTAAATACTGATAAACTGTGTGATAACCAGAAATAAAATTTGATTGAGTGCTTACCATATGCTTTGGTTCCATTCTGAGTGCATTATCTCATTTAATTCTTATAAGCCCCTCCAAGATCAGTTCATGCACAGCAGAATTGGGAAACCAAGGCCTTCTGACTCCAGAGTGGGTCTCTTATCTATGACCCTAATAACTTTATATTTAAAGTCTGAAGTCTTGCAGGTGGTGGCAAGCTGTATATGCAGGATAGCACATGATACATCTGGAGTCTCTGAAAAACTGTGTTCTGTGTTGATGTGCAGGTTCTGTGAGTCCCTGAGTGTTAAATACCTGTGTGTGTGTGTGTGTGTGTGTGTGTGTGTGTGTGAGAGAGAGAGAGTGATATGTGATTGAAAGCATATATTTGGTCCCTCTGTGAGGTCTTTTAACTTGCTATGTGTGTGCTAGTCCACCTACAGTATTTTTTAATCTGCTGTTATTGTTCTCTGTGTGCTTCAATGTAGATCATATAGGTCCACCTGTGGGTGTGTAGCCGTGTGAACCGAGTGTGTGTTCTTATGATGTGAGCAGTGTGGGCCACCGTGGGTGCATTTGTAATGGCATGTGAGCTCTGGGGCTGCCCGTGTGTGTGCGTGTGCGTGGGAATGGGCAGGCAGAGTGCCTGCCTAGGGTGGGAATCTGTGCTGCGTGTCTGGGTGCCAAGGGTGTGTGTTCATGTGTGCATCTTTGTGGGAACCAACAAGCTGGGTATGTCTAGTCATGTCTCTGCATGCAGGGTGCTGGTGTGTGTGAGCGTGTGTGCCAGTAGGCTGAGTGCCCTGAGTGTCTTGGAGAGCCAGAAGGCTGGTGCAGTGTGGGCAGGGCAGGGTGGGGGAGCTGGAGGTTTAAACAGGTTCTCTGCTGGCCTGGCTCCAGCTCCACCCTCCCTCTGCAAACACTGCCTAGCAGACGTGCTGAGTTTTTACACACGTGGAAACAGCCCTCTAAATGTTTACCCACCAGCCTGGTGGAAAGGCATGTTTCCCTTCCCTGTCTCCCCCACCACACAGAGCTCCAAGTGTGATCACTCTGCTCTCCTGTCACTCCCTGGGGCTCTGCTCCCCCTGGGACTCAGTGTCTTCCCAGCATTCAGTGAGGAGGGAGACGTCAGGAAGCCTAAATCCAACCCAGCTCTCACCCTGGGCTGTGCCTGTTTGCCGACCTTCACACCTGCTTTCATGTCTGCTCAGGTGAGCAGCACACACGCTTACACACGTGGGCATTCACATGCCGCTCATCTCACTTTTATCTCAGGTCCACTGAACCCATGGCTTCCCCTTGACCCTTGCTCTGTGCTCCTCCCATGTCAAGGCCCTCACCCTCACACTGATCTCAACTGCACCCATTTGCACCATTTAGGCCCCTCCTCTTCCACCCTGTGGGTTCCAGGACCTTGTCTCCACACCCCTCTGGTCCCCTCCCTGCCCAGTTCCAGTGAGCTGCTCTCCTTTCTCCAGAGCTGGAGGTCCCAGAAGACCAATGCAGGACGCTGTCCATGGTCCTGAACCCTCATACCCAGTAGACACTTTTTGCCTTCACCCTGGGCATTGGAAGTGAATTGGTTCTGAATTCAGGAATTCAGAACTGGTGGAAAAAAAGTCAGTATAGGAAAAACTGAAAAATGGAAAACACACAGACAGACTATGATTGAGAAATCAAAGAGGCAAAAAGATAAAGAGAGACAAGAGGAACAGAGAGACAGAGAGATAAAGAGACAGAGAGGAGAGACAGAATCAGAAGAAGAGACAAGAAGGCAAACAGGCAGGCAGGCAGAGAGAAGGCGCTGGAAAGACAGAATTGCTCTGAGATTTTAGAGAAGAAAAAAATGACTTTTGTTTTGACATCACTTTCAAATAACTACTTGCTAAAAAGACATTATTTTCCTCTGGGAAGTTGGGGGAGCACATGCCCCTTGATCCTCTGTGTAGGAACAACAAATAATGAAGGCCAAACTTCAGATGCTGGTACTCCCTGCCAGAGCTGAGAGTTGTTCAAAAATAGGAAAGGCTAGGCTGGGCACAGTGGCACACACCTGTAATCTCAGAGACTCTGGAGATGGAAGCAGGAGGATTTCAAGTTCAAGATTAGCCTCAGCAACTTGTGAGACCCTCTTACAAAATTAAAAAATAAAATGGGCTGGAGATGTAGCTCAGTGGTAGAGTACCCCTGGCTTCAATCCCCAGTACAGAAAAAAAATGTAGAGACTGGCATCCTGGCAGGTTGCTGTCTTTCCATGCTATTCAGGACTGCTAATCCTCCTGCTCCCTCACCTGTCCTGTCTGAACAGGGTTTTTAAGGTTGGAGATCAGCTGGAGGAAACAGCTGAAAATAGGCAGACTCTCTGCTGCCTGAGCATGCTTGACATCAAGGCATGGGAGGCAGGAGGGACAGGGGACAGGGTCCACTTGGCTTGCTTCTCTTCTTCCTTTTAGCCATCCTGGCTTCTCCTACCACACACGTGGCTCTGTGAATTACTGACCTCCTGACTTGATTCTCTGGCACCTTGCATGTGCTGAACACTCCTACGGGCACAGAAGCCATCACCTAGGGAGTTGATTGTTATTCCTGTTTAACAGAGAAGGCAGCGGAGACACAGGAAAGTTAAGTAACTTGCCCAAGGTTCCAACAGCTGACAAACATCCATATTTAAGTGCAAACAGTCATATTCCTTGAATAGGGTCTCCTTGAGGGCTGGGTGTGCAACATCACCACCCACTGGCAGCTCTCCAAGGGTAGCACGGCATGATTGTCAGGAGTCCTGGAGGTGTGACTCCTGGGGTTTCCACATGTTCTAGAAGGATCCAACTGGGGCATCCTCAGTGAGGCATTCAGGGTCATAGGCAGGGCTTTTGGAGAATATCAGGAAAGAGAGACGGTAGCAACTGTTCCACCCAGACAGGCTGAGTGGATTCAGCCAACCGCAAAATGCCATGGCCCCCTGGCTGCAAATGCCCCTGCCCACAGAGGCAGAGGCTGCTTGGCAGGGTGGGAGCCCAGCTAATGGCCATGCTTATAGCTCGAAGCATTATTAGCTCTTAGGAGTGCTCAGCTCTCGTCTGTTGTCAACAGTTGAGCTTATTGATTGAGTGACTTGATGCTTTTGCTTATTAAGTGCCCGGAGTGTCGGCAGATTTGGGCCAGGCTTGGCTGGGCTGTGGAGGGATGTGTGAGGGGAGGGAGGCCGTCTGCCTGTGTCCCGTGCCAGCCCCGCTCATTTGTTCAGGCACAGGCGTTGGGGAGATGGGCATGTGTGTGTGCCGCTCTGTGCTCGTGTTTCTGAGTGGAATTTTAGGAGAAGGAACCTTGCTTTCTATACCTGGCAACTGCACAGCAGCTCTGGAGGACCTGGGATTAGGATTTGGGAGGTCTGGCTTTGAATCTTGGTCTTATCTTTCCAAGCTGTGAGCTTGGGCAAATCCTTTGCCATCTCAGAAACTTGGCTTCCTTATCTGGAAAACGAAGATTAAAATAAGACCAGCTCTGTCTACCTTGGAGACTGAGTTAATGAGGTACAGCAGTTTGTAAACTGTAAAGTGCTGCACACATGTCGGGAAGTGTAACTGTTGCGAGCTGAGCTGTGATGCCGTAAGTAGGTTTATGCTAGGAGACAGGTGGAGGGGCAGGGAATGAACAAGAAGAGGGGATGCTGGGGGATGTGGGGAGCCCAGCTCTAAGGCACCTGAGCTGACTTTTCCACTCATATTTGCGACCCTGTCCAAAGAAACCTGGGTTCCAGGTCTAACCCCAGTATCAAGGTATAATAGTCCCAGGCTGGTTGATTTTCTTTTCTGGATTTTTCCTTTTATTTGGTGTTTTAGTCAGCTTTTTGCTGCTTTGACTAAATCATCTGACCAGCAGAACTGTAGAGGAGGAGGAGTTTATTTGAGAACTCACGGTTTCAGAGGTCTCCATCCATTGATAGCCAGTTCCATTCCCCAAGGCTCGAGGTAAGGCTGAACATCATGGCAGAAGAGAGTGTGGCAGAGGGAAGCAGCTCACGTAAGTCAGAAAGGAGAGAGAGAGAGAGAGATAGACAGACAGACAGAGAACTCTCTAGATACAAAATAAATACCCCAAAGCCATGCCCCAATTCCAGTTCCCTCCAGCCACACCCTACCACTTCAGTTACCACTCAGTTAATCCTTATCAGGGGATTAAATGACTGATTGGGTTTAGACTCTTACAATCCAATCATTTCTCCTCTGAACCTTCTTGCATTGCCTCACACATGAGCTTTTGAGGGGACATCTCATATCCAAACCATAACATTTGGCCAAAGAGAGACTTGGATTCAATGCTCTCCAAGCCTGTTTTCAATTCTGCCTTTTTATGATTATAGGAATCACTGGGTCTTTGCCATCTACCAAGGGTGGACATTAGTGGAACTCTTATTTAAACATCTTGCACTTCGGTTTCTGTGTTCAATGTATCCTGTGTTTAGGTTTCACTGTGTGTGTCTGCAGGGGTCACAAGGTCCCTGAGCTGGTGTGTGATGATAGCGAGCATCCTCCACCTGTCCAGTGCCCAGGCACACACACACCCCCACACTTGCTAAGGCAGAGGGGCTGGGAAACCAGTTGCCTCCTTGGACTCCAGCAGCTAATGCAAAAACCCATTTTCATAGCTGATAAAAAGATGGGCCCATTAAATGATCAAATTAAATGCAAGTCCAAAGATGACTTCTGTGTGCTTGTGCTTAGTGAAGGGTTGCTAAATGTCAGACTCCATTTGTTAAAGGAACCCCCTGCCCAATCCTTGCTTCTGAGCTGTGGTTGCTACCAGGATGTGCTGGTCTGGTTGTCCCCAACTTCCTTCAAAAGTTCTTTTTGTCTTCTGTCAAAGCCCCGTTAAAGCTACCTCCTCCATGAAAACCTCCTCATCATTCCTTCTCCCTGCTTGGAGGAACCCTTAAACTTTTCCCCTGTGCTCCAGCATGGGGAGCGTGACTGAAGGGAGGTGGCCCTCCCCGAGGCCCATCACAGCTTTGCATCCCCCCTCTGACATCTTTCTGTTACTCACTTGGTTGATCACCCATGCAGGCATCCCTTTCACCAAGGTGTGGTGGAGACCTACTCTGTGCCAGTGTGCCCTGGGCCCAGTCCCTGCCTTAGGAGAAGGGGAGGCTGAGGGCAAAGCCATCATGCCCTACAGAGTGGGAGGGGCAGGCCTGCTCAGGGAGGTCCAGAAAGCATCTGGAAGCATCTGTGGAACTTTCCAGGCAGTGAAGGGGTGGAGGGAAGTCCATACACAGGGAACTCAGTAGGTGTTAATGGGAAAATAAATGTGTAGTAGGTGTCCATTAGAGGCCAAGTATTTGCAGGGCTAGAACAATAGCCCTCATCTGTGTATAATAGTATCCACCACCAAGCGGGGAAAGGCAATGAGTGTGCCTGGAATGTGGTACTGGTTAGAAGGGAGCCAGGGCCTCTCTTTTATCCTGTCTATCTTTTTCAGACCAGAAGGGAAATCAATCCATCCCAGGCAGGGGCCATGCTGGGTGGAGCAGAGTCAGGCTCTCCTACCATCCCCAGCCTTCCTAGCAAATGCCAGAGTGAGTACTGTGCCGCACAGACTCAGGTTTTCCAAATGGATCAGGGTCTAATATCAAAAACCTGAATAGTTACAGAGGAGGAAATGTATTGGGATTCGAATGCTGGATTTGGGGCTCAGACCCTTGATGGAATCCATCAGGGTACATTTCTGTGCAGTCCTACGTGTGGTTGATGAGAGAGGAGGCTGAGGAGCTCAAACCCTTTCTGGCTGCCATCTCCCTCTGAGCAAAGCCCATGTCCCAAAGAGCAGCTCAGGCCATTTCAAATTGGTCCAGTGGCCATGTCTTTAGATGCTACACCTGGTGTCTTCCTCCAGAGCCACATCAGATGCAGGTATCTTCTTGCAAAGGACAGCCACAGTTCCAGAATGCCGAGCCTCTGCACGTGCTGGTTAAGTGCTCCCTCTACAACCTTGTTGCAGAAAATGCTCACTCATTCCCTAAAGCCCTGCCAACTCCTCTCTGCTGGGGAAGTTTCCACCCAGTCTCCTTGGGGAGGATGAATCCTTGTCCTCTCTGGGTTCCTGTGCATTTCCTCAATTGGGAGCTGTCATCGATTGTGAGATACATCATTGATTTCATAATAGCTTTTTGGGGAAAAGAAACCCTGCTTTCAATGTACATATCTGCATCTCAGGAATGGGTAGATGTTTTTGAAAAGGACGTCTTGGAGTTGGAGGGATGCAGTTAGTGCTTTCCTCATGGCACAAAGGCCACAAGAATTTCATTCGTTCATTCAATCAGTTGATCATGTTTACTGAGCTCCGTTGTAGGCACTGAGAGGAGCAGTGAATAAAACCAAGTCTCTGACTTCCTGAGCTGGCGTTGCATCTGCAGAAACTGTCAGCAAAAACCATGTCGTGGAATCTCAATGATCTCAAAGAAAGGCCACGGTGAGAGTGCAGAAGCCCAAGGCAGGGTAGGAGGATGGAAAGGCCCGGGTGCTGTGTTAGCTGGGAGGATCAGGGAAGCCTCTCTGAGGAGGGAACATCTGTGCAGACTTGAGGGAAGTGAGGGGACACACAACATGGGCATGTGGGCAGGAAGATTTGAGGGCGAGGGCAGGGGAAGCACAAAGCCCTGAGCTGGGACCAGTGTCACGTGTTTGAGGAACACGTGACTGGAGGGGCAGGAGGGAAAAGCAGAGCTGGAGCATGGGTGCAGGTGGCAGGCAGGGCCCTGGGACAGGGCAGGTGTGGGGTTTTTGTTGTTGTTGTTTTGTACCAAGAATTGAACCCAGAAGTGCTTTATCACTGAGCCACATCCCCAGCCCTTTTTATCTTTTTACTTAGAGGCAGTGTCTTGCTAAGTTGCTCAGGGCCTCACTAAATAGTTGAGGCTGGCTTTGAACTTGGGATCCTCCTGCCTCAGCCTCCAGAGCTGCTGGGATTACAGGTACAGAATTTTTGTCCTAAGTGTGACCTGATTTGTTTTCATATGGGATCCATATGCACCTCAGGTCCATCAGATTGTAAGTTCCATGAGGGCAGGGACCTCTGTGCTTTGAGTGAATGTTGGATGGCCTGAGAGCAGTCCCTTCCCTGGGATGACTGTCTGGGTGGGAACTCAGGGTGTGGTGGGCTGTGAGTGAGGCTGCTTTTATCCTGGTTCACCTGGAGTCCACAGCCAATGGCAAGGGACAGTTCCAGCTGGAGATCCTGTCCTGGCCATCCCCACGTCCCCAGTGGTGTTTAGAAGCTTATCTGGAACGCAGCAGGCACAGGTCGAATTTTGGTTATAATTTTGGTTATAAGTGCCAGCAATTCACATTGCTGGCACTTTCTGGTTCAAAAAGCCTTTTGCACATGTCTTCCAATCTAATCCATTCCTTGAGCCTATTTGAGGCTCTTTTCACAGATGAAGAAACTGAAGCTCAGAAGGGGTGAGGATGTTGCACAGCACGTGCTAGCAGAAGAGGAAGGGCTTAAGCCAGATCTCCTGGCACCTGCCCTCTTTCCTTGGTGCCCCACCACAGTTAGAGTGTACCAGCTAGACTGGCCTCTGGGCTCCGCACTTCTGTGCAGCCATGGAGGTGGTGTTTTCTGACCCCACAGTGCAGATGCAGGCTCTGCAAGCCCAAGGGTGGTTAAAAGGAATGAGCACAGTCCCGTCTGGACACAGTCTTGTGTGGCCCTCGGAAATCTAGAACATGCTATCCTGGCAATGTCTCTGCTCCCAGTCGGGCACTGTTCCCAGCTCTGCACTGACCTGCTGGGTGTCACCACAGGCCTCAAGACTCTCAAGTGAGCATTGATCAAGATGTTTCTTCAGGGCCTCTTCCAGAGTGGGCAGGAGGATTCGCCTCTGTGCCTTGCAGGGGAGGCACACAGGCCAGCCTGCAGCAACCTGGGCTCTAGGCAGACCTGTGGAGGGGTGGCCTCCCTCAGAAGGGGGTGGACTCTGGGGCAGGTGGCCACGCCCCCTGGGGAGGCTTCTGCAACAGATCCAGTGTCAGTACCTCTGTCCCTAGTGTCACTGCCATCTGCCTGCTCACCCAAGATACCTGGGGTCACCTGACACTCCCTCATTTAGACATCGCGACTCCTGCTCTCCCTTGTTGACACTTGACTGTAGATGTGACCTGTCCCTGTGTCTCACAGCTCCCCCAGGGCCAGGCCTCACTCTGCCTAGTTTGATCCTGCTGCAGCCTTGACAGCCCTGGCTGGCTCCAGGGCTCCTGCCTCTATCCATTCTCCCCGCTGCGTCCAGAATGAGCTTCCTAACTGCCATTCTGGTCATGATGTCTTCCAGCTAAAACCCTTCCCCAGTGTCTTTGCTGCAGGACCAAGTTCAAACTCTTCAGCATGGCTCATGCAGCCCTGCAGGACCTGGCCCTGCCACCTCCTTCCCTCCTCCTCCTTTCTCATCTTCCAGACTTAATTCCACCCTGGTGTCCCACTGAGCTCTCCTCTGCTCTTTGAACATTCCATGTCTTCCTGCTGCCTGCTTTGCACATGGTTCCTTTGGTCTGGAACACTCTTCTCCAGCTAATGTCCCCCAGCATGCCCTGGGACCAGGCTCCTGACTGTCTGGCTGGCACCTAATTGCCTTCAGTATCCAGCTTCAAGAAACCTCCTCCTGGAGCCTTTTGTGGGTTCTGCCTCTCATCAGGTCTGTCCAGGCCCCTCAGGGAATCTCTGAACACATACCCCGGGCACTGGAAGTCCTGTGCACCTGTCCCCTTGCCAGTGAGCTCCTGGAGAGCAGGACACTTGTTCACATCTGTATCCCCAGGTACTGTAGGTCCTCTGTGCATATTTGATAAGGGTACAGCTGGGCACAGTGGCGCACACCTGTAATCCCAGGGGCTCTGGAGGCTGAGGCAGGAGGATCTGAGTTCAAAGCCAGACACAGCAAAAACGAGGTGCTAAGCAGCTCAGGGAGACCCTGTCTCTACATAAAATACAAAATAGGACTGGTGGTGTGGCTCAGTGGTCAAGTGCCCTTGGGTTCAATCTCTAGTACCAAAAAAAAAAAAAAAAAAA
>JAJEJO010001490.1:32468-91974 GCA_020662805.1 Glaucomys volans | reverse complement strand
AAAAAAGGAAAAGGGGCTACAAACCTCCATGAATGGATAAAGGGACTTGGAAGTGTTCATTTATGTGTCATTTGCTAATACTAGAGGCCAGGGGCTGAGGACACAGAACTGAGGATGACAAGAAGGCCCTACCTGGAGGCAGGGGAGTGAACACCATCTTCTTTACATCTCTGAGGCCTCGAATCTTAGATAATTCCTCTGCTAAAAGCACTGAGAAAGCCTTTGGGTTAAAAAGCAAGATCTGCACTAGGATTGGGGTTGGGATTGGGGTCAACAAGCACCTGCCACTCCCTTGAGGCCACTCTCTGCCCACCCTTCTCCCAGCCCCATCCTTCCTCCTCCTCCACCTCGTCTCCCGTCTCCCTCCGCTGTTCCATTTCCAACCATCCCGCTTAACTTAGGCCTCCCGGTTGGGCTTTTAATTTGGATTTATTGCCAGCCGTGATTGTATGTTAAACAAACTCCAGGCGATTATTAAAAACATGATTATCTGGGTTTATTGTCTGGCATGGTCCTCAGTGGGTGTTCCGTTGCTGAGAGGTGCCAAGCCTTTGTGAGACAGTGAGGGGGTGGAGACCCCTGGAGAGGTTCCCCCCTTCCTCCCAATTTGTGACACCTCCCAGGAAGGAGATGGCCAAGGGGGCCCAGGGCACTTCTGAAGCAGGACGTGGCCAGGGAAGGGGCAGGGATGTAGCAAGAGGAGCACCAGCCTGGCACTGGGGAGCCTGGTGCCAATTTGACTCACTACTTCTCTGGGCTTCAACTTCCTCATCTGAAAACCAGAGAGTAGGACCAGAATGGTCCAGCGTTGCAGAATCGAAACTCAAGCGTCCATTGGGGCTAGAAGAACTTCACCTCATCTCTCAGTAAGACTGGATCCAGGAATGCCTGTGAGACACACACAGACCAGAACATTCCTTACGGGCTCACTCAACCCCACACCAGTAATGCTGACAGGGGAGTGGCCTGTGGTCCAGCAAGCTGGCCTCTGATTTGGGAGACCAGGGACACACCAGACAAAGGCATCGGTCAGTGGAAGCTGATGGAGAAGAGGACAGACTAGGCCCAGGAGCTCCGTGTGTCTGAAGAGCCCTGGACGAGCACACCACTTCTCTACTCAGGCCTTCATTGTCCTTTGTGAAATGGAGGAGTGGACGCTCCAATGACTTGCAAACTTTAAAAAATAAACAATGTCCTCTTCTTCTAAGCAGATGTGGAAGAAGCTGCTTGGAAGCCCTGGACTCTTCCATGCCTCTCAGCTGCCTTCCTTCAAGGTCAGCGATGCCACCTGTGATAGGTTCAACCCTCACTCAGAGAGTGGAACCCGCTGTCATCTCAGTGATCCTCCCACCCCCATGAAGGGGAGGGCAGGTGGCCTTGGCTCCTACTCACCAAGGAAAGGCAGGTACCAGGTCCCTGGGGCACCTCTCTGTGAACAGCCCTCCTCTCCCCCCAGTGTGGAGAGGGTGGGCATCACCTGGTGCAGTGAATGCCTGTCGGCCCGCCGGCCTGGCTTCCTTCCTCATCCCTCCTCCACTGGGCTCCGCAGGCAAGCGCTCCGCCAATCCCAAGCCTGATGAATCTTTGATGAATTCTGAGTAAAGACACTTTAAAAAATTCAGAAAGGTACAAGGGTGTTGGGAAGGAGGGAGATGAGATGATCCTGCCCCCATTCCATCCTGCTCCCTGCGTTGGCCGACTCACGGGGCCTGAGCCCTGGAGCGTGGGTATGAAGAAGGGTGGGACGCACAGAGCCCCCCAGACCACGAGTCTGCAGAACACGGCCGGGCTAGGCTTTCTCTCATTGCAGCAGAGGAAATTCCAGAATCAGAGCATACTACAGAAAGAGAAAGCTTAGATATATTGTCTGGTACCCCCAGGAGGTAAGAAAATTGTCGTAGAAGGTGACGTGCCCAAGTCAGACCCAGAATGGCCAAGGGAGGGCTAGAATTCAGTCCCCTCTCTCCCAGGCCAGTGCTGATTCATAGGCTGCCCCTGGACTCCGGGGCCTGAGACAGGCCTTCTGACCCAAAGCAGAGATTTGCATTTCAGCATTCCTCCCTCCCCCACAGAGGCCCAGCAGAGCCATCTCCAGGATGTACTGGACCCAGGGGACAGCGTGGCCATTCATCATCAAGACCTGGAGGGACAGAGGCTCGGGGAAGTGAGAAGAGGAGGCAGCTCCCTGGCCTGCTGCTGGTTTTCACTGGTTTTAATCAATAGCCCACCCCTAAACCTTGTCCCCCAAGTCCTTAAGGCTTAGAGGAACTAGGCCTTTTCTCCACTGTTTGTACCCTAAACCACTGCAGGTTCCGTTTCTGAACCTTGATCTCTTTTTTTTTTCATCAGTCCTCGATGACTCTTCTTACCTGGTTTGGCCTGGATGATCCCATGTCCAGACTGGTTCAGGGTCCTCCCAGTTGGCAGCTGGAGGAGGAGGGGTTGGTGTTCAGAACCCATTATTTTGGGCACCAATTCTGGTTCTAACAAAATTAGCTGTGTGACTATGGGTAGGTGACTGAACCTCTCTGAGCTTCTTCCCATATCATTAAAATGGGAGGTGCTAAGATCAAATGAGACAAGAGGGATGAAGGCCTACCATGGTGGAGGCACAGAGTGTATCTCCATACAGGTTGGTTGTATGCCTTTCTCCCCCTAAAATCTGAAAGTTAGGACATTTCTCATGATTTCATTCACTGTCTTCTTCAACTCCCCACCAGACTCAGTCTCCTTAGAAGTCCTCGTCACTTGGATTTCTTGCCAAGTGCCAGTGCCATTCATCTTACTGTACATGGGCCCAGCACCCCCGGTGTCCTGTGGCTCTCCCCAGGGCCCCTGGCAGAGAGGTGGGCAGGAAAACTGGATCTTTAGCGTCTGAGAACTCAACTGGGTCTTGTTTTTCTCTTGCTGAAGCCCCATTCCCTTCCCTTGGCAGTGGATCCTGCTCTCCCGCCTGCTTCTCTGGGCTTCTCAACTTTGAGAACTAAGATTTCGACTTGATTCCCATAATTTAGACTTCAGCTTTTGGAATGGCTTCTCCCTTCACCAGGCCATCCTATTTAGATTTCCAAGCACGTAAGATTCTAGAGACACATTTTTTGGTCTATTTCAATTGCACATTCACAGGACTTGTAAATATAAAAGAGGCCCATAAACTGAGAGATGCTGGGTAATGGCCTCAAAACAATACATTTTATATCAGAACTGGAAGGGTAGTCCCTAAATCGGGCAGCTGGGTTTCTACCCTCCAAGTCTTCAAATCTAGGGGGATATTCTGCATGTGCTTCAAGGGGTTTCTGGCGGATCGTGGTGCATGGGATCAAAGCTCAGCTACTTGCTCATTTGCATTCATATTTTGAGCCCTGACACTATCACTTCCTGGCTGTGTGACCTTAGATGCCTCACACAACCTCTCTGAGGCTCAATTTTCTCATTAGCAAAGTGAGACTAATAATTACCCATCTACCTCACAGGGCCAGGGGAGAGTTACCTGAGATAATATCTACAAAATGACTACTGTCATGTACCCTGAGGCATTGGTTCTTGCCTCTCCCTCAGACTGCAGAAAAGAAAGTGGAAACCAGAGAGGTCAATTTGTATTTGCCAACAAACCCTCAGACTGCTTGGGATCCATGCCCAGACCCGCCTGATTCTGAAGTTCATGGTTCATTTCCTAGCCTAACTTTACTGTAAAGAATTTTTTTTCTTGTTGTGGTAAAATATATACAACATCAAATCTACCATCCTGGGCATTTTTAAGTGCACAGCTCAGTGGCGTTAAGTACATTCACATCATGGTGTGGCCATCACTGCTGTCCATCTCCAGAGCTCTTTCGTCCCCCCAAACTGAAGCCCCAAACCCATTAAACAATCACTCCCACTCCGCCCTTGGCCAGCCTGACAAACGCCATTCTTCTTTCTTTGTCTGTGAATTTGACCATGCCAGGTGCTCATATTGGCAGAATCAGTGTCTGTCCTTTTGTGATCGGCTCCTTTCACTTAGTGTAATGTCCTCAAGGTTCATCTCATTAAAGCATGTGTCCTGATTTCTTGCTGCACAATACTCCATAGTGTGCGTGTGCCACATTGGCTAACCTAATGCATACAACAGACCTGGGGCAGGGTAGGTTCAAGTCATGGGACATTATCACTTTGGTACTGATTGCCCCTCAGTTATTGGATTATTAGTAGCACTTGCCTCGAAACTCAATTCTTTGGCAGTATCAGTAATAGCAATGACCATGATAACTGCCCACCAAATACAGATGTCCCTTCTTTGATCCTATCTCAGAATTTCCTGGGTTCAAACTCTGACACACCTCAGAGCTACCCATGGACCTTGTGAGCCACATAGATGCCCTCATCCGTCCTTGGGTTCACATTGTCAACCAGCTTCCTGGCTGTGCACAAAATTGGAGCCCCACTCTCCCTATCTTTGAATCTCTTCTGTGACCTGCTGTCCCTAGCAGCACCTGGAAAGATGCCACAGGACCAAGGTTGGGAGAATGTAAGGGCAGAGAAGTGGAAGTCTGGGTATTCCTGAGCAGCTCTTCCAAGACCACAGGCTCTGGTTTTGTGACTGGCCCTGCTCTGACCTACTCTGTGGTGGACAAGTGTTCTAGCCCTTTCTGCAGAAATGCCTGGTACAAGAAATGACCTCTGTAGAACTCAGGTAAACAGCTGTGTCCCCCTGGCCTCCATCTTCCCAGTGAGTTGGGATGGGATTTTTGGCTCCAGGCTGGCATCCTAGAAGGCTTAGCGTGCAGGCTGGATGTTTATAACTCACCTTGAGAAGGTTCTGGCACCCTCTTCCACCCAGAGCAAGGCACTTATGTGACCTGGAACCCTCACATCCACCTTCCCCAGTAAGTGCACCTTAGCTCTGCCTTAGATGTCCTCCTCTGGTTCCTCCATTGACGTTCAGGCAGGAAGTCAACCTGCCTGGTGGGGCAGGGAAGGTTCTAACCTCTTCCATCTGCAAAGCCAATGGAAAGCCGATCTAAGCAGCAAGTCGAAGGTATCTCCATCTTCCCATCTATCTAGAAACTCTTTCACCCACTTCTTCCTGTCCTTGAGGACTCAGCCCAAAGTTACCTGCTCTGGGAATGCTTCCCTGACCTTCAGGGGAAGAACAAGGTGCTCTTTTCCCCGGAGGTGGACCATGATATCAATTGCATGGTTGTGACCAAGATTGGTGCTCATTCATCTGATCACTCAGGGTCTTTTGTGGGGGAGGAAATCTCAGGTAGATTTCTTCCTATCACAGAGTCACAGCTAAACCATATGCCACAGCAGTTTTACAAAATGATTTTATTTTTATCCTAAGAATCACCTTTTGATTAAGAATTCTATCATGCATTGTGAGGTCCATCAGATTTAGGTTGTGGTTTGCTGTATTGGTCTAGAGATCAGGTAGGGATTTTGAATGTGACGAAAATAAGACAGTCTGTATGTGACAAAATTTGGAATTCAGCATGGCATCTTTCCCGTCTTATGTAATTTCCTTCTCATTGTTTTGTTTCCCTTGTAGCCTTAAAGTCAGATGTCCTGGATAATGTACTGATGATGAGCAGTTATATTTGTATTGAAAAAAATTATTATGTCACTTTAAAGTTAATAGTTTTGAAAAAGAAAGAAAAAAGAGTCAGTTAAAGTCCAATTGCTTATTCAAAATGATCTTCCCAAACCTTGTCATGACTCTGCAAGTCCTGCTCTAAATTCTACCCTGTGGCTTTTCACTGCCCAGGGACACGATGTTGACAGAAACCAATAGACATGGACACAGATATCAAATTGTTTCTGGCTATGGGTGCAGCTTAAAATGCCCCCAAATACCTGCGGTTATCTGTGGGCACTCCCCCTGTTCTTGGGTCATTATCCTTCATTATTTGAAGACAGGCCTTTCTAGATGCCCCCCAGATGTCTGTTTGGAGCACCCATGAGAACCTTCAGCAGATCCTTACCAGGCGACCTACTGTGTGTTGGGCACGGTGTCTGTGAGTGGTGCCCTCTGCAGTTATGAATAGGAATAGCACAATCCATGACTGAGTCGCAGGTAGTGTGAAGGGATCACCTGGAGTAACAGTTGGGCTGTAAATAAATAGATGGGTTTGGAATACTCTGAGCTTCACAGGAAAGTCACAAATACAATGCAGACGGTTCCCCTCTACTCCGCCCCTAGTGTTAGGGGCTTTGCTTCAGAACTGGCCAGAGAGGGAACTGTCCCAGGTCCCAGCCTCAGGATTGCTGGTGCCTCTCCAGAGTAACTCCTGGGCTTTCTTTTTTAGGAATGCTGTGAATTTTGCAGTTCTGATGATTTCTCTGTACGCATTGACTGCTAGGAAGCTCAGAGGCAAATTTGCAGCTCAATTTTAGCAAAAGCAGAGGAACTCTTGGCAGACATTGTAAGTGTGAACTTGACCCTGGGTTTCAGCTGATTCTTCCTACATCACTCCTCTTTCCTTGTTGACTTGATTTTCATGTTGTGCCTCTGTACTGAACTCTTCTGGCTTCTTCAAATCATTTTTGGAAGAAGATGGGGGCATGTATCATCGGGTAAACAAACATCATTTCGTCTGTGTTCCCAAGGTGCCTGATGCCTCTGTTCTCGCATTTGTCACATTTTCTTGTCCTTGCTTGTTGACTCCCCCACTGGGCCACCTGGCTCCCCTGCAGCTGGACTCCTCTGTGTGACTGAGCACTCCTGGAGGAGCCCTGGCCTGCACCATGGGGCTCTGCCGGTACTGAGCCTGCCATCGCCACCTCACCCTGACCTGCACATGCATGCATAGGTGCACACACACATGCACATGCACACACACACACACACACATGCATACACGCGTAGGCGCACAGGCTCAAAGTGAGTCCACATTTCTCAGTGACTCGCCTACCTTGGTAAATATCTTCTGTGTTCCATGCTGAGGCCTAGGTAGACAGGACCAGTCATTATCCAGATGCAAAGAGGACCAAGAACCAGTGCACACCCACCCTCCAAAGAGGGTGGTCCGAGAAGCGGGAGAGGGGAAGCAAGGGGTGTGCTTCCCCTTGCTTCCTGCTCACCTCTGCTGGCTCACCTCTGCTGGCTTTGTTCTCTGTCTTTTCCAGGTCCCTCCCTCCACCTGGCTACATATGGCCCATAGAAACCGAGGGTCACAAGGTGACCTTCTCCAGCTTGTCTGTGTGTCATTAGAGACTCAACTTGGACCATTCTCTTCCCCAATCTTCGCCACCACTAACCCCCCCATTGTATAGAAAGGACCCAGAAAGGGAGAGTTATTTCTTCAAGGTTGCTCAGCAAATGTGAGGCAGGCTGGTTCTCTTTCTGCTGAGGAGTGAGGGCTCTGAGCTCTGGGAGCATCAGTGGGATAGGGTTTGGGGGCCTGGGGAGCTTTCCTAGTGCACTACAGGTAGTCACCCCAAGGAACCAGAGAGTCAGAGATTATTCTAGGTAAATCCCTCCCTTCTGCTCACCCCCAGGACACCATTCCTCCTGGAACCCCACAGACACTGAAAGTTTACTTGGAAGAAGGAAGAAGGCTGATGCCGGGGAATCTTGGGTGGGGGGTGTGGAGGAGAAGGTGGGTCAGGGAAGGGGCCAAGTGACTTGGTGTGAGAGGTGTAGGGAAGACCAAGGGATCAAGAGCAAGAATGGTGGACTCCAACACCTTCCACGATCCTGCTGCTGGGATGGAGAACACAGGCCACCCTCTGTCCTCTAGAATGGGCACTGACTGCTCTGGGGAAGGGGGCTGCCAGCTCTTCCAACTCTTCCAGGTTTTGTTTCCCAGGAAGTTGAGAAACCCGATGTTTGTGTGAAATCCACATTCTCACATGTTGACAAGTAATTCAAAAATTTAAAAGCTCTTCGTGAATACAACATGGAGATCTTATTTAGATCCTGATTCAAACAAACCACCTGCAAAAAGACATTTTTTGAAACAATTAGGGAGATTTAAGTATGCACAGGGTACTAGACACTAATAAGGAGTTTTTCTTCATTTTGTCTGGGTGATGATGATTTTTGTGGTTATGTTTTTTTAAAAGTCATCATCTGCTAGAAAGATCTCTTGCAGTATTTATGGGGGAAATAATGCAATGCCTGGATTTGCTTGAAAATATTTCAGACACAAAAAGACATGCATTGGGGGAGAGAAGACATGGGGTTGACAAATTGGTGATGGTTATTGAAGCTGGGTGACAGGTACATGCAGGTTCATTATCCTGGTATCTGATTTTGGATATGTTTTAAAATATCATTAAATAAATAAGCACTGTTTGGGGGATGGACAAACCTTTAGGTTGGCTGGATGTGGGCTTAGACCACCCTTTTTCAACCACTAGTTCCACATAAGCCACAGAACAGAAGGGTTGAGCAAATTCCAGAGACATACAGGTCAGAAGTTGGCACACCCCAGCATGGGTCCCAAATCAGGCCTGCCACCTGTCTTGGTCCATCAGGTTTTCTGGAATCTAGCCACGACCATTGGTTGATGTACTCTCTATTGACCATGGCAGAGCTGAGTAACTGTGATGAAGACCGTGTGTCTTGCAGAGCCTGAAATAATTGCTATCTCACCCTTTTCAGAAGAAGCTTGCTGACTCAGATCCAGGTCAGCAACTGTCTACCTTTGGCATTGAGGTCTTAGTGCTGCATTGTCCAAGCCTGGGGTAACTTGGGGCAGGGGAAAAGAAGGGAGCCCTGCTAATGGAGGACAGATGGAGACCTAGGAAACAAGTGTCAGTGATGGACGGGGAGTAGTTGAGGGCTGTGGGCCTCTGCACAGGAGGCCGTCGCACTCCAGGAGTACTGGGGATTATTGGACTAAGAGATAGCATGGGGCAGACAGAGGAGCTTGGCCTTTGGAGCAGGGCAGTTCTCACATCCAGTCCAAGTTTATACCTCAGTTTCTTCTTCTAGAATATGAGAATACAGAAAGACGGCCAGTGCTTGTGTAGCTTAGAGGTGCTGATATATGTGTATCACAAACTGTAGGTGATTAATAAATGGTACAAATTATTGTTACAATGCCCCTGTGCTATAGTCATGGAGTTTTTGGATCATAAAAACTCAATGTTACTAAACTTTATTGTTAACTTTAGAAAGATCCTCTTAATAAAAGGAAATAAATGCTGAATCTAGAGAATCCACACCACTTTTGTTAAAAGCAAACAAGGTGTTTATTGATCTCAGAAGAGAAAACAAAGGAGAAAACTGCATTCTTTGCACATAAAAAAACAATAGGGCTCTCCTTCAGTGAGAAGCTAGACATTTCACCTCAGATGCCAACCATAAATAAGGCTTTCCAGGAAGGCATGAAATGCAACTGTGTTCTTTCCATAATCCAGTTTAGGTGGCAGTAGGTAGATTCTGGAAAGCTTTGCATCTGTCCAGATAGGCCATGGTGATCTTTCCTTGCTGTCCATGTAAAAGACAGTAACATTGAGAAGTTATGCTATCTAGGATTGTTTTGAAGGTAAAATGAGATAATCTACGTAAAGCACCTAGCAGGGTGCTTGGCATGTGGTAGGTATTCAGTGAGTCTTAATTCCATTCATCCACACAACCTTCCATAATCCATCGCCATTTTTCCCAAATAGCCTGCCCTGGGCTTATACCATTCGTAGTTCAGTTGGATGGCTGTGTATTCACCAGGCATGCCTTGTTTTAAACCATTTAAACCATGCCTTTCACAGATGAATATGAAGGCAGATTCTTATTCAGTGAGCTGAGAAACAAGCTCTCAGGTAATGTGGAACCTTGTTACACCATAAATACCAAGGGTGGAGAGCAAGGTTTCTCAGCCCCAACATCATTGACGTTTTGAGTTGGATTGTTCCTTGTTATGAAGCTGCCTGTGCTTTTGTGGGGTGTTTAACAGCCTCTCTAGCTCCGACTCACTAGTTGCGACAACCCCCCAGGCGTGACAACCAACAGTGTCTATGGACATTGCCAAGGGTCACTTGGGAGACAAAATTGCCCCCAGTTGAGAACCACTGATGTAGAGAATCATTTATTCATGGGCAATGGCAGAGACCAGTGAAGGGCCACATGTTTGACAGACCACATCTCCAACAGGGGTCCCATCCGATCATATCGCCTGCTGACATCAAAGCCTTCTCCGTGTGTGAAAGTCTCTGTGACGTGTGCACAATGAAATTACCTAAAGGCACATTTCTCAGATCCCCACTCTTAAGTGACATGTGACTATAGGCTTGTCAATTGCCACGTGCCATAAACATTCAGTACCAAGTTCGTCATTTTCTGAGGGTGACGACGATGGCAGCTTCCTCGGCCCAAGCCTGCTTTTAACTTTCCCATCTTCTACGACTCCCAAAGGTCAGGCCCACTTCCTGTTTTGGTCCATTTTCTGTTGCTACAGTAAAATACCAGAGATCCAGTAATTCATAAAGAATAGAAGTTTATTTGACTCAGTTCTGAAGGATGAGAAGTCTGTGGCCATGCGCCTGGCGTCTGCTTAGCGTCTGGGGAGGGCCTCTGTGCTGCATCATTCCACAGAAGAGGGCCCGGCATGCTGCTGGCTTGTTTTTTCCTCTTCTTATAAAGCCACTAAATGATAATATGGGGGTCCCACCTTCATGACCTCATTTAATCCTAATCTCCTCCCAATGGCCTCACCTCCAAATACAATGAGCACATAAATTGGGAGATTAAAAGGCTAGTACACGAAGTTTAAATGGAGACCTCATTTAAACCATAGCACACTCACCCTGCATCCTCTCCTAGAATAATCCCTCTGGGTGCCTGAGCAAGTGGGAATCATCACGTAGAGTCGACATGTTGCCTCTGCTGATGTAGCCCACAGCAAAGGGCACCTGTTAGAACCTTTGCTTTGCAGATAGGGAATGGACACTCTGGAGGGTGAAGGGCCCAGGGTTCCAAGACTACTTGGAGCCAGAGCTGGGGGACAGCTAAGATGGCACACTGGCCCCTGGGAGGAGGAAGGTCTGGTCATTCTCCCTGGAGTGCAAGGGGCTGCCCTTCCTACCCTGTCCTGCTTGTCCCTTTGATCAAAAGTACACAGAGACCCTGGAATTGTCATGGCTGATGTTTACGAAGCACTGTTTAAACCATTTCACAAGATTATTCTATTATTTCCTCTTCATAGCAATATCATAAATGGGGAAACTGTGGCACCAAGAGTTGAGTAACTTGCTGAAGGTTGTGGAGTTGGTAAATTGGGAGTTAGGGTTCAAACACAGGCAATCTGCCTCCAGAACCCACCTGCTGAATTGCTTGTTGAGACTTAGAAATAAAATCCCTTGTCTACTAAGTTGTCATTATTGCCATCATGGAGCCTGACGACATGGTCACTAGTGTCCAGAGACAACCAGGATGAGACCATGCTGCCAGTGTGGCTGCTGCACCCAGGTGATGCCAACCATTAGGGACACCTCCCACTGCCCTGCTCAGCAGCAAGCAATCCCTCTGAGAGTCCCCAGAGCTGACTCAGGTGATGGCTGAATGACAGATACACTGGCTTGTTAGTCCTATAATGAATGCCCCGGCCTTCTCTGGTGGGAACCTATCCAAGGAGGCTGCAGAATGGAGAGAGACAGAGGAGCCTCCTTCAAAAGCTTTCAGGCATCTTCAGAAAGCTACGGAAACCCACCTGCACAGGCAAATGCTGGCTGCTGGATCCCACCAAGGAGAGGGATGGAGAAGAAATGGCATTCAGTTTGGATGAGAGTTTGAATCTCAGCTCAGCCACTTTTTAGTTTTGTGACCTTGGGAAATGGCCTTGACCTCTCTGAGCTTGACTTCTTTTGTAGAATCCATTGTCCATACCACCTATCTTGGAGCAATGTTGTGAGGATTAGCGGAAACGTGTTGGGGGTGTCAGTGGGTGCTGGGGATTCTGTAAGTGGAAGCTGATTCTGACAGGAGATGGCAGCTGTGAAGGCCACCTCAGCTGGGCCCTGGGAGATCTGTGCTGATTGGAAGGTGGACAGGTACATCATGGGGCCCTATTGTGTTTGCTTGTTCAGTAGGGGTCCCTTCTTGGGGAAGCAGCTCCCCACCCTTGGGGAATTTCCCCTCCCTGCATTTGGTCTCTTGGGGCTGCCAATCCCAGGATCATGACCCCATTTGAAACTCGGGGTGAGGGTGGGCATCGGCTCAAGTTCAGCCTCTCAGCATCCACCTCTGGGATTTTATAGACAGACATTTAGGCAGAGAAAACTCTGTCCTTGTCCTCAAGAGATGACGACAGTGGATTTATTTAAGTCTACAAGGATCTGAGGCATGGCACCACCCCACCCTCATGTCCTACCTCTCCAGCCTCGTGGAGAGCCTGTCTCCAGTAGGCGAGGACCACAGACAGAGGCACACATTTATACAAGAGAGGGCACTTAAATGGTGACCTCATTTAAAAGGAGAACTCCCTTCACCCAGACTTCTCTATTAAATGAGTCAATAAAGTCCCCTTTTAGCTTCAGCCCTCTTGAGTTGGGTTTTTATAGCTTTCTACCACAAGAAAGCTGGCTCCGACAAAGAAGGTCTTCTAGGAGACTCGGGGTGAGCCACAGAGGGCCTCAGCTAAGGAGCAGGGGTGCACAGCCAGGCAGAGGCTGCGCGGAGTGTTTCCCCTTGTGGTTCTCTCGCTTGGGTCGATCTCTTGCATCTTGCGTGTGCTTTTATCTCAGAGCATTTTACAGTCTCCTATCGTGTTCGAGGGAGACTTAGATAATCAGGGCTGGAATTCTGTGTCAAGAATTTTGTTCCAGCTTTGTTCAGTGGCTTTATCTCCAGATGCTGGATGCTGGTCGGGATACACGTGGCTGTAACTTTCATGCCAGGAAATCAGCATATTCTTGATCGGGACTGAGCTTCTCAGTGCTCCTGGACGTTGTTATTGTGCAGGATGCCAGGAGTGTGAACAATTGTCATGAAGTGTAGCTAAGCCAGGAGTGGGCCTTTCCAGTCATGTTGGGAGGACAAGCCAGTGAGGTGCTGTTTTTGGCTTCTGGAATTCTCCCTTGGTGCCTGGGGTTAATTTGGTTGGAGATGCCTTCGTTATGCCAATGTGGTAAGAACTAGGAGGAATCCTGCCCTGGATTCAGTATAAGACAAATAGCTGGGTGATATTTAGACACTGATATAGGAATTAAGAAGGGGAACTCTTTTTTTTGACATCAGACACCATACTAGGTACTTCGCCCATATCATCTCAGTGAGACCTCAGAAGAACAAATCTGGGTCTCACACTTGCTGGTGGCCATGCAAAAGGGCACGGCTGTTGTGAAAACAGTTTGGAAGTTTCTCAAACAGTTAAACATAGAGTCACCATAGGACCCAGCAGTTCCACTTCTAAGTAAATACCCAAAAGAAATGGGGACATATGCCCACGAAGACGTGTGTGCAAATGTTCACTCACCATAATTCACCAGAGCCTCAGGTGGGGGTAATCCAAACATCCATCAACTGATGAGGGGTAAGTACAACATGGCACATCTATTCCATGTAAAAAAAAAAAAAAAAAAAAAAAGAAGCTCTGAGGGAGGCTATGGCGTGGTGAACCTTGAGAATGCTATTCTAAACGAAAGAAGCCAGTCATAAAAGATCACATGTTGTATGATATCATTTATATGAGGGTCCAGAGCAGGAGAATCTATAGTGCTGGAAACTAGATTAGTGGTTGCCAGGGGCTGGGGTTGGGGGTAAGGGGGCGTGGAGACTGGAGATTGAGAGCTAAGGGCTATGAGATTTTTTTTATGGGAATAATGAAAATGTTTTAAAATTGATAGTAGGGATGAATGTACAAGTCTGAATCTACTAAAAGCCATTGAATTACATGCTGCAAGTGGGTGAATTATACAGGGTATGGATTATATCTCCATAGAGCTATTAAAATGGAAAATGTTTGTCTTAGGTATGGAATAGGAGGTGGAAATGGGGCAGCTGTTTTTCAAAGTCTTGTATAATGACTTGACCCCCTAAATCGTGAGCATGTGTAACACAGAATAAAACAAAAATTAACTTGGCAAGATAGTGCATGCCTGAGAACCCGGGGACTTGGGAAGTTGATGCTGGAAGATTACAAGTTTGAGGCCAGCTCTGGGAACTTAGCAAAACCCTGTCTCTAAACAAATAAATAAAAAGGGCTGGGGTGTAGGACCCTCCTGGGTTCAATCCCTAGTACTGGAGGAAAAGAAAAGAATAAAACAAAAACTAAACTAAAAAATCACACACGAATCTTAAAAAAGAAAGTCTTGTACTATTGTTTCTGTGTGGCAGAGGAAGGTGCTGAGATTCAGAGATGGATAAATAATTTACTCAAGGTCAAGTGGCTAAGTGGAGGAGCCAGAACTGGAACTCATGTCAGTTTGATTCCTAATGCTTAACCCTTTTCAGGGGCAGGCAGAGGGAGGATCTGCATGCCTTTTGTAAATCATCCTCTTTGGGGGATTCAGCAAGGGTCACAGACAAATGGGTTTGACCCTGTGCAGCCAGCCAGACCGTTCCAATTAGCCCCAGTGATCTGTGGAGTGACAGATGTCCCCTCGTTGATCCTTGTGCTGAAAGAAAGGCCACATGTCTGGAAGCCCCACCCCTTTGAGGTTGGTGTAGGATGTGGGGGCAGCAGGGGAGGGGGGCTGACCAGGGACCTCAGTGATGCTCTTTGCAAAGGTTCCCATTCTGATTTCTACTGCTGCCACCTTGTTGGCCTCAGAGGGATACTGATGACACTCTGATGACACTGATGACATGCTGTGTCCCCATAGCAGAGCCAGGGAGAGAGGGTCTTTAGTGAGGGCTGGAGAAGGCCTTGAATCTAGAGGGTGGGAAGCAGGGGGAAGAGGAGGAGGCTCAGCTGCCTGAATTTGAGCAAGTCAAGTCACTGTTCTGAGCCTCAGTTTTCTCATCTGTGCAAGGGGGCAATGCTCTGAAGACTTGCTAATGAGCTCATGTGGTGGTGGGCACTCCAGACCCTGTGTCCTTCTGCCTGTGGGGGCTGGATCCTGGGGATGAGGGATGGCACAGAATTTCCATATTGCCATCCTGGACCAGTTCCTCTCCATGAATCTGACCCCACTTTGGAGGAGTAGCTTCTATGCATTGTTTCTCAGAAATGGTTTGGATACTATCCACTGGGGTCCTGCCTCTAAACACTGACCAGCCACTGCTTCTAAGGGGAACACCATGAATGGCAGTGTCATTTCCTCAACCTGGGTCTGTGAGGTCCTGGGGACGGGATCTGGGCTTGCACCAGCCAGCCTTAGGCAGTAGGCAGGCACTCAAGAAATAGATTCTAGGACGGGAAGTAGAATGTCAAAGCTGAAGAAGCCTCAGAGGACATCCAGTCCAGTCATTCTCAATGTATTTTTAACCTCAAAACTCTTTTTTCAAAGGCAAACATTATGCAGAGGCCCAGTCTATATATAGATGAAAGCTAAGCTGCGTTGATAGTGGTGGGGCAGGGCCAGCCGGCTCCCTGTGTGGGTCTCCCAAGGAACTCTTGTAGTTGCAGGGGACAGAGTTTGGAACCCACTGTTGATATCTCAGCTGCTCATTTTTCGGATGAGACAATCAAAGCTCAGAAGGAGGAGAGGGTTGTGTCCTGCTTTGATGGAGTCTCAGAGGACACAGGGCTGGATTTGCAATTGGGATCCTAGCTCTGGGGTTAGTCTCCCCTGCTCCACAATCGCCAAGCACCCCAGTGCTTGAGTATGGTCTCAGAATGCCTTTTACTCTCCAGTAGCATTGCTGGCTCTGGACTGCTGCAAAGCACCATCATCACCATGGTCATGTCCATCTTTGGTGGGGGAAGCACTGGAGAGAGGAGAGAGGTAGACAGAGATTTGCAGAACTTGCCAGAATGTCAGTCTTCGCTATGGTCATAACTGCCAGATGCAACTCCCACCTCCTCAAAGGAGCACTTCCTCCAGGTGGAACGGATCTATTCCTTTCCTAGGCTCTCCCCTTCTTTCCTTTCCCCCTGCTTCCTTTTGTGTTTTTCCATTTGGCAAGATGCAAGGGTCCTTTCTGTTTCCAGTTGTCATTTGATTCGAAAAGCAGTGTACATATTAGCTGCTGGACACAGACCTTCTACTGATAAGGGACCCAGGTCCTGCCTTCCAGGATGACAACCTGAACCCAACCTGGAGCACGACAGAGATAGGAAGGCAGTCCGTCATGCTTTGCTATGCTAGGTGCTCCAAAATAAGGCAGCCGGGGTGCTGGCTATCCATCGTCAGGCCAGTGACCACAGTTTCTCAGTCCCCCACCAAGACACCAGGTCTGGCAAGCACTCATGCATCTGAGGAGACAACAGAGCAGACTGTTTGAAACAGTGATGGTCACCCAGACTCTGGGGTAGGTGGATGCCTTGAGCACTGGACCAGTCTCACTTGTCCTGACCCCAGAGTCATGCGTGTGCCCAGGCGGAGTGGAAGGAGGCAGGTGGGCACCTTCCAGCGGCATGCTCAGGGGTATTTGATGCTTGGCCTTTGAATCAGACACTGCTCAGAATCTCTTTTCTTTCTTTCTTTCTTTCTTTCTTTCTTTCTTTCTTTCTTTCTTTCTTTCTTCTCTTTCTTTCTTTCATGTGTGAATACAACCTAGGAAATTTTAACCCTTACTTATTGCAGAGTAAATAGAACCAAGCCTCAGTCTTATTTGCCACTGACTGGGCTCTTGTGATGGTTGTTTTGTTGTTCTGATGGCCGCCACTGGCCTCCTCTGGGGAGTAGGGCTCTGTATGGGTGGCAAGACAGGAAGTTCCTTGAGAGTAGGAAGGGAGTTGTATTTATCTTTATTTTTCTATTGCTTCTGTGCCCTGCGCAGCTCTTGGAATGAGGCAGGGCTTAAGCAGGGCTTGTTGAATTGAATTATTGAGCAGACAGGCTTGCAATGGGAAATAAACAAACCGAAGAACCAACCCCTATGATTCCAAAGCTGCTCAACCTGCCACTTGCAGATTAAATCCCCAGCTGAGTGGATTGGGGAGGGAGCTCACAGGTCCCAGGAGAAGGAGGTGCCAGCAGAGCACTGAGCACATAGGGTCACAGTCAACCCTCCCTGCATCCCAGGAGGGAGGGGCTCCCCAGTGAAGATACAGAGAGCTGGGATGGGACCTCAGCTGGCCCGTCCCAAGAGTGCCCTTTCCCTCCCCGACAGCACAGTCTGGGTCACTGTGACTATGTTCCTCCCCCCGACTGACAGCACAGTTCCTGGAAGCAGGCTGCCACCCCTGACCTCTTGATCAGATTAAAACAGTGGCTATGGAAACAATGTCCACTATGACCTCTGCTGTGGCTTTGATCTCCTTATTGGTCCCAAGTTTGCTAAAGATGCAATGTAAAGATCTGACCCAGAGTCCTGCAGCCGTCTTTCACTGGCTTTTGGTTACAGGAGGCATCTTGCTCCTTGGGCCTTCTTTCGGTGTGGCATTTGGCACGTGATATGCATTCAGTTCCTGCTTGTTGAAAGACGAGGAAGGAGGTCTTGATGGAGTGACTAAACTGCCCTGGTGGAACTCATTTCTCAGCTTCTCATTCTTTGGACAGCAGAGGTCCAGCCTGCAAAATTAAAGCGGCTGTAAAGGCAAGGGAGAAAGAAAAGAGGGGGTCAGAGAGGGAGGCAAAGGCAGGCAGAAGGAAGAAAATAAGAAAAAGAGGAGGATCGAAGGGAAGAGAGAGAACAGCATCCCCCTTCCGCCTGTTCCTCCCCAACTGTCCACTTACATTTTCACAGCCAACGGAAAATGTAGGCCAGTCCCTGGCTACTCAAAGTTCAGCACATCAGTGCCACCTGGGAGTCTGTTAGAAATGCAGAATCTCAGCCCCACTCACATCTACCGAGTCAGGTCTTGCATTTGGGGAGATTTTGAGGTTTGTCTGCATATCAGCAGTTTAGATGTTCTGGGTTACATGACAAGGGGTCTGGGACCTTATCTATTCTCTTCAGAGAGGAGTCAGGTTTCTCCCACATTCTGCAAAAGGCAGTGGAGAGAGTTTTCATGCCAGGATCTCAGGATGAGAAGGAGGAAACCTCTTGGGAGGGGACTTGTAGAGCCGGTCATCAACAGACTCGCTCAAGTTCATTGAGCATCTACTATGTGCTGGGCACTTGGCATCCAGTATCTCATTGAAGCCTCCCTACAGCCCTGTCAAGGAGGTGTAGTCATCAATAGTCCCACCTCAGAGATGGGGAAACACTGGCTGGTGAGAAGCAACTTGCCAGGATCACACAGGGAGATTTGAGTTCTGACTCTAACTCTGGCTTCCCTTTCTTCTATGGCCTCAGCCAAACCTCTTTCATCTCCAGGCCAGGCTCCCTCCCACCTACCAACCGGAGAACAATGCCCAGAATCTCCCAGGAAGCCCACAAGGAAAGCAACAGAAAGCATGCAAGGCTGTGTGATCTCCGGAGTCCAGACGTCCTATTTTCAGCACAACAGAATCATTTAACTGAGAGACACGGAGACAGCGTCAAGATGGCGAGAAATCGCCTTGCTACGAAGCTAGGCCTTTGTGTGCTGTTCAAAAGAAACTAATTAAAGGAATTTTTCTTTAAAGTATATTTGACCTAGACATTTCCACTTCAGCCTAGGAAGCCAATCTAGTTTGAAAACTTGGTGTGAAGCTTGAATTATTAACGCACCCATGAAAAATGATACCACGGGTTTGCCTTAGAACATTCTGAGGACGGGGCAGGATTAACCGGCTCTCCTGAGGATTGGATGAGGGGTGGGGGCGGGCTGGAGAAGGCTGCGGTGCACATCCTCGTAAAGCATAGAGCTGGGCCCCTTGTCGGAACTCAGCGTTCAGACGACTGAGACAAATTTTAGAGAGAAGTTTTCTCAGCTGATGCATAAAACATGATCCCCGCGCGTCCCTCTTTAAACAGCTTTGATCAGCAGTCAGTGGCGTGGCATCTCCCTCGCCGCCCTGAATGCACCAGGGAACCCGATTTACATAGGGAATTTCTCCCGATGGGCTCTGGTGGCTTGGACGACATCACTCCCGTCAGCCTCCTGGCACACTTGGGGGGCTCCGTGTGCACTCTGGGTTTACCCTTTCCAATGTGACAGTGGCTCTGTGAAGAAAGGACTGGGCAGAGCCAGTGTCCCCGCTGTGCCTTCCAGGACAGCTGGCACAGGCTGCCCCTGAGGGGCACAGGATGGGGTTGGTGGTGTCTCCACCATCCCCATCCTTAGCACTTAAGGTGAACCAAGCTGACGTGGGGACTCCAGGGAGGAAAGAGGCTGCATCCCCATGACAACAGCCACCATGAGAATAGCTGACATGTAACGGGCGCCATGTTGAACAGGTGGCATCCGGTAGCCAGAAAGTCTTTGCAAGCCTGTGAGATGCCCCTGGAGCCCTGATGGGGACATTGAGGCCCAGGGAGGTGAAGAGACAGGCTCAAGCCTTGGCATTAGGACGACAGGCTCAGACCCCCGTGTGTCTGTCTCAGGGCATGCTCCTGTCCACTGCCACCAGAACTCGAAGGACATTGGACCTACTGAGGGACATTTAGGGAGGGGGAAAACAGCTGGAGACATTTGGTTCTATTTGACTCCACTTGTGCGTCCAACAGACGCCTCCAGTCGCACTCCCTCCATGCTGTCCTCAATGTTGAAGCTGATGGAATTTCCCTTTCCCCCCTGAAAGTAGTTTCTGCCTACCTATGGAAGCAGCTTGAATGGAGCTAAACATGGTGGACGGCCAAGGCTCTTGTCCATTCAGTCTACACCCACAAGCCCACACTCCCTAATGTCATTATTCAATGTACTTCTTAAGTCACGGAGAAGATAGATGGGGCAGGGCCAGGGCAGTCATCAGTTTAAATGTGGCCAGCTACATTGAAGAATCCACTGGAAACAGAATCAAGGAAGTTCAGGGGTCCATTAGGCCGTGGGGACTGAAGAGAGTAGAGGGCGGCCGTGGAGTGGTGGAAGGCGAGACTCATTTGATACTCCAGTGCACAAAGCCAAAGGAGCACACACACGATCTCCTTTGGCCTCAGGGCCACTATGTACAGCTGCACAGGATGCACACTGCAGAACTTGTCCACCAGTGGCCGGTGCTGAGCAGAGTTAGGCAAGGGCCTGGCGAGCATATTTACAATCCTGAGTAGAAGCATAAATTGTGGGAAGTAGAGAGGACACAGGGCACATGGGGACTGGGTTGCAATAAGGGGAGCAAGGAGAGAACTTTGAGCAAGATCTTGCTGGTTAGGGAGAATTTTAACAGATGGAACATGGGGAGGAAGGAAGTCCAGATAGCTCCCTCATGCTCATCCTCTAAGACTGAACTCACACCTGGGTCTTGGTATGTCTTGGTGCCTAGTAGGACTTGGCTTATAGCAGGAGTGGAGGGAACCAAGAGCAGATGTGGAATGGGTGCGCCTGGTGGGGCGGGAGGACAGTGGAGGCAGGGAGGCCAGTTTGTAGCTAAGAGATGCCAATATCCCCAGAAGGGCTGGGGGCCAGGTGAGAATGAGCCAGATCCGGAGTCTGCTTAGCCGTGGGCTGGGCAGGAGGGTCTAGAGGACTCTGAGTGATGCTGGTCTCCCCAAGGAGACATGCCCAGGGCTCAGGGGCAGGTGACCGGCTCCTACCCTGTGCTTCTGAGCCTCATTTGAAGACTGAGGGTTTCTCACAGCTTTTGTCCCCCTGAGGGTCAGGATTCAGGATGAGCTTCTCTCCAGCAGGGAAGAGAAGCAGCTGGAAGAGAACAGCTTTCATCAGATCGAAAAATTAATACATGAACCAAGGCCAAGGCTGCCAGGCATTCCTGGGCACAAAGGGGCCAGAGCCCTGGTGAGGGTGGTAATTGGAGAGCAGAGCAGGGAACCCTAGGCCAAGGCAGCTGCTCCCCTGCTGCGAAGCCCTGCTGGGGCTTTCCCAAGACACATGCGCATGTTTCTTAAGGCCCCAGCAGGCCCTGCCTCCTGCTGCCTCCTGCTGTCTCCACTTGTCTTGTACTAAGACTCACCCCCTCCCCCAGATCTGGGTAGGATGGTAGGTGGTGTTTTGAGCTGCAGTGTAGACAGAGGGAAAAGCAGGAGTTGGGACGCCTTTGTTCAAATCCTGACTCTCCATTTCCTGACTGTGTGACCAGAGGCCAATGGCTTACCCTCTCTGAGAGCGGGAAGAGTCTTTTTCACAGAGTGGTTGTGGGGCTACCCTGTGATGCCTTCCGTAAGTCAAAGTCTGGCACATGGTAGGGTCTCCACAAGTAATAGCTGCTATAAATGGTTAATCACCTCTTGCCCACTCTCAACCCAGCTTAGGTCACTGCCTCCTGCCTTCACTCCCCTCTGCTGTTCCCCTTCCCCAGCCCACTCCACCAGAGGGGCTGCCCACACCAGGAGCCCCGAATCCCTCTCCCTGTGATGAGGGCCACAATGTTTGTTTCTTTCTTCCAGGTCCAATCCAGGTCTAGTTTGGATTCCAGGATAACATGGTGGCTGAGACCCTCGCTCCGCAATCAGAAGGACCCTGATATCCCTGTGCCTGGTTTCTTCATCTATAAAACTGGAAGAGTGGTGTGCAGGCCTTAGATCTGTCTGCAGGAGGCCCAGAGCCCTGGGGACAGCAGGCTGCTGTGTGTGGTGGGCACCGAGTGCTCTCCTGGCTCTGAGAGTCAGCAGGGCTCAGGGCCTGTGCAGGACCCTGGGGGAAGCAAGAGGTCGAGCGGGTGGGGCTGGTGCTGGCCAGCTGGATCTGGAGAGTGCCTGGCCTCCTGCACTCCCGCAACTCCACTCTGAGGTCCTCAGGGGATAGGGACCAGTTTGAGATGCCAGCTCTGTCTTAGCTTCTCATACGCCCCACAGGCTTCTCCCCAAGGAAGGCCCTATTTGGAGCTCAAAGCCCCTATCAGACACATCAGGAGCAGCCCGACTCCCCACGGTCTGTATTAGCCAGCTGCTTCTCCCCGTGCTGCTCAGTATAACCCTCTGGGCTCTCTCCACCATCCATCCTCCTCTTCGGGTGCTACCACTTCGCCTGTTATCTCTCTCCGTGGAAGGCTGGGTGCTCCAGGAGAGCCTCGCCTCCTTGGGCAAGGCATCAGTTGATGCTTTAGGATGAGCACCATCCTGCTGTTAATCCAGCACTCCTCTCCCGGGCCCCCGGGGCCCAGTGACTTCTTCTCAGCCCTCCTTGCTGGGATCCTCTGCTGAGGCTACAGAGGCAGGAGGGGCACCTTTCCATTTCAAGAATGGGGACCCTGAGGCTTTTCTTCAGCGGCCCGGTCACCTGGTTCTCGGGATCCTCCTGATTCTGGGATGCACGGGGCTTCTCAGTGCACTGGCCCCAGGTCTGGCCTGGCGGCGGCGGAGGGCAGATCCTAGGAAGTTCTGAAATGGCAGGTCAGCGTGTCAGGGCTGTGCACAGGGATACATTTCAAGGGAGGGTCACGGCTCCCTGATGTCTGCTCAAGTACCTGCCGTCTGCACTCTGCTGGTGACCAGCCTCCGCCTTTGCAAAGTCAGCATTCCCTCTCTCCAGACACCCTGGCACGAAGACTGTCTGGGTCCTGGTGGGTCCACTGGAAGCCGGGCAGCAGAGTGTGGCCTGGGGACAGGCTTCAGGTTCTATCTGGGCAACTCCTCTGTCTCCCTCGACTATGCTTTTCCACTCCACGTCCCCCTGTTGGGATCCTGTCCATTCTCCAAGGCCCAGCTCCAGAGCTGCCTTCTCCAGACAGGCCCCCTGGTTGGGAGCTGCCCAGCTTCTCACTCCTCTGGCTCTGGTGTCCTTACCTGGTGGCACTTGCCACCCTGGGTTTGAGGTGGGTAGGCATTTTCTGAACCTAGAATGATCCGGCACGTGGGGGGATGTGCTTGGGAAATGCTGGTGTGTGCTTGATTGTCCCCAGGGAGAAGGCGCTCATGCTCATGGCACTGTGCTGGGGACAAAGCAGTGAAAGGGATCTGGATGCCCCTACAGAGCAGTTCCTAGTGGAGGCAGAGGACAGACATGAGGACAGGCAATAGGTGTGGTGTGAGTGCCAGGAGCACCGGCCAGGGCCTTGAGGAGGCGCATGTGCGGGGCACATCGGAAGCGTGGAGTGTGCCATGCTCCAGGATCAAGGCACTGCAGTGAGCAGAGGCCACGGCTGCGGAGGAGAAGGGAAGGCAGGAGCCTGGACAACAGGCAGAGCCAGGGCATGGGGGAACTGGGGGTCACTTTGAAGAAGTTGACCTTAGCCAGGGAGCACTGTGCTAGTCACCCGAATTGTGTAGCCCATCACCAAAGGAGCGTGGTGTAAAATGCATGTTCACTGGGCTCCCAGAGCCTGCCACAGGGAGTTGGGCACAGTGGGGACTTTGCTCTCCTCCAGGGCCCCAGTTGGAACGGGCGCAGGCAGGGCCAGAACCTGTCTGGGAGTTGGGGCTGGCCACCTCCACACCAGCAATGCCTGAAAGTCCCTGGCAGGTGGACTGGGTCCAGGTCTGGTCTTGGGGCTGACTACCTCTCTTTATCTGTCCCGACTCCCTTTTTCTCCTTGTAAATGCCGTCTTAGTGTCCCCTCCCCTGGAAACGTCCCTCATCCCTCTGCACAGGGCTGACCATTCCTCCTCTGTGCCTGGAGTCATTTATCTCCTTGTTATCTGTCACCCACGCTAACCCAGGACCCCTTGAGGATGGCAATAGCATCCCCTCATGTCCAGTTCTCCATTCCTGGTATACAGAGGGTGCTTGATCAATGTTTGTTGAATTGTTAACAGATACTGGCAGTGTTGAAGGGGTGCTGGTTTTGATCTTAGCTTTGATGAGTCTGTCCTAAGCTACATTTTCCCCTCCCCCTCCTTCCTGAGCTCATTTCAGTCAACTATTTGTACCTTGGTGAAGAGGCTTCTTCTTCAAGTGCTTCTGCTCCTGTGCCCTTCAAGGTATTTTCTGCAGAGCAGAGAGAGGGACCTGTATCGGGTTCAAATAGGATCGTGTCCCTGGCTTTGAACCTCCTAACGACTTCCTTTCATAAGTACCATCCTCACTCCCTTCCACAGCCTGTGCTCTCAGGCCCTGTGTCACCTGTCCTCTGCCCGCTCTGCTCACCTCCTACTCCCGACACCCCTGCACTCCAGGTCACCAGCTTCTGTGTGCCTAGCCTCTAAGCTCCTCTCTGCCTCAGGACTTCGCATTGGCTCTTCCCTCCCCTGGCAGCACTCTTCCTTCACCTCCTTGGTTGGCTGTTCCTCCGAATCACTGACACCACAGTCACATGCTGGTTCCTCTGAACCCCTGGCTTATGCGGCGTCCTCTCTCCAGCCGCTTCCTCTTCCAGTGCACTTTCAGTTTTCCCATGACCGTTGTTGTCTGAAATGATCCAGTTTCTTATGTGCGCAACTTGACATTGCCGGTCTCCTTCACCAGAATGCAAGCTTGCTCAGGGCAGGATCTTGTCTGTTCATGGCTAGACGCAGCAGTCAGAATAAGGCCTGACTTGAAGTATCCGTTGGATGATTGAATGAATGTGTGGAGACCCATTGTGCAGATAGGAGGATGGAGGCACAAGCAGCCTGCTGGCTGAGGAGTCTGGGTCTAGACTTCCCTGCACACCCTTCCTGGCCGGGCTTCTCTCCTTCCCCTTCCACACAGCCCTCCCTCCCATGTGATGCTAGAGTGTTTCCTCTCCTCTGCAGCCTGGGCTGAGCGGAGCTGACTGAGCTGGCATATGTAGGCAGGCAGCCACCCAAGTGTTCCAAGAAGCAAGGTCCAGAGGGAGAATTCAACCCTGGCACCAGGGGGAGGTGAGAAACAGGCAGTTGTCTCAGCCCATTGCAGTAGGAGGGAGCTCTCCCCTGGGGTAATTGATGGATCAGATGCAAAACTACAGATTATGCTCGGAGCTCGGGCTCCGTGACGCCTAGTGCAGAGCGCGGGCCCCGGGAGGAAAGCCGCATGCCGAGGAGTGGCTGGCTGGCTCCTTCTGTCTCTCCCACCCCCGGATTTATGGTGCTGCCCTTGAGCGGGAGTCTCTGACAGAGATATGTGGACCTGCTTATCTGCCAGGAGTGGGCCCTCCCTTGAATGTGAGCAGCCCCTGGCGCAGCACCACTCGGGGGTGGGAGATCACGGGCTTCTCCCCAGTTGCAATTCCCCCATGAGCCTGTCCATCTGGCCCACACCCATTTAGGAGGGAGGGGAAGCCTGACCCTGTTCTGTCCTTGTGCAACCATGATGCTCCCAGTTCTCTCCAGCTGACCTCTTGGGAGGATGGCAGGCTGCCCATCAGGGTGGTCTGAGCGACTGGTCTTTATCAAGTGTCTGCAATATTGGTCATGACCAACAAATTCCACAAAGGACCACATAGAACTCAGCTTAGGCATTCCCATCTGTACAATGGTTCTCTGCATGTGCAAAGGTCAATGAATGCCTTTGTGTTGGCCTTGTTCTGAATGCCGGGCCTAGCAACGAACAGACCAGAGCCTGCCCTGAGCAGGCCAGCAGGGAGGGTGGAGCTCGCTCACACTGAGGGCCCCTCTAAGTGCAGGCTGGCCACACGCCTTGTGCTGGTCTCCCTGATCTCCTGGGCAGCCTAAAGGATTGAGCGCTATCAACTCTTACAGAAGCAGGAGTTGAGACTCCAGAGGGCAGGATGGGAGTCACTGACTGAATGACATATGCCTTATGCCTGCTATTTAATTCTTATGCGATCTATAAGGGGTGGACATTGTTACCACCTTCACAATGTAGGGGTTTGAGCCTCAGAGTGGGGCAGAAAGGATGGGGATGCTTCTCTGTGGAGCCCCTCTGATGTACCAGACACTCCAGGTTCTTCTCGAGTGCCTCTTCATCACAGCGAGCCCAGGAGGAGGGAGGTTTGGAGACCCCAGGAGCACTGTAGAGCCAGAGACCCTCCTCTTCCTCCAGTCCCGGATGCTTCTTCAGGACTACATGGGAATCGACTTCTGGTTCCACATGGGATGGGAGTAGTGGTGGCCTTCCTGTTTCAAGGTCAGGGACCTACACCCCTTTCCCCATCTGTCACTGTTACCTCCTGCAGGCCCCACCTTCCTGCCCATTTCTTTCTCTCGCTGCTGCCCAGGCTGGGGGTGGTGGCTGAGGATGCGTTGCCTTTGGCCCAAGCCAGCAGGTGACATCTTGGGCCTTTCTATGACCTGTGACTTTTCTCTCCTCAGCTGCAGTCTGCTCTATCTACTGTGTCCTCCTACTTCACAAGGCTGCACCAGCCCTGGAGACTTAGGTCCAGGCGCTTGGTCACAGGAGCCCTGGGGAGCAGAGGCTCGGGATCCCCGGGGGAGGTCAGAGACTGTGCCACCGCAGAGATGACGGCAGCAGTGACCAGCGACACACATAGGAGCAATGTGGAAGCCTGTCCTTCAGAGGGGTTATTAGGAGGCTGGACAGTTGTCCCATGCCTGGTTGACATTCCTCCAATGTGGTTGTCACTTTTTGAAGAGCCAAACTTCCCTTTGTACAGGCAGTCTCCTCCTGGGGTGTCTGGCTTTTTTAGGGACCTGGGCTTTTGGGCGATGCTGAGCTCCTGGGACCAGGCTCCAGAGGCAGATGATCTCGCGCATCCTCTCAATGGCCACGATCACTGAGTGGAATGATCTCCATTTTACAGATGAAAGGCAACAAGAAAGAAAAACCAAAACAACAACACTAAGGTTCAGAGTGTGTAAGCACTGTGTCCCCATGTCCTCATTGGTGGCAGGCAGGGCAGGATGTGAACCCTGGCCTCTGGTTCTCCCTACTCTGTCCAAGGCTGCCGAGATGCCTCACTTTCTAGGGGTGCCTTTGCTTGCTGTCAGGGCACTGCAGAGGCTGAACCCCATCTCTGGGGCTCTCTCCAAGGCTAGCCCAAGTCCAGTTTACCCAGAGGGAGCCAGCGCCAGGGTTCTCTGGCCTTGGAGGTGGTCCACTGGGCCACAGCAACAGGAGGGTTGGCTAGTCCCAGGCTGGCATGGGGGGACGTGCCCCCTTCCCTCCTCTGCCCCTGCCTGCCTGCTCATGCTCAGGTTAGCCTGGGAGTTCTGACTTGGGAGTAGCACAAAATAAAACAGGCTGGCATTTCATAGTAAATTACTTTAATTTTTATGGTGCCCGGTGCTCTGTTTCCTGACAAAGTGACTCTATTTAGCTTACAAGTGGAGTGTTTGTCTCTGGGTGTCTTAGTGCTCCATCCCCACACCCTCCCCTCACCCTTCCGCCTCCCCCCTGCCTCTGGCTAACGCCTGGACAGCCTCAGAGAAGCTCAGACACCATCCACTCCCCCTCCAGCCTTACTGGGAGGAATTGGTGCCCCCAGAGAGGCGATGTCTGAGCCCAGGTCACATTGGGGATGGTGGCTGTCACCCTGAGGCAGGACTACATTCTGGGATCCCTCTTGTGGCTCCCACAGGGTAGAGAACAGACCGGCAATGGGTTCAGCCTGTTTGGAGGCACTCTTGATTCTCCAGGAGTGCACAGAGGCCTGTATGCCCGCCCTGGAGGGAATGCCAGGGTTGGGATGCCCCCGTTTACCTTCGCTAACACCAAGCCCTTCCCCTTCCCCGTTCTCCTTTGGGGACCCACTGGATGTCTCCTTCATTCTCAGAGCTAAATATCTATTAGGCAGGAGGTCCCTTTAAGGCTGATTTTGAGGTTCTTGGTGGCCAACTTTGTATAAAAAGGCTGAGACTGTAGGATTGTACCTCCTATTATGATTCTAGGGCACTTTAAAAACCCTGCTAGTTCTCAGGGGAAATGCTTTCAATTTTTCTCCATTTAGAATGATGTTAGCTGTGGGCTTGGCATAGATAGCCTTTACAATGTTAAGGAATGTCCCCACTATCCCTATTTTTTCTAGTGTTTTGAGCATGAAGGGGTGCTGTATTTTATCAAATGCTTTCTCTGCATCTATTGAAATAATCATGTGGTTCTTGACTTTAAGTCTGTTGATGTGGTGAATTACATTTGTTGATTTCCGGATATTGAACCAACCTTGCATCCCTGGGATGAAACCCACTTGATCATGGTGCACTATCTTTTTAATATGCTTTTATATGTGATTCGCTAAAATTTTGTTAAGAATTTTTGCATCTATGTTCATTAGAGATATGGGTCTGAAATTTTCTTTCCTCCATGTGTCCTTCTCTGGTTTTGGTATCAGGGTGATATTAGCTTCATAGAATGAGTTTGGAAGGGTTCCCTCCTCCTCTATTTCGTGAAATACTTTGAGGAGTATTGGAATGAGCTCTTTTTGAAGGTCTTGTAGAACTCGGCTGTGAATCCATCTGGTCCTGGACTTTTATTTGTTGGTAGGCTTTTGATGACTTCCTCTATTTCATTGCTTGAAATTGATTTATTTAAGTTGTGTAGCTGGAGGAAGGGGAGGAGAAGCCTCTAGCAGTGTGACACCGCCCCCCCATCCTCAATCCCACCCCCAGGGAGCTGACGCTATCTGCTAAGCGTTAGGTAAGAAGCTGCCCACAGGTCCCTCCAAGAGCACCCGTGGCACCTGCATCACCTGTGAGTTTGTTAGATAGGCAAACACGGGGTTCCCACCCAGACCTCCATCCCCAGCTTCAAGATCCCGGCGATCAAGGCATCAGGAGGGCACGTGGCTAAGCCATGCTGTGCTGTTAGAGAGCCACAGGGCTGGAGCCCAGACTCCGTTCTTCCTAAGGCTAGAGAACTCTGAAGAAGGGGACAGGGCAGCATGGGAAGGGAGGGGCCTTTGGGAAGAAGGGGCAGACAGAGCGGGGGGCTATGAGAGGGCTGGGGCCAGGGAGGTGCTGGCTGAGGGGGACTTGGGAAGCTCCTGGAGAGACCCTGGCTCTGGCCTGGGGAACAGGAGAGAGCTATCTCCTGGAAATGGAGGAGGTCCTCCAGGCTATCCCTGGGCGTCTCCTCAGCCCAACAGATCCTGGATTTCCAGAGAAGCCTCCAGGGCAGGCTAAAGGCATTAGGGCCAAGGTGTGGCTTCAGGGTGTTTCCTTTAGGACCCTGGCTCCAGGGCCACTTCTGGCCTCATACCTGAATTTCCCAGTCCAGGGACAGGTGAGCAGGCCTCAGGGAACTTGGGCCACACAGAAACAAGTGGGCACCGTGGGAGGAACCCTGAGTGGGAGGTTGGGTAGGGCACCCAGTCATCTCCTCTCTGAAGCAGCACCTTCAATTTTTCATCTGGGCCTAAGGTTTTAGTTACTAGCTGCTGTGCCACCTTGAGCCCACCTCTTGGGGGCTCCTGTGCTCTGCCCAAGGCATGGGCTAGGAGTGGAATAGGAGACGGGTTATCTATCCCCTCCCTGGGTCTGCATATAGTAATGCAACCAAATTGCAGGAATTTTAGTGGTGGGTCCATGGTGGAGAGTCCTGGCCTCAAGCGGAGTGGAATAAGCTCCCTTCCACGCTTGTCCCAAAGATCAGCTCACCCTCCCTCACCCTCTCCTAGCTACCTCATCTCCACTGCACCCCCAAACACATCCTGACAGCTGGCACAGTGGCACTTCCTAAGTCACCTGTTTCTTTCAGAGCCAGAAGCTCATGCCAACCTTAGGACAGCTAGTGACATGGTAGGATTATGCTCATTTTACAGATGGAAATGTGATGACCAAAGGTCAAATGACTTGCCCTAAATCACACAGTGAGCAAGACTCAGGCTGAGGCTAGGACCCGGGCTCCTGGCTCGCAGTCTCCAGTTCCCTCCTCCCACTTTAGCACCACAAGGACTTTCTGTGGAGAAGGTGAGGTGCGGGGCTCAGGAGTGAGCCCAGGGCCTCCATGGGCTGGTGCTAGGTCATCAGTTGTTAAACCCTGCCTGTGTCTTATCCTCCCTCCTTAGACCCAGAGCTCCCCAGGGAGAGGACACCTTCGCCTGCTTCTCTGCCCTGCCTTCCTGTCCTGCCTAGCACAGAACCTGGAGGACTGGAGGCCTGGTGAGGGCAGGCACCTGGGCTGAGCCTGCTTCTGCTCTCCTCCTGCTATGCCCGGCATCCCTCCCTCCCGCCCTCTCTTTCCTCCAAGACACCTCTTTCTCACCCAGAGCCAAAGCCCTACATTGCTGAGCATCCCCGGGGATGGTGGTCCCCATGGGATGGGGCTGCTCTGTGCCTCCCTGTGGCCCACCTGTTCCCTGCTTGGCCTGTCCTCTGGAGTAGAGCCTCAACTGGTGGCCACTGCTGCTCATGGTAGGGCGGCCTCGCAGAGGCCTGAAGGTCTCCATTCTAATTTTGCCTCCTGGGAACCGTGTGGCCAGGGACAAGTTCCTCCACTGAGTTTGTTTCCTCTTTTCAACAGGGTAATAATAGCACCTGCTTCACAGGATTTGGGAGGGAATAAATGAATATCCAAAGATCACTGCAACTAGCTTAACAAACATTGATTAGTGGCACTCCCTGGGCCTCAGTTTCCACATCTGTACTATAAAGGGGTTGTGTCCACTGCTAGGTCCCCTCTGGCTTCCACATTCCCGGAGTCAAGCTCTGGACAGTCTCATGAGCTCTGCTTGTTTCTCTCCCTTTGTGGGACTCTCCATGTGGGTCATGTGCAAGGTTAATAAACAAATGAATACAGAAATAAATACTGTCTTTCATCTGGGGTGGTCGTCACTCATGATCTTGATGGAGTCTGATGCAGGCCCTGCAAAGCAGGTGGCTCAGGGATTGTTTCTGTTGTTTCCAGCTGAGAAATAAGAGTTTTGGAGAGGCAAGGAGACTCACCCAAGGTCATGCAGTTTTTGAGTTGGATGAGAAAAGGTGGAAAGGAGAAGCTGAAAGAGAAAGGCAGGCAGGAAAGGAGGTGGGGAGCTGAGTGACAGAGAGCAGAAATAAAGATGGGAGAGGGAAAGGAGGTATTTGCCAAGGCAACCTTGGAGATTTGGGGGTTTCTCTTCCCGCCACAGAGCTCCCCCAATACTTGACTTCTAAGGGATTTTCTTCCTTCTGCTTGGTTGGGTCAGTGATTCTGGTTCAGTTTAACCTTCAACTAGAAATTAGCAAAATCTTAGGCATCATTTAAAGAGGTCTTGTGCTCAGAGTAAAGGAGGTGAGAATGCCCCCTGTGTGGGAAACTGGCATCTCTCCCCAGGCACTGTCCTCAGACAAGGGCTTTAACAAAATGTGGGTGGGTGGTCCAGGGTCTGAACCCTGAGCCATCTGGGGCAGAGCTGAAAGAATTGGCTTGAGAATGGAGTATGTTTGTTCACATATTTGAAAGAAGCTGGACTTACTCTGGAGGTCCCCAGGGATAGATACAGGATTGATGGGTGGAAGGTCCCAGCTGAAGATTTCATCCCAACTGGTTGGTCTCCATGGTCCCCCACCCCAGGCATACTGAGGCTTATGTCCTGTTGGCTCCCCACTCTTCCCAGCCCTTCCTACCGCAGTGAAGCCCTTTCCAGTCTGCAAGAATCAGCTGGGTCCCCACCTTTGTCACTCTTCTGGGCTGAGCCAGGCACTGGGGGACCCCACAGGGGTACAGGCTGACAGCTGAGTTTCCTTCCAACACTGAAGCCACTCAGAGCTCTGTGTAGGGGGTCTGACACTGCAGGAGGGCTTGCTTTGGAAGATGGCTCTAGGGGTGCTGAGTTAAGACTGGGTCTGCCACTGGCTGTCCAAGAGGCTCAGTCACTGAAGCCCGAGTTGTCTAGGGTGGGGTGAGGTGGGCTGCTGGGATCCTGAGCAGGAAGGAGAACAGGATGTCAGGTCAGGAGGTTGGGCAAGGAGACTCCTGGTGCTGGTCTAGGGCTCAGTCTGGAGCCTGTTTCTCCCAGCCACAGTGGGCTCATCTTAGCTGGAAAAAATGGCGGGCGATTATCGTGGGTGTTGGGGAATCCTGAGCACCTCCTCAGAGGCCATGCTGGCTGGGGGCAGGGATGGATCTTTAAGAAAGTGCACTGAGAGAAAAGCTTAAAAAACAGCCCCAGCTTGCCAGCAGTAATCGGCTGCTGCTTGGCTCTCTCTCTGCCGGGGTCCTGGCTGCCTCGCAGGGAGATAATTTACCTCTAAGAGGCTTTATGGCTCCTGCAGCTGTCTACAGGGCTGGAACACAGGTGCCCGGCCTCGTAGGGAAGCACCTCCCACCCCACCACTGTCCCACTTCTGCAGGGCCAGGTTGTCTCCAGAAAGACCCATCTCTCCATTTAATTCATTTTTCTGTCCCCTCATGTCCCCTTTTTTTCCACCCCTGTCATTGCTCCAGGGTGTTCCCCAATTCTTCTTCTGTATTCCTGCTTCCATGGCAGTGAGTAGGTTGATGGGGCGAGGGGTGGGAGGGCGGGGCGCTGGACAAGGGGCTCAGGACCGTTCTCTCCACCCCCCACCATCTCCCTTCACCTGGCTCTGGCTTAGATTTAAACTTCAAATAAACAAAAATTTTATTTTTTAGGATAAGTATATCCCATGCAAGATTTGGGATCTACTTACATGGAAAATTACTGCACACCTGACATTTAGATTAACTGGTGTCCTGTATTTTATCTGGCAACCCTACTCTTGACCATTCCTTTCTTCTGCCTCTAGGAGGGCCCTTGAGAATCTCCCTGGCTCAAAGGTACAGTCCCAAATCCTAGTGCCAATCATTCTAAATTAGAACAATGACCCCACTTCCCAATAATGGCCAGGCTAGATAACTGAAGGTAGCTTTGGGGTGGCTGCCAGGAATCAGTGATAAATGCCATCACTGTCTACAAAAGACGTGTGTGACATACAGGCCTCCATTGAAAGTCCAGAGCGGGGGACTGCCTGCTTAAGGTCTGCATGCTCTGCTGAGGTCCCTTGGGATCTGCACAGCACTACCCAGGCATTTCTCGAAGCAGCTGGCTTCGCTGCCACATTTGTTGGGAAGGTGAGTGAGGGTGCCTGGTCGAGGCTTGCAGGCAGAGGGACGCACCTCGGACACACCCAGGCTCGGGCTGCCTTATGCTCATTTCCTCTGCCTACTCCTAAGTCCACAGCCTGCCTTGGCCCCGTGTACTTAAGGAACATCCTCTTAAGAGTGCATCCTGGTGGAACCTTGAGCCACCACTAAGTGAATTTCAAGCTGAGAGAGCGCAGAGTCGGAGGCTGTAGGTAGCAGCCTGTGCAAATGGCTTCCGGGCAACTCCATCCAACTTCTCCAGCTCGGAACAATGCTTTCCTGTCTGCGAGCCAGAGATGGCATGGGCCTCAGGGTAAAGCAGGGGGAATCCATTCTGCAGAGCGGCATCCTCCCCCAGGCACGGCACTTGGACACCAGCTCTGACAAACTGCAGGTGGGTGGTGCAGGGTCTGAACCGTGAGCCATCTGGGACAGTTGGAGGAACCGGGCTTGGGGAAGGAAGACCTGGGAAGCTTCTTCACTGTTTTCACACATTCAAAAGAACCTGGACATGATCCGGAGGCCCCAGAGGGCAGATACAGAGCTGATGGGTAGAAGGTACCAATTGCAAAGTCATATACACACCCTCCTGCAATTGCTCAGAAATAAGGGGAGCTGCTATGGCTCTAGCCTCAGTTCTCCTATGTGACTTTAGGAAAATGGCTTGCCCTCTTTGAACCTCAGTGCCCACTGGCTTAAATCTAAGTTTTTTCCAATGCAAAGTCTAGGTGAGTCTATTAGTTAACTTCACAAGGAGTAAGTCCAGGTCAGAGACCATGCCTCATTCTGCTTTGTATTTCCCCAGTCTCCTGTCTTGCTTAATAAAGATGCATTTGTTTTTAGGGCATAAAGTAGAGGGAGATGCATTTATTCAAAGCAAAGCTCCAAACATCCCGCTCCACGAACATCCTCTTAAGAGCAGCATCTTCTTCACTTCACTCTCAGGGATTTCAGCCCTTCTTTTCCATTTTGCTGCATGATGAACTCAAGCCTTGATCTGAGCTTGTCACAAGTCCTCACTTGATGAGTCCGGCTCCTGCAGGCATTCCCGCACAGGGCCTCCAGATCAAGCTTCCCTCTCCCCAAACATGCCTGAGCTTCCCCCAAGATCTTCCCCTGGCCTGTAACTCCATTTCGCTCATTCAAGTCCTAACTTGTATCTACTCACCCTCTAAGACTCGGCTCAAACATTTTTGAAAACTTCTGACTCCTCCCCACACTCCACCTCCCGCCTCAAGCCCCAGCATCTGGCTCAGTTACTTCCTTCCTTTATGGAACCCTGATTGTTTGCTTCATGGAAAATCATGATCTGTAATTTAAACACAATTTTATTGCTGACATCTGTGTTTCCCATCCCCACTTCTGGAATAGAAGCTCCAGTGGCCGTGTCTGTTCGATGCTGCCTCTCTAGCACCTGGAACAGTCAGCACACAGATGAACGATCGGGTGACTGTCGGTACCTAGAGGTGGTCTCTTCTTTGCCAAGTCAGTAAGCTTTCACCTTCTGGGGGCCAGTGCTGTGGGGACCCTTTGGAGAATCACCCTTCTCCTCTCTCAGTCTATGCTGCCGGGTGGGGTCTGACCTCTTTCCTGGCAGAGAGCCAGGCCTGCTACGTATACCAGGCCATCACAGCATTCCTTCTCCCTGATAGGAATGGGCACGAAACCAAGTTGTTCCAGGGAGACCCAAACCCAGGATATTTGCTGCCAAGGTGGTAGGATACAAGTCTGTGTTTGCCAGCGGGAAAGTCTGTCTGGGAACGATGCCCACTCAGAGGGAAGCCGATTAAGAGATGGAAGGAGACAGATTCCTGATGACATCGCTGGAGCACCTGGATCCAGATGTGCCTGAAGCTAACACTAGACTTTCCAGTTACAGGAGCCAAGAACTTATCTCTTCTGCTTATGCCAATTTGAAATGTAATTTCTATTACAACTGAAACGGTCCTGAATACAGCTTGGGAAGTGTTTTAAGTCATCTTTATGTTCTCATATAGCATCTAACAGGGTTTGTTGGCACACAGTGGGCACTCAATAAATGCTTTAGGAAAAAATGACTGCAAGTATTATAAGGGTGTGCATAGTATCTAATACTCTTTATTTTTTTTCTTTTTTAAAATCCAAATAAGTGCTCAGCATGCAATTGGGAAGTATTGGCAGGCTCCAATCAGATGCAATTTATCTCCTCTTCATTCTCCTCCTTCTCTATTGACTTCCTGTTCAGAGGCCATTGCCTCTCACCCCCACCCCTTCATGGTTCCTGAGTTCACATCCTTTCATTCTTTCAGTTAACAATTGCGATGCTTTGCAATTTATCATCCAGAATATGTCCATGCCCGAAGTCTCAAAATAACCATGGGGGAAAAGTGAGTCCTGACTCCTAAATGCATCAGTGTAGGGCGTGTGAGGGTCGTGCAGTTGCTCACCCCAGCCTGTCGCTTGTATGGATTGCTCTGTTTCACACTACTCTCTGGAGAGGGAGAGGAAGCAGACAGCCTGGAAAAGTTCTCCTACTGCCTCTCTCCTAGTGGCTTTGGAAAGCAGGACGTCTATTCTGGACCAGCATCAGTGGGGAGGAGGCTTCTGTCTCCTTTGAGTTTTTCTAGTGGTGGACGTTGACCAATCATTCAAAAGAAACCCTTTCATCATCAAAAGTGTGAATGCATGTCAAAGTATAGACGAGAATATCAGGCTGTGCCAGGGATTCATCAGTCAGCCTCGGTGAATTCATGGCCAGCCTGATTTCATCTCTACACATCCTGCTCTCTCCTTTCACCCCTGATGGTTTTCAAGCATATCATTTCATAGGGGAGTACATTAACACGCCTTCCTAGATGATAGGAATTCTCGTTGTAAAGCCCCGACCATTCTACCACTGGCACGGCACACTCTGGTAGATAGCTGCAGTAATGCCTTCTTAGGAATGAGGTTCAGTGTTCACACCTGGGAAGTCACCTCCTGTGCCCACTCTGGCTTGACAAGGTGACTCTGGCCAATGGGACAATAATAAGCACATTGTAAGGCAGAGGATCAGGAAGCACCTGCCACAGGGGCCTTCCCTCTTCTGCTTCTTTCTGGGACTGCTTCCACCATCGTGTGGAGACGTGCAGAAGCCCAGGGTCCAGGCTGGCCCCTTGGGAATGAGGGGTGGCGGGTGCCGGGAGAGACAGAGATTGATTTCTGTTGATTCTCTTTACTTATGGGTGATCCCAATGACACCATGTTGGACAGAAAAAAGTAACCCCAGCTGACACCTGCCCTAATTTGTGACTCTCAGAATTGTGATCAAACAAAATGTTTGTCAATTTAAGCCACTAAATTTTGGGGGTGGCATGTTATGCAGTGGTAACTAATTGGTGCACACATCTAAGCATGAGTAATAATTCCTTAATTGTATCAAATACCTACCTAGTGTTGAAATTTCCTTGATTGTCTCACAGTTTTCTCCTGCACTTAGCTTGCTCTTATGGGAACCAAAAATGTCTATACCTTCTGATTGATCCATATGTCCCTGAAGTCTCCCTTGTAGTTTCCAATTCTCATCCTTTATTTTCTCTTCTAGGTCCTCTGTCCTGTAGATTTTTCTACAGTTTGGTTTTGTTGAATGCCATGCTGTTATTTAATGGGCTCTTCTGTCCTTAAATTTTCTGTAAATGGGCATTAGATAAATCCGGAAGTGTGATCAAGTTAAGGCTTGATTTATCCTTGTCGAGGTCCCACCTCTGGCTGTGGTGTGTTCTTCCATCAGGAGGTATCAAGATCTATTTGTCTTTCCCAGACCTACTAAGCCCCTAGCTGTCACAAAATATCACAGCAGTTATTCATCCTTCAGCTATTGTCTGTTATTCCTTTATTTGTCATTTATTAGCACTGGAATACTTGTATATAAATTTCTTCTCATGAAGTATTTGGTTACCCACCGGTATCTTTTATATGGAAAGGGCAAGACAAATGTCTGCTTCTTTCCATTTGTTTGTCTGTTTTCAAAATAATGAGTCGATGCCCTATCATCTTCCAGATAAGCCACCAAAGAGGTTTATTTATTTTTGAGTATCATAGTAAATTTACAGACTTAAACATTTTTGATATTTTAATATAGTGTAGTTATTTTCCTCTTCGACACTCTCTTGGACCAAGGGGAGCCCATTCAGGATGGTTCCTTTGTCATTTCAACACAAACACAGAAATCTTTTATAATGTTTAATCATTTCCTTGTTTCTGGCTTAAATATATTCTTGCTTATCTTGTACAGTTTTCATTTCCCGGTTTCAGAATTAGCTTTCTCTCCAAGGATACTTGGTGTCTTTTGACACAATCATACATGATGTTTCATAAGTTAGCTGTGATAGAAGCATTGATGGGCTTTATTGTTTGAAGAGAAAGGCCAAAAATTTTCCAGAAGGTCAAGTTGTTTGGCATAGATAAGTGTTTTCCCCTGAAGAAAATTTGAAAAATTTTAGCAAGTAAGAGCATACTGTTATTGCATTTGCGAAAAACAATGGCCAAGAGAGAGGAAACTTCTTGGAGAACCAATTTTTTTCCAGAATGAAGAAGAAGAAGGAATCTTATTTTTGTAAACAAAGGAGCAGAAGAAGGTGCAATTTCAGAGATGAATGATGGCGTGTCTTTGACATGCAAGTCACAGAGGTACTCAGAAGCAGGACCCGTGATCTGCTGGGGGGGTGGTCCTCCGGCTGAGTCATGGAACCTCAGGACCCACCTGGGGAGACTGAGCTGTGCACTGGAGGCAGAGACACTTGGGGGTCCACTGCACCCACGTTAGAACCCTGCTTCTATTTCTGTGCCTGGATGGTAACGTTTTGTCACCTGAGGGATGCAGATAACCCAGCTGCTCCAGACACATTTTGAAGACAGAAGGAGGTGATCACGCAGTGGCTGCTCAGCATGGGCTCTTTTCTTTGACTTTCCACATTTTCGATGGGAGCTTTGCAGCTCCCAGTCTTTTTCCAGTTGGTTCTTTCTCTAAACTAGCATACATGTCAAAAAGCCCTGTCACTTCTCTCGGGAGGTCTAGGGGTGTGTGTGGGTGAGTGTGAAACCTTTGCCCAGAGCTTCAGCGTTCGCAGACTGGATCCCCAGCTCCCTCAGCAGCATGCGGGTTTCAGCAGGGTCTGGCATTCGTTCCTGCTGGGAACATGGATCCCTCGACCTCCTGCCTGCTGGCAATGATGACTTGAGCGTGATCATGCTGGCAGCGCTCTCCACGTGCAGCCTCTGTTCTAGGTCTGATGTATTTATATTTCTATTTGTTCACAACCACACCATCTCTTCCAGATTTCACAATAGCATCCTAACTGGGCTCTGACTTGGCTGCTGCTGTCTTTTGCAAACTGTCCAGGGATCTTTTTAAAACACAAGCCCCATCATACCACTCTCAGGCTTCTTATCTGACTCCAAATTATAGATGAAGCACCGACCAGGGTCTGCTAACCCTCCTTATCTGGTCTCTCGCTATTTCTCTGATATCATTTTTCCTCTTCTTCTTCTTCCAGATTGGCCCCTCTGGCCTGTGGCGAGTCCTCCTCTTTGTCAAGCACAGTCCTGCCTCAGGCTCCACCCCTTCTGTTCCCTCTGCCTGGATTGCCCTCCTCAGCCCGGCTTCCCTTCCTCCCCATCTCTGCTCAGAGATCACCCCGTGCCGTCCATCTCTAGCCTCTCTTCCAGGTAGCATCTACCATGTTACATGGTTGCTTCTTGGTTCTTATCTGCTCCTGTTCCCTACAAAGTAAACTCCACGACAATAAGAATGTTTATCTGCGTCCCACCCCATGAGATGGTGACAGGCGCGCAACAGATGATGAGCACACAGGTGTCACATGAATGAATGAATATTAACCCACAGAACAACCTCAAGGGCCCTCCGAGGTAGGTAAGATATTTCCCCCCAGGTTTTACAGATGAGGAAGCCAAGGCAAAGCTGTCACCTCCTTAGCCATCAGTGTGTTCAAGATCACCCAGCAAAGAAGTGGAATGGCCGACTGACCCATCAAGCTGGCAGATGGGCACCGACGGAGAATGCGTGCGTCAGGTCCAATCTTTCTTTCCTCCTTTGTGCTGGGGCATCTTATGAGGGGTTCCTTCTTCCTCAGTGGGTGCATACACATCTGGGATTCTGGCCTGAGCCTGGGTCTCCTTCTCTGCCCTGGCATTCAGGATGGACAAAGTAGAGGGCAATCCCTTAACCTCCATGGGGAGCAACCTGCTCCATCCACATGAGACCCTGAGTCTGCTCAGGCTGTCCCAGTAGAGGGGTCCTCCTTCCCACAGAAACCCCACTTCAGATAATACTAAGTGGAAGGTGATAGATGTTGAAGGGGGAGGAGGTGGCCTGGATCACTTCTGTGCTGCCCTTGAAAAGCTTCCCATCTCTATCCTAGAGACCAGAGAGGCATTGGGATGGAGAGAAGGGGGGTTCTGAGTGAAATGGTTTGACTCACCATTTTGATTTGATATCTCCATTTTAACAGAGTTACATCAAAATGACCACGTTGACCTTTTTTTTCTTTTTGTTTTCATTACATTTTTATTCTTTCAGTTTTACAACCAGAAATATTTACCCTTTGCCAGGTACTGCTCTGTGGGCCTTGATTAGTACACAGGATGCGTCCACATCCCCACTACTCTCTGTTAGCAGGCTCCCTCCTCCCCAGGCCTCCCCTTGGCCAGCCTGGTAGGCTCACTCGTCCCTCTGGTGCTCCTTTGTCCAGAGAGTCCTGTGAATAGCCGAGGATTGCATACAGCCCCCGGGCCCAGCTTTCACTTAGCAGAATGCATCGTCTAAGACATGGTTCCCGGGTCAGCAGCACATGCTTTCCATTGTTGAGTACTTCCCACTGTAGGGATGCACCGCCTTTTGATTATCCATGCCCCTGAAGGGCATCTGAGCTGTTTCCATTGTTAAGTGACTATGAATAAAGTCTCATGCATTCTTGTGCAGGTTTTTGGGTAAATGATAGTTTTCATTTTACCTTGGGTGCCGGATCACATGATGACTGTGTGTCTCTCTTTATAAGAAACTGCCCAGTCTTTTTTCGGAGTGTCAGGAAAATTTGTTTCCTACCAGCAATCCTTGCCGACACTTCATATTGTTATACTAAAAGAAATCTTTCCAGTCCTTCTTACTGAGTGTGTTGTGGCATGTGATTGATGATATGGAGCATCCTCCTATGAGCTTATTGGCTCTCCTCCTGTCTTCTTTGTTGATGTGTCTACATGTCTCTTTATCAAAACTGTTGTCTCTTTTTTGTGTGTTAGATTGTTAGTGTATGCCAAGAATTTTGTTCTCTTGCCTGAAGAATGCACAAGAAAGTATTTTTGTTTTTGTTTGTACTGAGAATTGAACAGAGGGGGCACTGTACCACTAAGCCGCATCCCCATTATTTTAGTTTTTAAATTTTGGGGTAGGGTCTCCCTAAGTTGCTGAGGCTGGCCTTGAACTTGCAATCCTCCTGCCTCAGCCTCCCGATCTGCTGGAATTACTGGTGCTCCATTGTGCGGGGCTAGGGGAGAGCAACTGTTCAAAGATATAGTACCATCAAGAACATCTGCCAAATGTTGAGAAGGCTGGGTGGTGGGGTGTTATCTAGAACCAAGAACCGCAACAGTTGCTTTCTATTTTTAGTAGCTGAGAAAATTCTTCAAGGTTCTCTAGTCTCTGCTTTGTAGCAGAATTCTCTGCTTTTTGGAAAGAAGAAAATTAAAACCTACAAAGGAGATGCTTTGCTGAAGATCCTGTGATTAGAAGGTTGCTGAAGTAGATCAAGAATGCAAATCAACTAACTTCATTTCTCCAAGTTCCAGGCTGGGACCACTGTAGACATTAGGTGTGGTATATGATGTGGTCCTGATCCCTGGAAAGTTTGATGGGGGAAAGGAAGTAAGGAATGCAGATTTGAGAAAGAGGGGTTACATATAGACATGCATTTCTGGGTTGCTGAAATATTGGAGGAAATGGGGAGGAAAGATGGAGTTTGTTAAGCGAAGCCTCCTGGAGAAAGGGCCCTCTGGGGTCCAGCTTGGAAGGGAGCAAGTCTTGCAAGTGTCATTTGTTGCTGAGGCTGTGTGAATTGCACATCACCTACCTGGTCATGCACCTGGTGTGCTCAGAGCAGATGGCCCCCTGGCTGTTTTCCTCATCGGGTGTCAACCCAAGCAGCGGTGGTGCTCACGGTCAGCTACTGTTTGGTGTATTTGGGAGTTTTCAACTCCAGCTTCACCCTGCGTTTTCTCTGTTGCCCTATTTTCTGGGCCTCCAGGCAGGGGCGTTGGGGAGTACCTTGGTGACCCCTCGCTCAGTCCAACTGCAGCTTGCAGAGCTTAAATCCAGCGAGCAGCTTCTCGGATTTGCTTCTAGTTGAAATCAATATTTGCTGAGAAGAATGCATCTTAATTTCAACGGCCAGTTCTCCGGGCAAGAACTGCTCTAAAACAAACCTCCAAACCCACAGACTTAATGCGTCCTAGTTCAGTTGTTTAGTAAATCTCTCTGTACAGAGAAAAATCCATTAGCCGTCAGGGGCACAGAGGGGTGGGGGTGGGGGAAGAGAGCCAATGAGGCCTCAGCTGCTGAGTTGGGTCCTAAAACCCAGGGGGACCCAAGTGAGTCCCCAGCCACATTCCTGGGCCCAGCCCAGGACTTCCCCAGCTTCCTACAAGGCTGGAGGCCCAGCCAGGATGTCACTGATGGAATGAATGGGAAGTGGCAGGAGACCCCTTCCCCAGTGCCTGCCTGGGGAAGTGTTTTCTAATTGCCAAGTGTCCTGTTCTAAATCTACAAGGAGGCGATCGATTTTCTTTTCAGCAGGACTGGGGGAAAGCAATCATTTACCCCAGAACACAGACTTTAATGAATCCGTGAAACATATGAGGTCACCCTGATTACATCTTCCCCTGACAGCCCGGGATGGCTCTGTGCATGGTGCTCAAAGGACTCACTGAATTAGGAGTTTTTCCAAATCCAGTTCCCTCGCCTGATCCCTTTGCTCTGCTAAGTTGGGGCAACTTGGAGTTTTTCTGCCTGGAAGGCATGAGGCCTGGGTTGAGGCCCAGCCTCAGGCACATAGAGAGGCAAGGAGAGTCAGAGGAGGGAGCAGAGAGCCCCAGACTCAAGAGATCTGAGAAAGAATCTCGCTTTACTGCTTTCAGTTTCCTTAAGAATCTCTATAGGACAGAGTTGCTATCAGAATTCAGGGTCATATATTTAAAGTGCCAGGGATATAGTTCATGGGCAAGACAAGGTGGTATTAACTGACACTGTAGTACCTCAGTTTATCCTGCCTCTATAATGGGTTGAATATCATTTGTTTCACAATGAAGAGAGGACAAAGGGGGAAGGAAGAACCTACCAGAGCTTGGAAACCAGCCTAAAATGGTGATATGGGAGGGCCTTCTGAGTCAAATGCTGGAGATCCAGAATGAATATAAGAACATGATTTGTAGGAAATGATGGGTAATCATATCCCTTTGCCTCTGAAAGGTATGTTAGAATCCTGGACTACCAGCTCCAAACTGGGACCTTAAAAGGTAGCCTATTTCCTAATGTTACAGTGGGGACAGTTGACCCTCAGAGAAGGACAGTGACTTGCCTGCTGTCACCAGCCAGCTGGTCACAGCACTGCCTCAGCTCCAGCCTTTTCTTGCATGGGAGGCTGCTGCCTTTGCCTGCCTCTTTCTATAGTTGGCCCAGGGCACCCAGCAGATGGGAGGCAGTGGCCTGCATCTGAACGGAGAGAAGAAAGCAGAGGTGGTGTTGATGAAGGGGGAGGAGGGAGCAGGGAGGTATTTTTACCTTGAATTATTTTTATTAAATGTCACAACGGCTCCGCAGCACTTGGGATCCGAGTAGACAAATCAATGAAAATAATTATAGCGAACATCCGCCTTCCTACATCCCTCGTCCCACCCCCCTCAGCTCCCTTGGACTCACAGAGATGCCAGCTAACTCAGGCGTGCACTCCGGCTCCCGGGGGAGGGAGCAAAGGCAGCCACCCCCTCTGACCTCTGCCCTTTCTTCACTTGGTTTTCAGACAGGTTGGCCTGGCTCAGGGCTCGAGTCTTGGAAGAAGGAGCAGCTCCAGAGGTGGCAGCAGCAGCAGAAAAAATGAGCCAGAGGCCAGAGAGAGACAGGTAGCTCCTCCAGGGACTTAGAAACGAGGAAGGAGGTTTTTATTCTTAGAACCCATTTATGGCTTAGAAATAAAGTTTCTAAGAAGACTTATATTTCTGGTCAGGTGTTGAGATTAATCAAAGCCATATGAATGAAGTCTGCAGGAGTTACCCATCCACCCATCCACCCTATTATCTATCCATCCATCCACCCCCCCATCCATCCACCCATCCATCCATCCATCCATCCACCCATTCATCTCCCTATGTATTCAACGAGCATTTTTAAGGACTCTAAAGGAAATGGCACCATAGTTGAGAGTTTATGGCATCAGAACTGATGGTGCTGATTGAAGTTCTCATTTGACCACATCAGTTAGCTGTGTGTACTGGATATCTCCCATTGGCCCTCCTGAGGCACCATCCCCACCTGTGCCCTGTCCCACCTGCACTGGAGGCTCCCTTGCCCTTGGCTTCTGGCTGGGTCTACCCATGGGAAGCACCAGCAAAAGATGAGAGGGAAGAGAGAGCAAGGTCAGGATATTTTTCATCTCTCTCCCTGTAGGGTCCCTCAGCTAAAGGTCAAGGCTGTTGACAGATGGCCCTTTCCACACAGCCTTTCATTGTCCTTGGGTTCTGGGAATCTCCTCCTTCAGGCAAAGGCACCTGTCTTCCTGCCCTCAGGTTCTCACATACCATTGTGGCTTCCCTAGGCCCCACTGATGCCTTTGCAAATAAAACTTTTACAAAAATTTCTCAGATTATTCCCATTTCCATCTGGCAGTGGTTTCCTCCTGGAACCCTGAATGATACCCTGTGTAACTTGAGTATTTTACCTCTTCAGGTCTCATTTTGCCCCTGGATAAAAGAAGAGTATAAATTCTGCTCTGCTGAATTGTCGCCAGGCTCAGAGAGGCTAGGAGACTTGCTGAGATTGCACAGTTGGCTAAGGGGCAGAGTTGGAAAGTGAAAAGGAGCTATGTAGTCCAAAACCCAACTTCCTCACTATTTACTAGGATCAGGGGCCCTGGGTTGGTGGCTCTGAAAATTTTTGGACCAGTGACAACAGGGGATCAATACCTGCCACAGCCTCCCTTTCTGGCAGGGTTTCTTGGTACCTTAGACTCATCACTCAAGTGGGGACTTGAAATGCAGAGACCAGAAGCTAATTGACATTGGTCTTCCTGCTGCTGCTGGAGGCCTTGTGAGGGGCTGAGCTGTCAATCCCAACCAGTAGTGGCACTGGCAGTGGAGAAAGTCTGCCAGCAAGGCGTGGGTGAGGGAGGGCCAACTTAAACCTGGCTCTGTTTGCCGCACTTCAGTCTTCCTGAAACACCAGGATAAACAGAGGGAAACCGTAATCTACTTTGCTCAGCAATTTATAGTTCTTCCTGCAACTTCTGGGACTCTGGCCCATCCATTCCTCTCTCCTGAATCTTCCAACTTCCTCTTTTCTCAGCTCCTTCTCAACATCAGAGTATATTTAAGTCTCTTCCCTCCCTACAACATGTGCTGGCTCAACCCTGCTTCCTCTCTCACTCACCCCTCTTTCTTTTTCTTGTCCTGTTTTCTTCATCTCCCGGCTCCTCCTCACCCAGGATTTGGTCCCCATCAAGCTCCATCTGGCAAAGCCTGCCAGTGACCTCCTGGTTGCCAGTTTCAATAGGAACTACATAGTTCTCATCTCCTTCAGCTTTATTCATTGGTCCAGCAAATATCAAGGAATCCCTACAATGTGCCAGGTATGATTCTAGGTGCTACAGAGAAAACAATGGACAAAATGGGGAAAAGTCCTTGTTGTCATGGAGATTACATCTGAGTGGGGTGGCAGACGATAAACAAGCACATAAGGACGGTGACAGTAGAGAAAGAGGAGAGCAGGTCATGCTGCCCTCTTGGGTGGTCAGGAAGTCCTCTCAGAAGAGCTGAGGCCTGACTGAAATGAAGGAGAAAAGGAGGAAGACGTGGATGTTGGGGCGGAGGTTGGCAGGCCAGGGAATGACAGGTGCAAAGGCCCCGAGGTAGGAGCACAGAAGTGTAGAGGAGCAGCAGGAGGCCTGCATTTCCTATGGGAAGGGAGTCAGGGGACAACTGTAGGAGATAGGGCCAGAGCTCGCGGGGACCTGGTCTTGTAGACTTGGAGGCCAAGAGAAGAACTTTGGATGTTATTCTGGGAAGAAAGGAAGGAATGGAAAGGGTTGGAGAAGAGAAACGAGAGTTGTGCGAAATTTGCCCTTTGCGGCTGCATTTCCTGCGGTCCAACCCTCTCACCTGATTGCCTGCCTCCTTGACCAATCCTTGGTCTGAACTGACAGCTCGCCCCTCCCTTTTCTCACCTGCTGCCGCCGATCAGCCCCTTAGCTCTGTCCATGGTGCTGACGGCCCTTACTCCCTCCAGTAAGATCTCCTACATGCTCTGTCTGCCTCCTTCTGAACTTACTAACTCACAAATCCTTGTTCGCAATCAGGGTTTGCTTCTGTGCTCAAGATGTGCTTTCCTACCACCTTGGTGCTTCCACATGGGCTCCTCACTTGGAGCACCTTGGGCCACCTGACACAGAAGTGTCTTATCCCCCCTTACCTGAAGTTCCACTTCTGCAGTTTCAGTCACCCTTGATCTCCTGCAATCTGAACATGCTAAATGAGAAATTCCAGAAATAAAGCCATTCATAAGTTTAAGTTGCACGCCATTCTCAATAGTGCAGTGAAATCTTACCTTGTCCTCTTGTCCTCTCTGTCCCACCCAAGCCCTGAATCCTCCCTTTGTTCAGAGTTTCCACGCTGTATGCCCTTGGTTCCTGTTAGTCACCTAGTTCTCAGATCAACTGTGTTGGTACTGCAGGGCTTGTGTTCAAGTAGTCCTTATTTAACTCAATGATGACCCCAAAGCACATGGATAGTGAGGCTCAGAATTTAGGTATGCCAAACCCAAGACATAAAGGGTTTCCTTTAAGTGAGAAGTCGAAAGCTCTTGACTGAACAGGGGGAAAACGTGGAATATGTAGAGTTCGGTACTGCCCATGGGTTCAGTGGGGATCTAGTGGGGATCATGGAATGATCTATGGAAACTACTGTATCCATAACTGGATGTTCTCTTTCACCCCTAATCCTCTCCTTGCCCTGCATTCTCAGGCTCTGCATTGTCCCCACATTTTCCTGGCTTGCTTGCTGGAGTCCTGCAAAATTTTATTTTACAAATTCCTCTGCTTCCCCCTTCCTGAGACCAATAGCTCTCTGCCTCTTCCCCATTGGTTCATTTCAACTGTATCATCACTTGCCTGAATCACCAAAGCCACCTCCTCACCTGAGGCTCCTCACTTCCCAAACTCATCCTCTCTCCTTGGCTTCAAGGGGCTTGGGCAGAAACACATATCTGGTCGTTGTGTTTCCTGTCGAAATTCTTCAACAGCCCCCTTTTCATTTACATATACTTATTTATATTTCCAGTTTCATCTCTCTGTCCTCTTCCAAGTTCTTCAGGATCCAGTGGTTTCCAACATTTCACTGTTCTCCCAGTCCCTCAGTGTTTCCAGGTTTTACTGGCTTCATTTATGTGTTTTTTCTCCCTGAGACTCCTTTTCTGTCCCTGCTCAGATAAACTTCTTCTTTTCCTCTCAGATCTCACTCAAAGAGCACATCTTTTAACAGGCTTCCTCCCCTGGACTTCCAGGTGGAATCAGTAGTCTTCTTTCACAGGTCTGTCACTCTCTGTTACTATCTTCATTTGTTTTTCAAGCCTCAGTTTGTGCCAGGCTTGGTGCAGGGATATATTTCTGTAATTCCAGCCTGCAAAATAGCACCAGAGGAGAAATAACCCTCTTCCCATTTTGCAGGTGAGACTACAGAGGCTTAGCAGGGGTAAGTAACTGGCCCAAGGTCAGAGAGCACCCACAGGATTTCAGAAGGTGGACCCTCCTTGCCAGATGACACTCCCTGACACTGTCTACATGCAGCATTATCTTCTGTTTCTATGTTTCTTCCTACACTGTATTCCTCAAGAGCAAAAATTCTAGAGAAAACTCCATCCCCCGCTGCCTGGCATGGTGCTTGGTGTAACAGGAACCTGTTTGGTATGTGTTGAGGGAATGTGCGCATGTGTCCATAGGAGGTCCAAATGCTGTCCCTCCACCACTCTGTGGGATCCTCATGGCAACCCTGAGAATGGCCATCAACACCTTCCTTTCACAGCTCAGGATTTGGAAGCTGAGAAGCACAAAAGCAAGTCCTGCCACTAACAAGGGGGAAATCAGCACCCACGCCACCTTCCTGTTTTGTTGGATTTGAGAAATCCACTTAGGGCTTCAGGCTTGGCTGGCACAGTACTGGGAGCAAGTTACCAAGAAACAAGCAACTCCCCAAGTGGATGGAGCGATGTTCCCAGCAGCAATAAAGCCAGGGTTCTTAGTGCATCATCCAAGGGAGAAGAATCAAGAGTGCTGTGGCAGTCCTCAGGGCTCAGGGGGACCAGAAAGCCCAAAGTCAGTCCTGCCTGGGGGTGGGGAGGGTGTTTAATTCACCTTCGTCAACATCCACAGAGCCCCGATGGTATGCACAGTGCTGTTCTAGACCTGGCCAAATTGCTGAGTTAACACCACTGGCTGGTTGCAATATCACAGGGAATCAAGACTTGAAAAAACAAAACAAAAAATCCCAAGCAAAATATTCCATCGCAAGCAGGGGGAACATGCTGTTGTGGGTGCATATTAAGTATACCTGACACTGTGTATAATATATTTTCAAAGCCAGGCAACTTGTTAGCTTCCTAATGTGTGTATTCTGGGATGTTTGCAAATACGTTCCGTCGCGGGGCAAACAGCTCTGCAGGCATGCTGGAGAGGCCCCTCCCATCTTACTCTGGTGCTGTATCTGGCTTTTAAACTTTCTTCTTCCATTAACTGAGGCCTGAATTGATGGCTCCTAGAGTGGCTCATCTCATCCTAACCCTTCCTATCACATTGGGACAGAGAGTCCACGGGTGGATGCACCAGCTCGGTGGGACCACTCCCTGAGCAGTCCTGCCTTCGGGCTATCTTAAAATCCTGATATGTGGGACCAAAGGAGCCTCTCTGGAGTATTGAGTCCTACTGCTCCTGGAATTTGAGACCAAGGGGGAAAGGCACCTACTTAGACAGGCAAGAGTTGAAGTAGAGCTGGGTCCAGGCTAGCCGTAGCAATCCTGGGCATTCTGCTCAGTGGTCAGAGTTTAGAAGAGAGGCTACATCCATTCCCCAACCATTGCCTGTGGAGCAGAGGCCAGAGCCAGAAATCAGAGGAGGACAGAGGCCATTTCTCAGGTCCCTAGGCAGATGAAAGGCCCTGTCCTTGTCTTCCATCTCCTCTGAGCACAATGCCTTGCAGAGAAGTGGGTGTAGGCACCAGGCACCAGCCACAGTTCTGTTGTGATAAGGTTTGGAAGCCTATAGGGACAAATGCCACCCTGAGCTCCCCTCTCTGACTGCCTTGCTGTCCTTCAGCCTAAGGACAGAGCCTGGGGAGCTCACCTAGAGCAAAGGAAATCCCCACTCTGCTTGCTTTTCAGAATCTGCCTGCAGATCTTGGCTGGGTAACCTGTTGGGTCATTTTAATTTTCCAGAAGCTTTTGACTTCCCTTGGATCCCTAATCAGATAAGGGGATCTGTGTGTGTGTGTGTGTGTGTGTGTGTGTGTGTGTGTGTGCATGCGCGCGCACGCTGCGCATGTGCGCATGCTCATGCATGTCCACCCTGGTGCCTGGACTCCCTAGCTCTCCTCCCCTTCCCGCTTCTCTTCCTCCCTCATTCCCTCCCTCCCACCTGTGCTCTCCATAATCACCTCCATCTCTTCCAGAATGCTTAATGGAGTCTAGAGACAGGAAGGAGGATTTCATCTCCACACAGGAGCCAGCCCTCACCCCTCTCTTCCTGTTGTTTTGCAAGTGCCTTTGACACTGGGCTTCTCGGGGAGGGGAGGGACCTCTCCCGCTCCTTCTTCTCAGTCCTCCTCTCTGGAAAGGGCATTTGGCCATCTCCTGCTCTGTTGTCATGGGTCCCGCATAACACCCAAGTCCACTGCTGTCTGCAGTCACAGACCACTTTCAGTTGGAGGGAGCAGAGCGCATGGAGAAGCATAATTAGCGGAGAAAGAATGTTGCAGGCTGGCATGTGCCCATGCTATGCTCAGAGAGAAGGTGCCCAGTAGGTGCCTCTGATGGCTTTATCCTCTGATACTTGTTGGGAAGCTGCTGTTCTCCCTCTGAACCTGTCTGCCCAGCAGAGCGCAGCGTGGTGGTGTTAGCAGCCTCCCCGTGCCCCGAGGACGTTCAGCCTCTTCCTGCCATGGAGGACTATATAATCATCCTGGGAGTGGCTGTTCTCGTTAGGTCTTGGGGCTCGGCCCTCCTGGGGGGTCAGCTCAGCACAGTTGAAGGGGAGGAAAGGGATCCCAAGCTTTCCTGACTGATCTCTTCCTGGGCCCCATTTGTCTGTTACTGTGTGGCTGGCATGGTGCTTGGCAGGCAGGGGGCACTTTAATGTGGTTCTGAAATGAATATTCTCTTGATGACATTGGGCTGGACCAGATGCCCTGAAGGTCCTTCCAGCCCTAAGAATGCGGAGCCTGATTTGGTGCTACTATGGGCCTGCAGCCTGCAGGGTCGCTGGGAACTCCGGGCCATTGAAAGCGTGGGTTGTCTGAGGAGCTCTACTGAGAAAGAAGAGAAATCAGAAGTGAGAATGCCATGGATAAACTGCACAGATCAGCACCTGTCCCATAACTTCCAGAATCAGAGGGGATCATGCTCTGAGAGCCCTTAGAACCACCTAGCCTGAGCCCACCACCTTCAGGTGAAGTACCTGAGGCCTCAGGATGCCTCACTGGGAGTCTTCCATCAGTCTGAACGAACTCCCAGCCCAGTGCTCCCTCAGTGACAGCAGCTTGCCAGTGACTGGAGGGTGAAGACCCAGATGCCAGAACCATCACCCGGGTGCAAAGCGGTATCAAGCATACCTGGGCACTCAGACCCAGAGGTGTCTCCAAGGATTCAGAAAAAGAAGCCATGCTCCCGCATCCACAGCCTTTGCTCTTGCATGGTTTGCTTGTCCCTTCATTTGCTCATTCATCCAGTGGGGATTCAGCGACCAGGAAGTGAACTGGACTGAGCTTTGTAGGACAGCAGCCCAATTTTGCTGCCTTCAGGCTGGCTGTGGCTGCTTCTCACCTTGGCTCTGGCTGGCTGGCTGCCCGTGCTCTTTGAGGATCCTGTCAGCCCTCTGGATGGTGTTCCTGCTTCCCTCAGCTCCTGGGAGGCTCCTCCTGAGCCCCTGTGGTCAGCACTTCTTACCTGGCCTGGCTTTAGCCATGGGGCTCCAAGGCTTTGCCCAGGGCTGAGCATGTGCAGGCCCTCCCCACCCCCAGCACGGCCAGGAGTGTGCCCATCCCTGGATCGTCTGCAGTCCTCTGCTTCTTTCTGTGGCTCCAGCCATGCCCAGAAGAGAACCAACTTGGTCACTGGAGAGGGACAGTATGAAAGAACTCAGCTGACTTGATGATCAGGTCAAGCTCTGACCATCTACCCTGGCTCTTGCCAACTCTGTGATCAGGGCCTGCTCAGCTCTTCTGTTTGGGATAAGGGTTCTTCCAGGAAGGGTACCCCTGGCTGTACCCCTGGCTGTACTTCCTGTACCCCTGGCTGTCTCCCTCCTTTCTGCTGCCACATTGCTCTATCTCACCTGCCTGGACCTCGACACCTCACCTGCACCTTCTTCCACTGGTCTCCTGGACCATTGCCTGGTGAGGCTGCACGGTTGCCCCTTTCTTATTCAGCCAGCCATGGCCTGGCCCGCAGGAGTCAGCAGGGCAAAGCCAAGTCTCCAGGATCTTCATGCTTGTTTGTTATGCTAGATTCCAGGGGAACAGGCAGGGAGAAATGGACCCAGGCTTAGCAGCTCAAGAGACACCTTCCTGTCCTACCAGCTGAGGCTGACACTGCAGGGACCCTGGTGAGTGGTCACACACTAGCGGCAGCACCTTTTCCCCTGGGAACAGGTGGGGTGGGCAGAAACTGGCAGAGCATCCAAGGAGCCTGGATGGGTGGGGAGTGTCTGAGAAGCTTGTCCAGGCCATGCAAAGGTGCCCGCGGGGTGCTGGCATTCCTGGGCCTATTAGCCCTGCCTCTTCCCCGCCTCCCTCTCCCTCTGCTCTGTGCTCACTCTGCTTCCATTATCAGCGGGTGAAGTGGAAAATAACCTGGCTCTTAGGGGACTGCGTGCCTCTGCTCCTTTCTCTGGCTGCTAATGGAACCAGCAGCTGTCCCTAGCCATGTGCGGTTGCCTGACCCTCTGAGACAGAGGTGGACACCAGCCAGGGAAAAGAACTTTGCTCAGTTCTCTTTCCCATAGGGCTCAGAGCTGACATCATGCAGGGAGAGCAGAGAAGCAGAGCAATTGATTTGAAGGTGGAGATGAGCATAATAATCACAGTTTCCATTTATTGAGCTCCTCCTGCGTGTCAGGCAGTACAAAAGTCGTTCTAGTTGCATTATCTCATTTAATCCTCTCGCCAATCCCCAGAGGCAAGTAGGGATTGCTATCATCTTCCTTTATGAGGACTGAGACTCAGAGAGGTTAAGCAACTTGCTCACTGTCACACAGCTAGCAAGGGCAGAGCTGGGATCTCAACTAGGACTGCCTGATGCCCAAGTTCTTTCCTGGGGCCATAGGTGCTCTCCAGGAGAGGACACGATGCCTCATACCAGATTATGCTCTGGACAGATAAAGAAAACAGGCAGGAGGTCTGCCTACCACAGGGTCCTATTTCTGGTGGTAAGGGTTTTCCCAAGTCTACTAGACTTCAGAGCTAAAGAGATGATTAGAATCTTGGTTGGGGGACTCCTGGGTCATATCCAGGAAATTGGGAGTGCACCTCATGTACTTGAATGGTCTTTTCAAGTTGTCCTTTCCTCTGGCCATGCTATACACATTGTGTGCCTATATCTAACCTGGGATGGACAGACCACCTAGGGGAGGCTGAGGCAGGAGGATCTCGAGTTCAAAGCCAGCCTAAGCAACTCAGAGAGACCCTGTCTCTAAATAAAATACAGAAAAGTTGGGGACATGGCTCAGTGGAAGAGTGCCCCTAGATTCACTCCCAGGTACCAAGAAAATAAAAATAAAAAAGTCCCACTCTGGGACACCCCATGTTTAATGAGTGAGGCAAGAAGAAGCTGTAAATGTCCTTGGAGGTGACCATGGCAGTTCCCAAGCAAACTGGACCACCTAGAAGGATGGAGCAGGGCAGGGGGACAGCCTAAGCTGCACCATCCAGCAGAGCAAGGGGCTTGATGTTGGCTCAGGGTGGTCTGGTGAAGGGGGCTTCATGGACGCAGCATCCTGTTTGTTGTAGGTGCTCAATAAATACTGAATCAAGAAAAAAAGGACTCCTCACCAGATTTTATTAGTCTAACCTGGGCACACCCCTGGCATGAGAAGGAGACAAGGAACATCTTACATCTTTTGAGCATCTCCTTATGCCTGGCCCCTGCTGGGCAGTCTCATGAGTTATCTCAACTAGGCTGGGCTGTGCTTCAAAGCAGGGCACAGGGAAGCAAGGCACCATGGCCTGGAAAAAGTCCCCAGTGCCTGCAGAGGCATGAGCTCCTTTGTCTTCCCAGCTCTTCTGGGGACCCTCAGGGAGTCCACTGTCCTCACTCCAGCTCCAGCTCCTGCATTCCAGCCTTCACTTCTTTTTTTCCCCAGTACTGAGGATTGAAGCCAGGGATGCTCTGCCACTCAGCTACATAACCAACTCTCTCCTTAAATAATAAAATAAAAAAATTTTTTGAGACAGGGTCTTGCTAAGTTGCCCAGTCAGCCTTCTACCTATGAATCATGCTGTGCCGAGTCTCTTTCTCTAGCTGAGGAGCTAGCAGCCAGCAACCAGTGGCAGGAGGATGGCTCTTGTAATCTCCCTCTGGTTCCCGTGCCCTGGGCTCTGAGACTTGGTGGCTCCATGAGACCACAGGCTCTGGCACAGGGACCTGCGTGTAAGTCCCCTCTGGTTGTCGTCTTGCTGTCTCGCCATGTGAAGTCCTGCCCCTCTGAAGCTTGGATTCTGATTCTGAAAGGTGATGGGGTCAGGAAGGAGCTGGGGGCTCCCTGCCTCCCCTGATGATGAGCTAGTTAACTGTGTGGAATTTGTGACTTCTGGCTCCACCACTTGCTGGCTCTGTGAGGCTGGGCAAGTTGTTAACCTCCCTGAGCTTCAATTCCACATCCTTGAAGGCACTCCTACCTAGGGTGTCACTGTGACGATTAAATGAGATGGTGTATAATCAAGTCAAACGCTCCATCTGACACCTGGAGAGGGACAGGGGCTCCCAAGAGCCTAGGCCGCCCGTGGTGCCCCTCTTCCCCTATCCATCCCTCTTGCCATCAGCATTCCCTCCAGCCAAGGACTGGTCAGGGATCCCTTGCACAGACTCAAGCTGATGAGCAGTCTCCAGACCCTGGCCTGCTCCCTAGGAGGAGGCAGTCGTCCTCTGGCCCTGCTGCCTCACTCCCTCAAACTGTCAGTAGTACTCACCCACTTTGAACTTCACTGTGATTTGCGTGGTTTCACCCTGGGGCAGAAACAGAGGCAGAGGGTTGTCTGTCTCTGAGATCCTGAGAAGGGGAACAGGGATGACCAAGGAGAAGCAGGGTAGATGGGTGAGGAATGCCAATCATCTCCAGCCTAGGAAGTGGTCCTGGGGCAGGAGGGGAGGAACCGGCTGGGCTGGCTGACTGTGAGGCCACTCTGAGGCCCAAGGCCAGGAAGGTGGAAGGATTGTCTCAGTTTTCCTGTTCTGATGGGTGGACAGGTGGGGCCTTGGGGCAGGGATCTTGGAGGTCTCCTTTGGCACTCACATTCCTGGGCCCTGTGACTTAAGGGCTGAGGTTTCCTGACACCCTCCATGTCCTCTCTTCCTGTTTCCTCCCAAGCCTTGCCACCCCTCAAAACCCCAGCCTTGGAATTCAGAATTCCCTGCAAACTCCATTACTGAACAACCCACCTAACACTTGGAAAAGCCTGCAGATGTTTGGGGACAACAAGGGCCAGGGCCAGGAGGAGAGGAGTAGCCATGTGGAGTGGCAGACATTGCTCCAGAGAGGCCCGGGTTCAGGTTCCAGCTCTGACACGAATTCCCAAGACAGAGATGAGTCAAGGCCTGTCTCTGGCCTCAGCTTCCTCCTCTGCGGAGGGGGTAGGTAGGGTCTGATCACTTCCATGACTGTGGCTCTATTTTTCACAGCTAAACTTCAGAGGCCTCAAGAATGGCCATGGCTGGGCCATTTCCCTGCAGGCTGCAGGCCTCTCCTCCTCCTGGATCCCCAGCCCTCATCTGCAGAGGAGCACTTGTTCTCCCTCCCTGGAAAGGACACAGGCTCTCTTTCCTTCCTCTGTTCCCATCGCCACACTCCTTCCTCCCTCCTGTTCCCTCACATTTATGGAGGACTCGGTCCATGCAAACTGCAGGTTGGACCCTGGGAGCCTGGGTGTGGAGCTCAGAGGCAGTCTCATGCATGCCATGGGCACAGCTTGGGCGTTGGGAACACACCTGTATTGGAGGCCACAGGAAGGGGGGACGCTGGAGGGAGAGTGGAGGAGGGGACTGGGAATCTGCACAGGACATGTGATAGAACTGGGGCTTGAAGGACGAGCAGCATAACCCTGCGTTAACAAGGGAGGGGACACACCCCAGGCATGAGCATCAGTAGCGCCAAGGTGTGGAGGCCTGGAGGGTGAGAGGCACGTGCAGGGAGGAGTTGAGGCTGGGGCTGTGGGAAGCTGAGCTATGCAGGAGCTGGGAAAGGGGGCCTGGGCCAGCTCAGGGAGGGGCTGCCGCTTCTGTGCATGGGCCACATTAGTAATGCCAATAATGACAGCTAGCATACTCGGTGCTGTGCTGCAGTTTGTTCTAAGCATTTGACATGCCTTATTTTTATTTTTTAGTTTTGGTACTGGGGACTGAACCCAGGGGCATTTGACCACTGAGCCACATCCCCAGCCCTATTTTGTGTTTTATTTAGAGACAGGGTCTCACTGAGTTGCTCAGGGCCTCACTAAGTTGCTGAGGCTGGCTTTGAACTCTAGATCTTCCTGCCTCAGCCCCTCAAGCAGCTGGGATTACAGGCGTGCGCCACCGCGCCAGACTGACGTGCCTTATTTTGCCCTGCCTCTATGAAGTACATGCTATTAGCCCTCCATTTTCCTGGGGAGGCAACTGAGGTAGGGAGAAATTACTTGCCTCAAGTCACACAGCTGGCAAGTGACAGGATTCCAACCCTGGGGGTCTGGCTCCAGGGCCTGTGCTCTGAGCCATCGGGGAGGTGAGGGAATGAACCTCCTGAGACATCAGCTGCTCCACGTCAGGGTTTTCTCCCCAGGCTGTGCCCTCCTCCCTGGCTGGACCCTACTCCCCAGCTAGACCACCCTTACCCCTCATCCATTCAGGTGAACCAGTGACGGACGGCAGCCAGGAGCCAGATTTCAGGGTGAGGGGCATTTTTCCCTTTTGGAACATCTGCCTCCTTTTTATCTGATTACACCATCCTCTCTACTGGCAGGAGACGGCACCTGCCTGCCGCTGTCTTAATTAGCTACATTTTTGGTTTTATTTACTTAGCACCAGAATGGGAAGAAGTGTCCTGTGCTCAAATGAGGAGTAGCAGGTGAAGAAGGGGGGACAGGTGGAGAGGAGAGAGCTGTGGCCACTGACAACCTGTAGGACCCCTGTTCCCCAGTGTGTCCATCAAGACTCTCCCTGAGTTCAAATCCCACCTCCACTGTGGCTTCCTTCTGAGACCTTAGCTTAGCCTTTTTGTATTTTAGAGCCTCAGTTTCCTCATCTGCCAACTGTTTGTAACCCTCCTCTTTAGGAATCTGTGTGATATAAATGATATTCCCTCAGGCCGCTGCCCTGGGGTCAGCACAATGCTGCCCAAGGACATTCCTCACATTTTATATTCTCCTTCCTATGAGGACTGTGCTTTTAACATCTCCATTTTTCAGAAAGGGAAACTGAGGCATGGAATGGTGAAGCACCCTACCTAAGGTCACATGGCTGACAAATGGCAAGCACTTCTGGTCCACCAGCCACACCTTCTCCTGGTCATCCCTCTACTTACATCCCTCCCTTCACCCGACCTTGACTATTAGCTACTCCCATTGTCCAGCCACTGTGTCTCGTCTCACCTGGTCCCACCACCTGGCCTCTCCACCCGGCTTCACTTTAAGGTCCAACTTCAAGACTGCCCCCTTCAGAACGCCTTTCCTGATTTGTCACCAGAATGGAATCTCTCCCTTCTCCGAGTGACCCAACTGCAGGGGAGACGGCAGGTCATGCACATCGTCACAGGGAGCCTGTTTCCTCTTCTGACACATGGGCACAATCATGCCATGGTTTAAAGTGGACATACCTTGGAGCCAGTTTGTCCTAGCTGCAGATCCTGCCTTGGTCTCTCTCGGGTGCAGATGGCCTATGTCAGCCAGCCTGTCTCCTCCCTGTAAGGAGTACAGACACTTGCCAAGTGCCCAGCTCTATGGTCATTAAGAAACAGCAGAGCAGGTGAGTGTACACCTGGACTCCAGAGTCACCTTGCCTGGCTTCAAATCCCAGCTAGGCCAGGATTCCAGTGATCTTGGGAAAGTTACTCAACCTTTCTGAGCCTCAGTCTTTCCATTTGTAATATAGAGAGATGGTAAGAACCCCTAGTTCACGGTGTTGCGAGGACTAAATGAGATAATAGATGCAGAACTCTTAGAACAGTGCCTGGGACTCGGAGTGCAGGGAGCATGGGGTGTGACAGTTCAGGAGTGTTTGGGGATTAACTGAACCTATGGACGTGCTTTGTTAACTTCCGAGCTCTGGACTAACCCAGGGTATTGATCCCTCTCCTTCCACCCTGCACATTAGCCACTTGTTCCCAGCCTCATCCTCTTCAAGCAGCGGCAAAGTGACCCCATGATCTGTGCCCCTCCAGAGGCTTCGTGCTAAGCCTTGTGCCGGGTAGGAACTGAATCAGGTGCCAGGTGTGGGCACGTGGCTCTGCCTCAGTGTCCTGACAGCCCTGCAGCTGCCACTCCAGGGCAGAACCTCCAGCAGCTCCTTCAGGTTCCCCTGGCCCTGGGGCTCCCTGTCAGCATCTTGGGGATGCCTGGAGGACCTCCTTATCAGTGGGTCCAATGAGGGAGCAGGGCCCACCTGGAGTGAGGGGCAGGTGACAGACTTCCCTAGGTGCCTCTGGCTCTGGCTGTGCATGACCCCAGCCCTTCCTGGAATCTCAGGGCCTCCTTGCCCCACTCCCTCCAGCTGGGGTGATTGACTGGGAGACACCTGGGTGGGCAGCAGCGGCAGTGTGAGAGTTTTCTCCTCTTCTTCACTTGGCCTTTCCTTTTCCAATAGGTCAGTGAGCTGCGGAGCTAATTCAAGGAATTGCCGAGGCAGCAGCTGCAACTGTGCATGCTCCGCGCACCATCCATCAGCTACTGGGGTGCTAACCAGGAGTGGCAGTGGCAGCACAACTGGCCCATCATGGGGGCCTGGGGAGGTGGCACCACTAAGCAGAGCTGCCCTGGGCCTGGCTCAGGAGGCAGTGGGGAGGTGGCCCAGCCCCTGGGTGCTGCAGGCAGTCCTGCAGGAGACGGTTATGCTCCTAGCACCTGCTGGGGAAATGGACCCATCTGGGTTCAAATCCCAGCTGGCCATTCACCAGCAGGAAACTCTGGGCAAGTTCTCCAATGTGTCTGGGCCCCCATGTGTTCATCTGTAAAATGGGCACAGTCATGATGCCTCCATAAGAGGCTTGGGGAGACCACAGCCGGCACTCTGAGGCCTGTGATTCTGACCAAGAGACCACAGACAGGAGTCCCCTGTTCAAAGTGGCCCAGGTCATAGACTCTTTGGGACTTAATTTGTCCATCTGGGTAGATAATCCAGAGCCTCACTGTGAGGCAATTCTTACTTTGCTTTCTTTTTTTTTTTTAAATTTATTTTGATTCATTGTATACAAATGGGGTACAGCTGTTGTTTCTCTGGTTGTACACAATTAGAGTCACACCATTTGTGCAATCATACATGTACATAGGGTAATGATGTTTGTCTCATTCTGTTATTATTCTTACCCCCCTCCCGATCTCACCCCCCTTTTTTTCCCTATGCAATACATCCTTCCTCCATTCTTGCCTCCTTCCCACCCCGCATTATGTATCATCATCCACTTATCAGAGATATTATTCGGCCTTCAGTTTTTTGGGATTGGCTAATTTCACTCAGCATGATCATCTCCAACTCCATCCATCTGCCTGCAAATGCCATAATTTTATTATTCTTTATGGCTGAGTAATATTTCATTGTATATATATACCACAGTTTCTTTATCCATTCATTTGTTGAAGGGCATCTAGGTTTGTTCCACAATCTAGCTATTGTGAATTGGGCAGCTATGAACATTGATGTGGCTGCATCACTGTAGTAATCTGATTTTAAGTCCTTTGGGTATAGGTCAAGGAGTGGGATAGCAGGGTCAAATGGTGGATCCATTCCAAGTTTTCTAAGGAATCTCCACACTGTTTTCCAGAGTGGCTGCACTAATTTGCAATCCCACCAGCAATGCATGAGTGTACCTTTTTCCCCACATCCTCACCAGCACCTAGTGCTACTTGTATTCTTGATAATAGACATTCTAATTGGGGTGAGATGGAATCTCAAAGTGGTTTTGATTTGCATTTGTTACTACTAGGGATGTTGAGCATTTTTTCATATATCTGTTGATTGTTTGTAGGTCGTCTTCTGTAAAGTGTCTGCCCATTTCCTTAGCCCATTTATTGATTGGGTTATTTTCTGCTGGTGAGTCCCCAGCGTGGAGCTCAGGCCTTCCACACCAGCGGGTGCAGCATCTCCAGCAGAGAGCACTGGCCTGTCCCCTCTTACTTTGCTTTCACAGATGTACCTATTGTGTGCCAGGCTGAGGCTGGTGCTGCCACAGGGAGGCAATAGAACAGGCCACAGCAGCTCCTGCAAATCTTGCAGACTGACTGGTAGGGGAGCCGGGCAGAGAAACCAAGAAAGCAAGGCAGCCAGGGCCACAGTGGGGCCAGCGACCTAGCAGCTGGCTCTGCTGGGCTTGCCGTGTGGAATCCATGTGGTTGGGGAGTGGTGGGGCTGTGTGGAGGAGCCAGATCCGCCTGGTTTCCTGGTGCCAGGAACATGTTGGCGCCCCCAGGGGGCTGGTGCTGGCATTATACTGTGTGCAGAAGTGCAATACCCCACTGGCCACAGCTGACATAGGGCGCTGGGTGAAGGTGGCTTTCTTGCCGTCATTCCATTCTCCTGCTACAAAAAGCTGCACAACAATTTCCTTTAAATAACAGATTTCCTTGGTGTCTCTTTTTCCTTAAGGAAATACAATTAGTATGCAAGGTTTGGTGGTCTCTGCAACAAACTCCTGGCCATAGACAATTTTTAAAAAATGTATTCAAGGTTCAAGGCTTCCAGGATCATCTGTTAGAGTGTCCTTCCTTTTGAAGGCTGAATAGTATTCCATTGTATGCATACACTATGCTTTTTTTTTTTTTTTTTG